>OU426982.1:82681230-83281230 GCA_911387785.2 Aelia acuminata | reverse complement strand
TATGTCTGTAAAAATTTCATCAAAATTGATCAACCGCAGGGGACACTTTACTTAATAAATTTTGTATCATTTTTACGTGCTTTTTTTATTTACTCAAAAACGGCTTTCACGATTGTGACCAAACTGGGTATTTGATTTATGTATATGCCAAATATGTGATAGCCAACATTTCATCAAAATTGATCAACCGAAGGGGGGACTTTACTTAATAAATTTTGTATCATTTTCACGGGGTTTTTTATTTACTCAAAAACGGCTTTAACGATTAATAAAAATAAGATATGAATGTAGAAAAATGTGTGATTTTGGGAAATGATATCTAACAAAACACGTCAATTTCTTATCTAAGTAAGTTGGTAAGTGAAAGTTGTGTGTTGCGCGCACGCACCAGATTTTTTTTTATGTTATACAAATATTTTCGGAGCTATTTTCGTGAAAAAGTTGGAAACGAGTATTATTTTAATTTTTTTTTTAAATTAAGTAGTTTTTTTATTTTTCAAGATTCCTCAGTAGTTTATATACAGTCATACTCTTTCTTTATTTCAATGAAGAAGGTATAATGGATCTATTAGTAAAAATAGTTGATTACGGACTCTGACATTGTCTGCATGTATGAGCCCTTGTTTCATCTAGCTTTAATAGCAGAATATTGATGGGTTTAAAACTGTTTGTTATAAAATCAATATTTTGATACAATATATTTTATTTAGTAGGTTACTTGAATTCATTATTGTTTCTATAATAAAATTTCTTACTACGTATTGTCAGCTCTTTTATTATGATATAAATTTATTTTACTGTATAAATAATGATTAATATGCTGTAACAAAACTGATGCTTAGACAATCCGTGTGCATCATGGTACTGGTTAAGTAATTACATGGTACGTGCATGTTTACTGTTCTGTTAACTAAACGAACTTGTACATTACTTCCTATTCCACTCAATACTAACTAGGCCGTTCTGTGCTCATAAGTACATAGAAATGCTGTAATAAAACTGACCGGACATCAAGGCTCCTTCATGTCCTGTAATCAACTTATCCAATACACTGTCCTACAAAGTGCATAGACTTGTACGTATCCTCGTCTTCTACTCCAATCCGCCTAGACCTACTACCCAACTCCGGTATAGACCTAGATGAACGCTGAGGCTGCTCGACAAAGGATGCCCGGATGAATGGGAAATTCCGGAGCGGCGCGGCCGAAGCACGTGGCCGGGACAGCTGTGCGCAGGCGCCGCACCCCGGCAGCTACTAACTACCACCGTCAATATTTCTTCTTCCTCCAGAGCTCTGGGGCCAAAGTCCGCATCTTTTTGGTCCTCCTCAAATGGATGTCTTCTCCGTGTCTACCAGAAAAAAGGCCTCTTGTTCGAAGTTCCTCTCTTCCTTAAAATGTTTAGAAAATGGATGTACAGCATTATGTGGATGGGTACCAGTCCATATCGGGCATGTTGTTTTTTTGTTTTAAAATCCATTAAAAGTTATAAGCCTTAGGAATTCTGGGACCTATCAAAAAATGTATACTTCCATTTGTCGTGAACCCAATGTTATTCTACTTTTTTATCCAACCTATACAATCATGTTAAATCAAGTAATTTCATTCATTCAACTTCATTGAGGTTGGATTTTTTTTTTCTACTTAAATTTCCGATTGAAGACAGTTCTTTGCGTTTAAAAATAATGAAGTCCTGATACCGTTTTTGTTGGTTAACTTCTGTAAATGCCTTCTAATTGGTATTCGCATCCGTGCTTCTTATTACACTTCCGTGATCCGCCGCTGGAATGGGCTAGAAAAAGGCGTTTGCTAGCAGACAAATCTCATTGCAATAACCCTCAGAAATGTCTTACCCAATAGCCGACTGTTACAATGGTCCTAAACCTAACAAACGTCCTTTATATGCTGTATTCCCCCCTCCTTCCCCATCTCTTTTACATGGTCGAAAGTTTGTTTTATCCAATTATTTTTAGGATTAACTTGATTAAGGCAATGCTGATCCGTATGATTAGAGAATAAGCTAAGTTATCTGTATATAACTTCTTTTTTCATTGAAGTTGTATTTTCATTTGTATTTGTTAAGATATTAATAGGCGTGTTACAGCATTCCAAATCCAAAATTTGATTGTTTTTTTAGGCAGCAGGAAACCTTTCCTTCAGTTCATCGCTACTTTCTCCCTACATAGCAAACTCCTAACGTAAAATTAGATTGGATATAGTTCGGCTTCACTGGTGAAGCATCATAAAACTGATTAAACAGGATGCTAAATAGAATGATACACATTAAAGTTGACAAAAATAGATTTTCCCCCTTTTCCATATTCAAACCTCATATGTAATAGACAACAAAAATAAAAATTCAGCAAACGTGCCATTTTCAATTTCAGCAAATGAGTTCTCCATTTCGTAAGCTCGATGGCTACTTTTTTTTTTTAATTGTTTGCATTTGCATTATCAAATTATTACTGAATGTTTCAATTCATTGCCATGTTCTATTCAAATTTCTATATTTATTTGGGACTTCGTAACCAAGACTTTAAGACTGCTTGTTCCATTGAGCCTTGCACTAGAGCCGCCCCGCAGACAAGGAAAGAGACGAGTTGAGGCTGTAGCTTAAATAAGTGGATTGTTGCTGAGGGACCCCCCCACTTTTCCACTCCCTATGCCGCCCCCCTCTTAACTCCCAGCCACCCCCGCCCCTTTCTTCTAATTGCTCCCGCTCCCGGATCAAATGCCGCCCCCTCGTTATTGTTTTCGATATCTCGTTTATGTTCCGATTGCCCCATTCTTGTCCTACTTGATTTATGCTTCGTTTATTGTTCCTCCTCTCGAAGAAGAATAAAGGTGTTCCTTGGAAATGTTTCCTTAAACCAATGCCTTGTTATGTATGGTAGTAGAGCTTATATGCGTTTAATAAATTTTCTTTCCGTCTTGTTGAAGTATTACATTATTATTATTTATTGTAGTATTATAGTGTATTAATATTTGATACTATAATAAATGAAGAAAAATACGAAATACATTGGTGATGTTCAAAGACTACATAGAAAATTTTATTAACTACCTTACTATTGAATGTCGTTTTGACATGCATAACAGGTGTTCAAACTGAGCATCATAGTAAAGATAAAGTTGCTATATTCTAATCTCACCTTTATCATATACTCTCGAGAATTTATTTAACAAGTGAATATTTTACAAGCCATGGCAGGACAAACGTCAAGATAGCGGTCAGTTTTTTCCACATTATAGCGCAAAAGGTGCGAGTGCCTTTCTACAATTCCAATTCTTTGGAGATGTTAGAAGTTGTCGTTCCCCTACCTATGCATGCTCGAAATGTGTCTTATTGCAACCCTTTTGTTTACGTTTTGTAACAAGTTTTTGTTTACTCTGAAGAAAGCCAGCATTACGGCCTAAACATCTGCATTTTTTTTAATGATTAGTAATATTTTTGGTGTTATTGTTGATGCATCCAGGTCATATTTTATTGTATTCTTAAATAGTAAACTAACTTTCAGACCGACCGAAACGTTCTTTATTTCTGTTTTATCAACGTCTTAGTGTACAAATTAGATGTATCTACACATCCTGTAATACGATGCACTATTTTTTGCACCTTCAACTATAATCAAACTGATTTCCGGTGTTTTGCGCTCTAGGCAATATTATTGACAGTATATAGTGTTAAGGTCTTGACACGGACTAAGTTTAAAAGCATGGTTATCGATATTTAAATTTGTGATAAATTAAATTGGACCTTTCATTATTTAAATTTATTTTCCTAGCTGTCACTGTCAAATTTGTCTACAATGCCATATGTGTTTCATAATGTGTTTCATGCCATCGTTTTGTTTTATTCTATGATTCAGGTCGTATTTGAAGACTGCAAAGTTATAAGTTAAGTGCAGGATTATTTATTTTTTTTTTTTGTTACAACTTGACAAACTTAACAATGGAAGCACAGATATTGTCAACGAAGTTTAGACACAAACTGTTGGATAAAAGGACCTGATAGACCGCTTCTTGAATTTGCAACATTTTTTTTTTCCCCCCTATGAAGAACCTTTCGCCTAAGACACGGACTCGTCGTAGGGAGCAGCTGTAGCAGAGGCCAAGGCAGTAACCTTACTTTATATGTAAATGGAGCCGCGGAGAGGAGAGCTGACAGATCGGGCGGTGGTGGGGGGGATCAGCTGTTGGCGAGGCCGGGGGGTGGGGGCACAATAGCCGCTGTTGCCGGATCTACTCCCCTCCCCTCCCCCGGCTAATTAGTCCCTCCGGCCTTGGCCTGTCTCTGTCGATCTCGCTCTCTTCTCCGGAAGTAGTCTCTGTCTTGTCTCCGGATCTCTTCTTGTCGTTAGGGAAGGGTCAGCTACTCACTTTTTGGGGTCGAGTTGAATTATGATTGGAGAAAACCCCTTAGCTTTATCAATAACAAGTTCTATTTTGAATACTTTCAAAAATTATATTTACTGCAGTTACAGAGTGGATTCAAAATACCTCAGGTTAAATTTTGTAGCTCTAATCTATTTTGAGTTTACTAAGCTTCTTGCGGTGGATGAGAATTTCATATTGGATTTCACAAACTAAAACCAGGGTAGTACATTTACAAGTCACCTCTTCACATGATTTCAATTTTATACATTCGGTAGATTTCCGAAAATGGTCGAAAGTTTACCGAAGTGTTTTGTAAGGTCTTTACCTCAACTGAAAACGAATCATTGGGTATGTGCAATGGTCGTAAACAGTCTTCTGAATTAAAAGGGGTTATACACCTAAACACTTGCCAATACTGAGCTATTAGGGCTTCATCATGAAGTAATTAACATAATTAATCAATCAGTAGTGCATATAATTAATTTTTAATAAGTTGATAAAATTTATTGTTTTACAAATACTGTGTATAATGAAATACTATATTTAATTAATGGTGACAAATGATACCCCTTCTATCAAAATCCAAATGCCGAAACGAGTGAACAGGATGCATTTCTGAAGTTAGTCCCATATATTCCCCCTCCCCACCCTTACCCGTATCAAAATATCCATGTCCTAGTGTCAGTGCAACTTTATTAACTATTGCAAGTGAAAATCAGTCAAATTATGTCTAAACAAGACAGTTTTTTTTTTTTCGTTTCCCCTTACTGATTGGAAATTTTTTATTAAATCAAACTTTCCCGAAGTATACTTTTATGCTTAAAAATTAAGATCTTTTTCCGATATTAAAATGTTCTGCCGATATTAACTTCAATAAACCATCTCTTCAGGGCTAACTAAAATGTTTTATTTATTTGTGGTATATAATTATTTTATTTTATTTTATACAAACTTACACTTTATATATAATCTTAGTACTTTATAATGTTTTACACTAAAACAGGGATTGTAGTGCATTGCCACGCTCTCTGGTACTAATGTAAGTTATGTGACCTAATTGGTACCTGTAGATCAATAGCTTTGATTTGATACTCCCACTACCGAGTTCAGATGCAACGTATTCCTGGACATCAATAAATCTGTATATTCCTTTTATCTCACCTGAAATCATCGTACTTTTTTGTATAAATAAATAAAAGAAATTAAAGAATTAACTAAACAAGTTACTCAATTTTTAAATTTTATATTGAATGTTCCACTAAATATTTCTACACACTAAAGGAAATCAATAAGAATCCCTCCTGGAGCAGATCTTGAAATTTGCATTGAGGCTTAAAAAAATTTGAAATTATTTTTACTTTCACTTACCTATATATGAAATATATAGTACGTGGAAGTATTGCGATCGTGAAAAATTTCGACTTCCGGTTTTCAACGGAAATACACGTTTTGGGGTCCCCTGAGTCGAAATGACCAAGTCCCGCGAAATGGTCTGTGTGTGTGTGTGTGTGTGTGTGTGTGTGTGTGTGTGTGTGTGTGTGTGTGTGTGTGTGTGTGTGTGTGTCTGTGTGTCTGTGTGTCTGTGTGTCTGTGTGTGTGATCAGACTAGCTCAAAAACTATAAACCGTGCGATCCTGAAATTAGGTATTTAGTGTAGGTATATGCCCGCGATGTGACAACGTAAATTTCATCAAAATTACTTAAAGGGAGGGGGTACTTTATTTAATAACTTTTTAAGTTTTTTTCGATTTTCTCAAAAACGGCTCTAACGATTTTGATTAAACTGAGTATTTGATCTATTTATATGCCCGAGATATGACTGTAAAAATTTCATTAAAATTGATTAACCGGAGGGGGGACTTTACTTAATAAATTTTGTATCATTTTCACGTGTTTTTTTTATTTACTCAAAAACGGTTTTAACGATTTTGATCAAACTTGGTATTTAAAGTATTTATATGCCAACGATGTGATTACCAACATTTCATCACAATTGATCAACCGGAGGGGGGACTTTACTTAATAAATTTTGTATCATTTTCACGTGTTTTTTTTATTTACTCAAAAACGGTTTTAACGATTTTGATCAAACTTTGTATTTAATGTATTAATATGCCCGAGATATGACTGTAAAAATTTCATCAAAATTGATTAACCGGAGGGGGGACTTTACTTAATAATTTTGTAACATTTTTACGTGTTTTTTTTATTTACTCAAAAACGGCTTTAAAGATTTTGATCAAACTGGGTATTTGATGTATGTATATGCCAAATATGTGATAGCCAACATTTCATCAAAATTGATCAACCAAAGGGGGGACTTTACTTAATAAATTTTGTATCATTTTCACGGGTTTTTTTATTTACTCAAAAACGGCTTTAACGATTAACAAAAATAAGATATGAATGTAGAAAAATGTGTGACTTTGGGAAATGATATTTAGCAAAACAAGTCAATTTCTAATCTAAGAAAGTTGGTAAGTGAAAGTTGTGTGTTGCGCGCACGCACCAGATTTTTTTTCTTTTCCGAATCTGACTTACGGGCTCAGCGGTAAATCTGATTGATAGCAGTGGAGCAAAGCAGCAGTCAAGGCAATTTGCAGTAAGCTTCTGAAAAATAGGCTGCTCCGAAGGACCGAAATACCGGTTCGGTAGCAGATATTTTATCTGGTTTTACGAGAGCGGTGGACTCACCGAACCACCTCCCCCTTTATTGATTCTAATGCCTTAATAACAATAATGAGTGCTAGATTGTGATACAACCTCTAATTCCTAGCCTATAAATCTTGGCTACTGATACATTAAAGGCCTCTTCAGCCGCCGCGGTCTTCCTCCGTCATTATAATTCTTCGATTTCCCTA
This sequence comes from Aelia acuminata, assembly GCA_911387785.2. Taxonomy (NCBI): domain Eukaryota; kingdom Metazoa; phylum Arthropoda; class Insecta; order Hemiptera; family Pentatomidae; genus Aelia; species Aelia acuminata. Next base: position 83,273,993 of record OU426982.1, on the reverse strand, counting down.
TATCCCGCCATAAAAGTCGGTGCAACACAGTATATATATAATTTCTTATGGTTATAGGTTATAAAAAAAAAAATTAAGTTAGGTACCTAGGTATAATATAAAAATGTATTTGTGGCGTTTTTTTTTTTTCATTTGAGCAGCATAAATTATAAATACCGCTAATGAATAAGTAAATACCGTCGTAAGCACTATCAGTAAAAATATTAACATGGGTTAATGTAAATTTTTATAAACAATAAATAAATGTCGTCTTGAAGAGAGACCAGAGGTCAGAAGCACCAAAAATATATCATAAGCTTGGCTAGGCAAGAAGTGATTTATCTGCATGTGAAATAACAAATATAAATTGCATTGGTCAATCAAATTTTCAGTTTATTGAGCCAGCAGTTTATGATTGAATTCAAAGAATTACATTTTAGTGTTATTCAAGATATTAAACATATGACATTAATTGATAAGGAGGATCGAACAATATTATTATTTCTTTTTATTGTTATTCAGAAATTTAATGAAACGAGAAACGTAATAAGTATTTCTTCTAAAAAATATATACCATTAACTGAAGCATATTATCCACAACATTGAAATCTCCTCAATTTAATTGATCTTCAATAAGAATGGAAGAATTTAAGTAGGCTTGTCCTTTTATAAGAAATAATAATCTTAAAATTTGTTATACATTTCGTACTCTACAAATGGTCGTTTTGTTCTTCAAAACCGAAAAGCAAAGAATCCACGCAATTGTTTGTTGTAAAGTAAATATTTATTTTACTTGTATGATACAATTAAAGCCTTTTAAGGTTTCGAACATCACTTAGTTTAGCCTTGTTGTTGTATGTAGTTTATCTTGGATCAAATATAAAAATTTGTTTTTATTTAAACATGTAAATAAACTAAGCCTATAAGTCAATTAGGAATAAAAAATATCCATACCATAAGGCTTCGAGCTCAGTGATATTAACGTAATAAATCAAACCTCCTTTTTTTGTATGAGTTTTCTAATAATTACGCCTCAACATCCTTCAGCCTTTTTATTTCGAACTGACAGGTTTCGTTCGCTGATAAACTAAACCGCAGGACACAGTCCGTTGAAAGTTGTGCGTGCGTTCGCTGATCTGTAACGCAGTGAAACCTTTATCTGTAGTCGAAATACTTCACAGGTGACCAATTCCACCGACTCCATTCACACCTCTATCGTCACATCTTTCGTCACCTACGTGTCCCTTATCCATTTTTCCTTGGCTGTCGACGTATGTAAATAGCATCCCGAATATATTTGCATCTGCTTAGTAATGCCTAATGACCTACTCCTGAAAATCGAAGAATTACCTCGACTTGTTCCGGATAGATTATGACATTAGACCCGTTATTAATTTTAATTGCCATCATTATTCCTAATAAAGATCTCTTAATTAATACTTCTTTACATGACATATTAGAATGTTGAAATTGTGGACTGGTCTCTGTGGATTGGTACAAATTTTTCGTTTTCTTTTTTTGATCTCCTTGAAGTCTAATTTTTTATTCATAGTCCCTACAACTTGACCAAAAATCAAAATTTTTCGGATACATTTGTTTTTTAATACATATATTCTGAAATAATGAATATAAAATTGAAAGGTTATTTATTTTATATAAATTAAAAATTGTCTTTTCTATATTTCCACATGCCAACATTTAATGAATAGCAAGTAAATGGTTTTCTCTTTTCTCTTTCTCTTTTTACTTTCACTTACCTATATATAAAATATATAGTAAGGGGAAGTATTGCAATCGTGAAAAGTTTCGGCTTCCAGTTTTCAACGGAAATACACGTTTTGGGGTCACCTGAGTCCAAATAACCAAGTCCCGTGAAATGGTCTATGTGTCTGTGTGTGTATGTGTGTGTGTGTGTGAAGAGACTAGCTCAAAAACTATAAACCGTACGAACTTGAAATTGGGTATTTAGTGTATGTATATGCCCGCAATGTGACAGCAAAATTTTCATCAAAATTGATCAAAAGGTACTTTATACGGGGGTACTTTATTTAATAACTTTTTAATTTTTTTTTCTCAAAAACGGCTCTAACGATTTTGATTAAACTCAGTATTTAATGTATTAATAGGCCCGAGATATGACTGTAAAAATTTCGTCAAAAGTGATCAACCTGAGGGGGGACTTTACTTAATAAATGTTGTATCATTTTCACGTGTTGGTTTTATTTACTCAATAACTGCTTTAACGATTTTGATTAAACTCGGTATTTCGTGTATTTATATTCCCGTGATGTGAGAGTCAAAATTTCATTAAAATTGATCAATTGGAGGGGGCAGTTTACTTAGTAAATTTTGTATCATTTTCACGTGTTTTTTTTTATTTACTCAAATACTGCTTTAACAATTTTGATTAAACTCGGTATTTGGTGTATTTATATGCCCGCGATGAGACAGTCAAAATTTCATCAAAATTGATCAAATAGAGAGGGCACTTTACTTAACAAATGTTGTCCCATTTTCACTTGTTTTTTTTATTTACTCAAAAACCGCTTTAACGATTTTGATTAAACTCGGTATTTAGTGTATGTATATACTTGCGATGTGACAGTCAAAATTTCATCAAAATTGGTCCAACGGAGGGGGCACTTTATTTCATAACTTTTTTCCGATTTTTACCTTTTTTTTGATTATCTCGGCTTTAATGATTTTCATCAAACTCTTCATGTTTAATGAAAATTAGGTGTTTTTTATTATCAGGTAAGCTTTATCATTATTAAAATGTTCTGAGGGGGCTTAAATGGGGTAGGAGCGTTTTTTGTTTGTTTGTTTTTTTGTTTCCTTTAAAGTACCTTTGTTTTTTTAAATGGAGAAATTAACTGTCTCTCGTTACGCCTAAAAATAAGAAATGGCTAAATATGAGATATGATAAAATCAAGTAAACGTATAGAGGAGAAAAAAAGAAAAATATTCAGTTAGCTCATAAAACACGTTAAGCCCACGCATGCTGCAAAGGCGCAGTACGCCTTTAATGACAGACCGTTGTTCAAAATTAAAACCGTTCTTTTCATTTAATGGAAATTATTTGTTTCATGGTAACTAAATGAAATTTTTAACAAGTACATAGAGAATTATAAAATCAGACGACTTGGAGTATTATGCTTGCATTACCCAATTATCACAAGCAAAAAATTTTACTTTATAATAAAAGAAATTACTGTCTTTTGTAGAGCAAATGAAAACAAAAATAAGAATGTGTGACTTTGAGAAGTGGCAATTAACAAAACGCATTAATTTCTAATCTAAGGAAGTTGGTAAGTGAAAGTTGGGTGTTGCGCGCACGAACCAGATTTTTTCATATCTGCTTTTAGTTTTGTTTTGATGAATAGGAAAGTTTTTTTTTAATCTGGTTTATATACAGTATTATTACTTCAAACATTTACATTTATTATTATTTGCCATAAAAAGAATTTTCAATACCTATGTAATTTAATAGGAAGTTATACTATCCCAATTATTACCTACAAGCCTATGGTGTCTAGCGTGCGTGCATTGGATTTTTAATTTTGAACCGAAAATGGTGAATTTTATTTTGCCATTTTCTTAACACGTTTTCGAATTAAATTGATATTATGATACGAATGTTATTAATAAAATTAAAAGTGATCAACCATGTGCATACGATAAATAAAACTGGATTCACAACTTCATCAATCAATATTCCTATAAATAGGTATTACAAGAACTTGAATTATTTTTCTTTGATAAAAAAAAAAAATCCTGACCATAATTATAATATAGAAAGTAATATGAGGAAACTTTATAAGAATACATTGTTGACGTGATCTTGTACTTTATGTTATCTCTAATTATATTTTCTCTATAATTTGTGAGGGGAGGGTTAGCATGTGGTACGGGAATTTCAGATATCTGAACTGCTTAGAGTTTCCTGCCATAACAATAAATAAATTTGCTCATTACTGGAGTCTATAATAAATTTAAAAAATGCCAAAAGCTATGCATAAATATATAAAACCTTTATGTTAAAATAACTAAATTTACTGACTTATTTAAAACAACTCAACCCTCAATCAAACCCTTGTTTAAGAAGTAAACTTTGACATCTAGATTTTCCTTCAATATTTTTTTTTGCAATGTAAGAGACTCATTTGATATGGTATATTTATTGTTGTAGACAGTCAGGTTATCGGTAGATCGTAAAAAAATAAAAATAATTTATATGTTTTTTATTTATATTATGAAAAATTGGTGTTAAAGCATATTTATTATGTACCATTCAGTTCTACTCCAGCAAATGACCGAATGAATTCTCTTTTAAACGAAGCATAACGCCATCATATTTCACGGTATATAGTAGATAAAGAATTATGGTAGTCATAAGTTTTGGCGCCAAGTTAAATTTAACCGAGACTATAGTCGTTCTCTCAAAAGCTAAATTTAGATAGCGTTGAGTCACTACTCCTTTTACGAATCTTCCTTTGTTGGATCGCTAAGGCACTCGATGTCTCACATTTTCTATTTGGTACCTAAGTATAATAACTATATTTTAAAAGGTTGTTTCTTGTTCAGTTTGTTGAGCAATGTCATCATGGCCGGTTGTAACCTCGCAAATTTAATATAAGCCCATTGGTTGAAAAAATCCTAATAATTGTGATTACCAGTTATTATTGCTTTGCATTTAATGATTAAAATATTTTGTAATTTAATGACCTTTAGCTTCTTTTAATGAAACTCAAAAATAAATATATCTATATATAAAACAAAAAAATAAGGTCTACAATAAGAATAGGACATGAGAATGATTGCCCTGTTTCGAAAACAATACGAGGCAGAGACATAGCCTATGATTTCCCTCATATCCAGACCCTAAGGATGGACTATCAAATACAGGTGAAATGCTGGCTAAATTACATACATTTAGCCTCCCGCTCACGTTATGGACAGGTGTCGGCACAATAGCTGTTGGCCATGTGTTCCCCCTGCCATCTTGGATTATGTAGCTCAGCTGCCCCATACATTGACTATGCCAAGCTGCTAATTTTTTTGTTGTATCCTTTCCGATCCCCATTTAGCCATTATACGTCTCGCCTCTTGTGTCTGACGTGCATTGGATCCGCCCTGACAAAGTACCTGCCTGTGTACCCCTATCAGAACAAATGATCGCCTTTATGGTATCAACAATAAAAAAATAAACCTCTGAACGTATGTCTTTCAAAACGTTATACTAATTAACAGACAAGAATACCTTAATATTCTTTAAAAAAAAAAAAAAAATATTAGAGTTTATTTTTAGATGATGTTTTAAACATCTTTCATATCCTTGTTATGGAATATTTCAATTACAAAGCTGGTTCATAAGTAACAGATTTATAAGAATAAAATCAATGTTTTAAAAGAATTTTCAATTTTGTTTTTGTTCATTCTTATGACAAGTAAAGTCGGGCAGATTTTTTTTCTATTTTTAATAGCAATCATTCTAAACGGCATAGTGTGTTTAAAATAGTTGTTTAAAGCATTCATGTAATCATACTAATTTTTAACGATTTCGCTTCCTTCGCCATCTTCATGCTTGAAAATGCACATCTGTTCTGAAGATCGCTTATAAATTTAGTTGGCAAAGATATTTTTTATGTAAGCTTGTAAGAAACGTTTAATTTAATTGTTTTCAATAGATACGTAAATATAATTCCTTTTTACATCAATAAAAACTGAATCACACGTAAAGAATACAAAAAGATAAAAAGATAAACTTTTTTTAGACGCTTAAAATTTATTTGTAGTTTTTATTTTTTATTTCAGTTGTAGTAACTACATCCAAATCAAGATTGGGTATTTGAATTAGAGTAGTAGAAATCTCGTTAGCTACTCCTTCTTCTTGCTTGGTATTACCATGTATGCTTATTAATTGTTCAATTTGAGGTTTGTTTTATTATAAAAGCTTGTTTTTCATCGTTGATTGACATAAATTTGAGACCTCGTTGTTTACCTTCCGCGAAACAATCAATAGCTCAGACTATTCCACGGTCGAGTCCTGGAGAGGCTTGCCGGAAACTCAGGCCGTAAAATCGATACTTTAGCTGGAGTTGGAGCGAGACAGGAGGAACGACCCTTGAAAAGTAACGTAAACACATCAGTCATAGATTCCCTTCTTTTTCCATCCGACCTCCGGCGTTGAGGTCAGTGAGGTCTCCTGATCGCTGCTCATAATACTACTACCTAATTATCGAGATAGCATCTGATTACATGTTCTTGGAACTGTTATTGCAGTACTCTAATCTGTGGATGGCTAACAACCTGTGCCGTGTCGTTGTTAAAACGTTTACTTTACAAGATTACACTTCTGATTCCGCTTTGAGCCAACACGTATGAGATCTTGACTGTCTCGTGTATGCCAGTCCATCCAATACATACCTATAGTATAACTATTCTCCAATAATCGAATTTTAGACCATTGATTACTGTTTGGGTAGCTCAGCGAGCAAGATGGTGTACTATTGGGCTCAAGGTCCCGATCATAGACCTACTAGAATCCTTGAAGACCCTCCTGGGAAACCAAGCATCTATAAAGTTGCTGAAAATTTAGGGGAAACTGGACTGTATGCTCGCTGTACTGCTGACCCAAAAATGGAACTTCCTTACTAAGTTCTATAGCCTTCTTGGATTATAGTTCTGCAGTCTCAAAACAATTCATATCAAATTTCAGTCCCTGCTCCTCCTTTAACTGACCAACCGCTGGCTTGAAAAGCAAAAGCCTACGAAAAGCCGCAGGCTTAAATTTTCTCCCCCTCCCCCCCCCTCCTCACCTCATCACGGAGCTTCCTAATGCCGCTGCTTGGAGCGCTAATTAAATTTCGAAGCTGTTGCCTGCAGTCAATCACTGCTTCCACTCCCAGACCTCGGTGCCTCTTTCCTACACCTCACTAATGCTCTTACATAATTAATTTGGTCTCGTTAATTTCATTCAGGCCATGTCCTCCTGAATATTCAACAGCTTCGTTTAACAACTGTCATCCGCTTTCTTCCTGTCCCTTTGATCAGCATATTAAATCCTCTTGCACCTGAGGCTTAGGGTGAGAACGACTTGGGGGTAGACCCTTAAATTGCCGAGGTTAACCGCTGCCGTTAGTGTAATCGTGAAGTATAAATAAATTATATAAACTAACCAACAATATCCATACTAATCTCAAATCCTCAAAAAATAGTTTTAAAAAAAAAATGTTTCACATACAGGCTGATTTTTTTTTTCTCTCTTATGGCCTAGATGCATCGCAGCTTGAAAAGCCTATTGTTGTGCCGTCGTCTGTCAGTCCCGAACCTATTGTCCTTGCCAACCTTCACACACTTTAAAAATTAATTGGTTCGCAAAGCTCCGACTTTTGTGCGAACACGACGGCATTGTTATGAACGCTCTTTCAACTTTACAAGTCTCTACGTACTTAATATTTAGAGTTCGAATATAGTCCTAATTCGACCAGAGGAATAAGCGGTAGACGTCGTGGCATCTGGGGTCTTGTCTTGATTACTGTTGATTTTGACTTAGCTAATGCGAAAATCATGTGTTACCAATAAATTAAAATCAATATTTTTATTTAAGAACTCCTTAATAATAAAAAAATTTTAACTATTTTTTATCTTACTACTGAATTATTTCTCATTAAGCTTATCCTAGCAGAAGTATTACAAGGAAATATCCCATGAAAAACATTAGTCATTGTTAAGATGTCAGGTATGACTAAAAATTTAATGGATTTAAAATTCCTTTCTTCTGGTAATCATATTACACACGCATCCATTAAGCTGCAAATTTTATATTGTTGAGATGAAGGTTGCAGAATAAACCAAGCACCTAGTCTATATCAACCATTGTCTATATCCATCCATAAAATTTAGTTTAAAGATCCAATTTATATTAATATTAAGAAAGCTCAAAAAGATTTAAGTTATCTTTTGTACTTTCAACAATCGTTCAATAATATCTTGGAATTAATTACAGATTCTTCTCTTTTATTCAACTTTATTACCGTACTTTGTTTAGGGTCTTTTAATTCAACTTCAACGCAACAATACACGTATAAATAGCTTGCATTGCGTTGGTTAATGTTACCATTAAGACTTACTGAATATGACACTGATTATTACAATTATACATTTTATATTTATTTACTATTTACATTGAAATATGTTCTAATGTATCCTTTCATTTTCTCAGTTTGCCGGAGCTGTATATTCAGACAATTGGAACGAAAAAGTATATGCCCGATCTGCGAAACACACGTACACAACACGAAATTATATAGGAGTTTAAGGTACGTATAATTAATAATTATTTTTCTTTTTAATCATCTGATTTGATATTGAATGATTATTACGTTCTTTCTTTTTCCTAGGCCGGATAAAACGTTACAAGACATTGTCTATAAGCTAGTCCCCGGATTGTTTCACAATGAAATGCAAAGGCGGAGGGACTTCTACAAAAACCATCCGTATCGGGGTAAGTATTAAAAAAAATGTTGTATTAATTGTTGTTATGTAGTAATTAGTTATCGTTAGATAATTAATTTATAATTTTTAAAAACTTTTTTTTAAAAGTTGTATTAATTCTTCATTACTCTGTTTTTCTCGAGTTCCAGTATTGGAAAAGTTAACGTGTGGAAAAATTAGTTCAGTATACTTACAATATTGATATGTATTTTTTTAGCCTATCGATTTTTTTTTTTTTTTATTTCACATATTTATGCTATAGTAAACGTAATTGTTCTGGTATTGGAAAACTAGCTAAACTTGAAGGGTTGTCTGAATTTTTTTTTTATGAAAGATAGCGTTGGTTTTTCTCTCTCTTTCAAACACAGGCAATGACTTTGCAACAAGTCATGATTGGTGATTAATTGAAACATGATAATTAATCACCGTAGTCAAGAAGAAGAAAAGATTGCTTCCAACTCAAATCTGTGCTAACTCCAACTACCTCCAAATTAGCCAGAGGTGAGGTGATAAAAAAAGTCAGTTTTCAATAGAATTTTCATTATGCAAAGGTTCTCGAACTATATATAGATGTGAATTACATACTTGATTTTAAGACCATTGAAAATCCTCAAAATTATAACATCCAGAAATTTCTATTTAAAAAAATATATAGATATGCGTTTTAAACAATTGATATTCTCGAATTCCTTCCTTGACTTCATTAACATTTCATTTGTTCTATAAAATTTTGAAGAACAATTGCCTCTTAGTTGACTGATTAGCATGTATTGAACGGTTCTATCACTCGAAAGCTGACATGTGATAAATATTGCTCTTATTTCTAGGAGAATAGAAGCGAATATGATTTCTACTGTATAACGTTTTCGAAAAACATGTTTAGTTTTTAGTTCAACCGTTCAGTAATAGACTAATCGGTCGACTGAGAGGCCAACTGTATCAAATCTTCTCTCCAAGGACGAAACAGTTCAGTCTGCTCGGCACCACTTCAATCAGACTAAACAGTTAGCCTGGAGTAAACTAGCCTCTTCTCTCTTGCCTGCTCTCTCCCCAAGAGTCTGGTTACTATAGTAAGTAAGGTTTGGTTTATGGGCTCATAAACCAGACAGGGAACCCCCCTCACTAGAGGTGACAATGATGAGGACATTAATGTGGCGATAATGGAGGAAGTGGGGGTACATGAAGAGGTGGCAGGTGTAGCTGACGATGTGATGTGTTGCAGACGAGCACCTGGAGCCCGAGTGCCGCGGAGTGGGATTGGACCGTCTCATCTACTCCCCCGACGATCAGATCAGCCTCTCTCTCGAGTTCTACGACGAGTGAGTATCCATTTTTATTTTTTATATATTGCAATAAATATTAATATATTATGATAAAATTCGGATTCCATTAGAAAGCTATTATTATAACGAAATAAGGATAAAAGAAAAATTATAACAGTTACTTTAATGTTTTTTGACAATACTTCGTCTTGTCAATGTCAGTCAAAATGTGCAGATTTCGCCCAATTCGGATTTTTAGGCATCCTATGGAAAGAGGAATAGAAGGTGTTTATCTGGAAGGGGCTGGTTTTTTCATACTGTTTTTTTTTTCTTTTAGAAATCATGATGGTCAAAGATTTCTGTATTTGAAACGAATCTGAGTATATATTTCTATTTTTGTATAAAATCTAACCTTTTAAAATTTTAAGTCTCCGCCGATTAAATTTAGATTGATATTGTATTACTGATAAGATACTTAGTTCTAGTTTCATTTCATCTTAGAAAAAAGTGATTCGGTGTTCCTCTATTTTACTCTATATAGGATAATTATTATTTTTAAATGGTCTTTTGTGTTTCTGAATGTTTTTACTTGTTTTCAGAGCTTTTACACATTCGTCATTATTCTAAAAATGTATCTATGCTTAACTTATTTATTATTCTTTTAGTTAGAAATTAGCTAGGTTTCTAAAAAAAAATTACAGAAATAAAAAAAAATTGTCAGCCTTAATTCAAATCATTTATTAATCTTTCATATTTTTATTTTGTGTGCCATTTACTTGTCAAAATCGGTTAAAAAGGGAAAAATTATTATAAGGTAGTACAAGTCGAGTGAAAAATGGAAAATAATAAAATATATTGCACTGTAAATAATATATTTTTAAATGATGATGCCCAACATCCAATAAACATTCATTTTGTGGTAGGTTAAAACGTTTTGTAGTTTCATTTTAAATATTATATTTAAAAATGATTAAATATTAAGGTTACAGTTTCCTGGTAAGGAGTGTCTCTAGTTTCGCTTAAATTTTTTGTGTTATTAAATGTTTATTGTGCTAGTTGTCGCGAAGAATTTTTAATATATTTTAAAATATTTTTCCACATCTCTTACTTATTTTTTCCCTAACTTCGCAATTATCGCAGCAAATTTTTTTTTGTATAGAAGTTAAAGTATATCTTGCTGTTCACATGTATTCCTTACTGAGTATTCCACTGCAGTGGTCGTATACTTTCCCACTCCCCCTAGGGATCTTTCGGTCCTTAAATATATTATCAGGTTTGTCCGGATGGCTTTCCTCTTGTGGCTCGGCATTCCCTACCTCAACCCCACCGTAAAAAAAACATAACGACTTAAGTGGAGATATGTGAGGAATGTGTATCTTCGTATGCCTATCGGGTTGTCCTTCCAATTTGTAGACCCTGGATAACCCTCTTATGCTATTTATTTTTGTGTAAATATACTCGTATAAAGACCTAATAAGACTGATCAACCAGTTTCCCAAGTTATTTGGGCATGCTCTCTCCTCCTGATTATAATTACTATTTCATTTCACTTTGCATGGCGAATTTCCGATACTGAATTGCGTCGGGTTAATCTGAATTCCGGTGGGGAGAGAGGTTCCCTTGATGGTAATATGACCACCGCTGCGTGGGTTTCTAAATTGAAGCGGTTGTTAATTACAAGATCCCGTCCTACGCGAGAAACGTGACATTTTTACGAAAATTTCATGTCTTAAATTAAAAAAGTAAAAATCGTTCGCTCCTTCCACATTTTTTTCTCCCCTCCTGTAATTACATGGGATAGAGCTCATTAAATTAATATTTAATGGTTGTAATTTAAATATTAATCTATCAAACTTATTAATCTATCAAGCTAAAAGTTGTATGGTACGAGTCTAGTCAGTGCAAGGAAAGGAAAAAAATACAGACCTGTTTTTTGAAATATTGGTAAAAAGAAAATTCTGGAAATACGAACTAAAAAAAAAAAGTATTTTTATAAAATATTAGAAATCGATGAAAATTGTCCAATAGGAAGTTCTTATTGATATTAGGGGAGACCATCGGCAAAATCAAAATATTTCTTTAAATAAAAGAAGAAAAAAAAGTCGCCTGTTTCATTTCTTTAGTAACTTCCATTTTTATTTAATTTCTACCACAGCAATTTCTTAATGGTAATATGGCCATCTCTGAGAGTTTTTGAATTGAACCGGTTGTTAATTAATATCAAAGTCTTAAAACTTTATGCAACTAAGGATAATCGGACGATGCTACAATGGGAGTCCTAAATTTTGCCTATCCAGCTATAATTAGGATAGGGATCTTTAAACAGTACCTGACATCGTTCAGGCTCGGGACCTCCATTTCACGTTCTTTCCGAGGTACGGCATAGCCAAGGATTTTTTACTCCCTTTAAAAACTTCTAGGGCCACCGCGGTTCGCAAAGCTGCGACCTTTAGTATTGTAGGTTGCCAAGTTACTTTTTGTTTTCCTCTGTGTTTGTATTTCTCTTCTGCTTATCCGAGTTTTATTTATACTCTCGACGTGTTCAAACAAGAGAACTTTTTCAAACAAATAATTATAGCCTCGGCAAGCTGTGGAATAGCATGTGCCCATAGCGTTCCCACTTCCCACTTTTTCCCCCAAGAGTCGTTCAATATTTAGGAGGCGGTAAAGCTGTTAGCGAGTTGGAAAGCCGGCTAAAATGTACCCCCGCCGCCCCAGGAATTGACAGGTGTCTCAGATAAGACTTCTCTTACACCACCCCCGCTTCCCTCCCCTCCAACCCTCTCCGAATTGAAAAGTTCAAAAACTGGTAAATATTGGAGGAGGGGGCGGGGAGGCGGTAACCCTAAGAGGCGCTACAGGATCATTTTCCAATTTGGGAGCGGGGGGATCCTCTCCATGCCTCGCCATAGATCTCGCTCCCTAATAAGCCGGCAGCTATTGGACAGGCGTCACCTTATTGCTAGCATCCTTCAACCTTTCCCGGATCGATTCTTCCGCTACACACCCCTGCCTAACAACCCGGAATGATCCGGGCATCGTCTGGTCCTTCCAACATATTTTTTTACCTTTTTCCTCTTGGAGGATTACAATTTTTTTGGGATGTTTGCATGGATGGTTCTGTCTGTATTCGAACTCCTCCTGAGAGGAAAATATAGTAAAGACAGAAATGGTAAAAAAACAAAACAAAGTTAAAACAAGTCATTGAGGCAATCTTGCAGAAAATATTGCAATTTGATAAGTCATTCACCAATCTCTTTCCCTGAACTTTAGGTCAAATCGGAACGATTCGTTTTAGTATCGGTGGACGTATTCTGAAAATGCAATTACCCAAAGCTATGCGACAGTAATCGGTGAAATTTAAAGAAATCAATACGCGATTATCTAGACACCAACCATCAAAACTTACACAAATTTCATGGAAATTGGATTGGCAGTAATAGGTGATACGCCAGTCAAAATGAGTTGATTACATACTGACCTAACTAAACAAAAATGAATCTTTTTCTGGTGTCTGAAAAGGTCTGAGACCATTAATTTATTAACCTCCAGGAAGATTAAATAATAAATACGCGGTATATTCGTTCGATAAATTATTGGTTTAACTTCCTTATATATAAGTGTTATTTCTGGAACATTTCTATTTGAAGTTATTGACTGTAGACATTTCATACAATTATTTCCTATTTTTACTTAACATTGTATTGACGAAATACAAATTTGTATAACTTGAAACGAATTTAATTTATTAGCTAGTGGAGTGATTGATTACAATTTTTGTAGTTTTTTATTAGCTCATATGATCTCCCTAACTTTTAAATTTTCAAATTATGGGGAGGTAAAGGCTGGTGGCACCTTCTGTTTTCCGCAACGATTTCCCTTACCATATTGTGTAATATAAATAAATGTTAATCTAAATCCTACAATTCAGTTTGGTAGCCTACTTAGGATACTAATATGTCTTTGGTCTGTTGAAACTCAGGTTGTGGCGGAACGAGTGAATCCATCTCGATTCCATTACGACCCCTCCCCTTAGAATAGATTAGTTATACCCCTGGAAAAAAAACCTCTCGTACGCCAGACTGGCCAGAAAGGGTTAGAGAAAAAAAAGTTTAAAAAAATCTGGAGTTGGCAGAGATGCAAAGTATCAAAGCAACCGTAATCTTTTTAATGATCCATGTTTACAAAGTGGACCAGAGAAGATAGGGGGGGCCTGAATATGGATCAGTAAGGCGTTGTGTAGATAGGGGACCCCCCCCCCTCCCGCACCCCCTAACACCCCCTCACCCCACCAATTACCACCATTAGTGTCTGCACTCCTGCCTTTTAATTATTATCGGCTTTTTTCGTCCTATTTAAAGATCAAATTTTTTTTTGGAAGGGGGGTTTCTGGCGATGTGTGCATGGATTGTTCAGTGTGTATTTTAACTCCTCCTAACACGGAGATATAATAGTTGAAGTAAGTGTAAGTGATTTTTTTTTTATCTGCGAACATTTCGATACAGTATGATGAAATATATATATAGAACTCTCTTGACAGCAACCATTAAAAATTCTAGAAATTTCATCAAAATCGGGTTGACAGTAATAGATGATATGCAATAATTTGGATTTGACCGTATACATAAATTACTAAATTACTTAAACTAAAAAGTTGTTTAAAGATCAACCTTTATCCAGTTATTAATAAAGTGGCTTATTGTTTCAAAGCGGTCAAGAGAATATTTCTTGGCTTGCAGGTGAGAATATTTCTAAAGTTATCCATATGTTTTTCAATGTTATCCGCTAGTGGATAAAATTTTAAATAGCAATTGGGCGTCTTGGGTATTATTGCAAATATTTGAATACTTTGTAGGTCAGATAAATCCATCACGCCCTCAATGTTAGTTCAAAAAAAAAAATATTTATTCAACTTGTGTGATCATAAAAAATTCCACCTAATAAGTACTTATTAGACGCTTGTAGACACGTGTTAAAATTCTAAATAAACTTTTGAAAACTGATTTTACAAAAGCACGAAGTTTTAAATAACACTTTAGGCTGCAATCAATTTCCTATAAATTTGCAAAGATATTAATTTCCTTGTTTCATTTTCTTCTCATAAAAGTACTAGGATATTATTGAGGTGGAAATGCTGTACGAATTTCTAGTAATCTTTTGCTAGAATTTCTGGTAGTTTTTTTCTTCCGCGATCTCTTGTTCCAAGTTGCTACGTATTACTATGCTACCGTGGGTGTGGGGGGGGGGGGTATGGGAGAGCGAATTTATAGAGGAGGCGGTGATAAATGATGATTAAAAGAGGAAAGGACAGTAGCCGATCGAGCTTTGGATGGCCAATTATCTCTCCTCCAGTACGCCATCATTATCCTCTCATGGCTCGTAAAAGTTACATTACGCTCTTTGCTATCAACTGCAATCTACCGCAACCTTTTTGTCATTACCGCCGCGGTATAGCTAGCTATATACTGCTTCCTCTTGCCAATTTATTTTCCTCGACTTATCATATGTAGAATATAATGGAAGGGTCAAATGGATGATGGTGATAAAGAATAACTTTGAATCACACACTATAAGTTCGCTGGAGTACTTTTATTTAATTCTTATAGTCTTCTAGTGAAGACCTAGCTCAAAATTATTTATTACTTCATAAATAAAATAATAATATGTTTAAGCAATCAAATTCTTACCATAATTTCACTTATTCATCCACTCGACCTTTCAATTATGTACCTAAATAAAACCCAAAAAATTTGATAAATTATAAAAAGAACGTTTTATGCATAGCAATTATTTCTACAAAAATATCCATTTTGTACATGAGATTAATAGAAATAAAAAATAAAAAGGAGGAATGTAAATTGTCGGCGACATATTGGCGAGCGGTGGCAGCTGTAAGCCTTTGATGGAACGTTTTAACCCCCTCGGAAATAATTGAGGCCCCCACCATTTCGGTCCATCTCCCTACATCTCAGCCCCTATTACTGTAATAAATGTTTAATTATAGGCAATTAATAGCTAACTTATGTTGGACCTCTCAATGTTTTCCGATACCTGGGAGGGTCGAAAGGTTAAGCTGAAAATAGATGTTCTGTTATGTGGGGTGGGGGGGGGGTTAGGAACCGTTCTGTGTTCCTTTTTTTTCTCACTCCATTTATTTTTTAATTTCTTCTAATATTCTTTTAAGTAGAAAGTATATAAAAATATCAATAGTAATAAAGTTATTCTGGACTCAGTGGTTCCAAAGTCGTAAGTTGGTTCTTGAAATACTTATTTCTAATCAATAGTAATAATGGTAATAATTAGCTAATATATAACTTAGTTGTGTTGAATTGAATTTTGAATTTGTCGGTATTTTCATTAAAATGTTAATTATATGTCGCATATTTACCTCTATATAACTTTGAATGACGTTTTTGACTAACATTAACATCAACAAGTTAAAATTCGTTCATCCATTTATTACTTATGTTTAATGTTAATCTGTAATTGTAAATAACCATAAATAATTATAATGTATCTCTTATGGATATAGGTTATTAATAAAGTGTATATAATTTATACAAGTTACTTAGTTAGCGAGTTTAAGGGTGACCAGAATTCAGTCGCAACAGAATGTTTATTTCACATCAACATACGTTTCAGCCATTTGGCCATCCTGAGTGCTTTAAGGAACACCATTCATTATAATTATTTTTTTATTTTAAATAAATGATACTCAACTATTTATAACAATTACAAAATAATTAAAATTTACACAATCACCCATTAAAATTTGTTCTTTTTTAATAATATATGAAAAAAATTTAACAGGCTGAATTAATAATTTAATTATCCATCGAAGTGTGATGAATTAAATGGGTGTGAGAGACAAGGGCCATTGAGTACACTTTTTATATTATATGACGAGCCATTATACATATATTAATTTAATCATTATTGTGGGTAACCACCTTGTTTTTAAATTATTTTAAATAATTTATTTTTGAAGAGAAAAGATTTGGCTCCGCCGGGTATCGAACCCGGGTCTTCCGCGTGACATGCGCGGTATGCTAACCATTGCACCCCCAAGAGGTGCCCACAATTGGACAAAAATTGTCCACCTCCCGTAAATACTCGCAAAATTTGCGAGATCGTGGGAGAGGTGTCAGTGAAGAGGAAGGATTTGGCACCGTTTAGAAGCGAGCTCCGTGGTGCAATGGTTAGCATACCGCGCATGTCACGCGGAAGACCCGGGTTCGATTCCCGGCGGAGCCAAATCTTTTCTCTTCAAAAATAAATTATTTAACATTATAGAGATAGTGTTTTAAATAAACATTTTTTAATTTATAAAACACTTATCATGTTCGATCACGTGCAGGTAATTTTAATCTTCGTTTAATTTTGAGGTGTTTGTGTAATTTATTATCTATTTAGCCTGTTGAATATTTTGTTTTATATTTCTAAAAAGAAAATTTTTAATGGATTTTTGTGTGAATAACCTTATTATGAATTTTCAGTATAGACAACTAAAAAATACTTATGGTGTACCCTTAACGTATGCTGCTGGGAAATAAATATTTTGTTGAGACTGAATGTTGGCACCCTTTAGTTCTCATAAATTACAAGAGAAGTTTCAAGAACTGGAGTTTTAATAATAAGTTTAAAGTATATATAAGTAGTCCATTCCTACAAAAAAAAAAAAAAAAATTACTTGAAGTAAAAATAAATATTATTTATCTTTATTTGAACTGAACAGATTACATGCAATAGATGAAATCGAATTACAGTAACTATAGAAAAAATTAAAACCCCATTGTTGAAATATCAGTGAGGGCGATTGGTATGGAAATAGCACCGGCCGGCGAATGTTTCAGTGTCGACAACGATTTCTCTGTAGCAGGTTTCCAGTTAACAGTAAACATGAATAATGAAATACAAACGAAAAGGTAGTCAATTTCATTGGACAAAGCCCCCCCTTTCATGAACACACAATGGACTCGTTTTCTCCAGACTTGCCTGGTATTGATTGATTACTATAGATATTGGTACTCAAGCAAAGCGTCAGGCTAGTACATACATTTTTATTTTTATTTTATTATTTGCAATAATTTCTGTTATCTTTCGCAATGTTAAATAAAGAAAACAGTATCGCATACTGTTCATTTAGCCATAGTCACAATTAATAAAAATGTTTTTCAGTAGTACCACTGATTAAAATTCGAAAATAGATCTCTTTATTGACCGGTAGGAAAATCTCAGTTATGTTTTTTTGATAGATAATAATACGAGAAGTTATGTTTATTAATCGAGAAAAAAAAATTAGTTTGAAATTTAATTCGTGTCTATATTACTTGGAGGGGTTCGGAATCGTCTTGTATAAATTTTTTATTTATTCATATTTATAGTACGCCTAAATATGGGAATCCTTTGTAATTAATGCTTCTTCTAGAAAATACTAGCATTTTTTCATGCTGTTTGTCCTGGTTAATATGATTGTGTTCCTCAACATATAGACGTTTTCCACCTGCTGTCAGTTTATTAAGGCAATTGAAAATCGCTGAGGCTGCACGATATTTCAAAAGAATATACAAGTATGTCTTTACTCTCTTTTTTTGTTCTGCATTTATATTTTTAACTGTTTTTGATTTTTAACATTTTAAATATAGATAGTTTACAGCAAATTATTTCCCATATTATCACTTCCCCAGAGCTAGGTTTGTACTTCTGATGTTTTATGATAGGGTAAATTCGGCTTCAGTACTTTCAAGACGAAAATTTATAAAAAAATTCAATAATCTCTGTTTACTAATTGTGTTCACTAATGAATAAAATAGGTTACTCAGAACTCAGGACGATATCTACGGTTTGAAAGCTTGTATGGAAAGCTTGTATGGAAAGCTTGTTCATCTATTTCTCGGGGTCTATAGTTTATCTTTACCTACCTCTCCCCTCTGTGTCGGCATTTCCTACCCAAAGGGCTTTGGCTCAGTGCGTCTCGTTTTTACTGTGATCTCGCCCTCTTTATTCTTTTTCATTATAAAAGAGAAGGGCTTGAGTCTACATTGTTGACGAATATTGGCTGGGATTGTAGAGTATTCTATGATCGGATTCGACTTGATTGCTCAGCCAGTTGAAATTATTTTCATCATTTTTATTTTCGAAGGCTCTTATTTGTTTTGTTTACCTTGAGATCAGCACAATCAATTATCCAGATATTTTAGTAATTATAAATGTTTCATAACAATGAATATAGGAGTCGTTTCAATGGGGTCTTCCGTTGACACTTATATCGTTATTTAGTCTTTGAATTAATAAAAACCATTCTCCATATTTTTTATAAAAATGCTTATACCAGAACGCCGTAATTTACACTTAATACAATCAATATCATGAATATGCATTAAACAAAAAACCTTTAAAGCATTTTCTTCTCTGCCGTGCACTCATCCCAATCCACACACACACATTCGCCTCCTATCCCCGAGGACAGAGAGGGGAAAAGTGTTTTCACCTGTTTTTCCGGTAAGGGGGGCAGTGAAGTATTTACGGGGGGGGGGGGCTGCAGTAATTCCCAGCGCTCTCTTCCATCATTGCCCCGCATCAATTTTTCAAGTCGGCCGGTTGGCCCTCCTGTTAGCGGACGACTAATCACGGCAGTTGCCGACTGTTGAAATTTTTACCGTTGGACGGTTTCACTTTGTTACTTCTGGTTTTCATTTGATTGGTTATTCTGTTCTTTTTTTTTCATATTTTTTTCTTTTTTTTAAGCTAATCCATTCCCGTTCGATAAATTTATTTAGGTTGAATTTTTTTTCCGTATCGCTGACCGCTCAAGTGATGGTCGCTTTGAGGCTCGGTCTCTGATAAAAAATTGTGAAAAAAAAAACCCACTTTATTCTGGAAGTTTAGATATTGGTTTCCTCTCGTGTTTATATGTGAGTTAGATGGCTCTTTTTACTTTCAGGAATAATGATGTCCTATTTTTATATTGACAATCATATAACTTGTAGATTTGGTTTCTATACTATGTACATATAATATCTATGAAAATGTTGATTTAAACATTCAAATATATATAATAGTATTGAACCTACGACCTCCTACCCGACATTATTATCCTTTAAGGATCTTCCTATCATCCCCGTTGAATAGATAAATGGAGATCCCAACTTGAGCAAACACCCATCTTGGATTTCTCATATATAACTGCAGGTGAACAATGGCAGATGACCGTTCGACGTTACAACTTATTTCAGCGCTTACTATCTAAACACTCAAGACTACCGATAAATTACCCACGGCTCATTTATAAGACTACAAACACTAAAACTTACTATGACTTATGGAGTTGAGTTCGGGGCTCCAGGAAACGATCCAATTCGTCTCACATTCATTCCTTACAATTGGGAATTTTCGCTATGCTTCTTATTTTGCTGCAAATCAAATTATTTATGTATACTGTTCTATCTGATAAAAATTTATGACAAATAAAATAGTTGAAATAATATCATAGGTGTGTGGCTGAAGTAAAGAAATACTCTCCGATGAAGATAAAATGACTAAAGTAAATCCAGCCCTCATCTCGCCATCCATCGATATTGTTTGAGTACCGCATATTGGATTTGCGAGTATCATCAGAAAAGAGTTTAGAGTTTATCACATACAAAATAAGCCTTATGGGTGAACAGTCAAAATCTATTCATTTTTAACGTTTATTTTAGTTGTATTGACCGAACTGCCTCTATCAAGCGACATACTTTCTTCTTGAAGCACGATTAAACATGCTATCGATTTTGATAAAATCCTTCCAGCAGTTCGAATATTCGCAGTTTTCGACTCCGTGTCCAGTACAATAAGTATTCGGATATTTTTTTTCTTTTTCTAACTTTTATATTTTGCGATTGCTGAAAGATTTCATTTGGGAAAACTTAGTCATTTCTTAAAGGTGAATGACGATTTTTTTTCTGTAATATCAAGTACCTTACAAAAGTATCAAGCTCTCCAGGACTGGCAGTGCGCTGGAAGTGGAGCGTGCTGGAAGGGGACCCGTGGCCCGTTGATTCATACCGTTAGCGCTCTGTTAGCCCAGGATCTCCTGTGTACCGTACTCTCGGCGGAATACACTACATATCTTATGGTATCTCAGACTGCCTTATTTGACAGCTTCCATTATCCAATATTATATATAAATAGGTCGTATATGGATTATATCAGTGCCGAAACTATGATTTTTTAGGCCCGGTGCACACGGACGACACTTTTCTGCGATGCGGACTATAAGCCAGGTCAGGGGTACCTGAAGCACAATGGACCGACCGGATTTACCATTATACTCCAGGTACCCCTGACCTGGCTTATAGTCCGTATCGCAGAAAAGTGTCGTCCGTGTGCATCGGGCCTTAATACGAACAAGTTTGATTTGGCCGCAACTCCCCATCCTGCAGCATCTCTATACATCTAATTTACGTGGCTTATTCTTATGGAAATATCATTATCGATTTTTTATCGAACTATATCGTAAAACAAATATTTTATTAGCCTTAGAAATATTGTTTGCGAAATAAGGCGCTTGCTCCTTCTTAATTTTACCGCCTGGAGCATGCTCTCTAGTTGCGTCAACCTAATGCTAGGCCTTCTCCTTCGTACTCTTGCCTAAATGAAAAAAGAAACGCCGGTTAGCAGTTCTCTCATTTCACATTTCGCACACATGACGTGTGTTTTTCTCAATGACCATTACCATTTTTAGTTACCATGTTCGATAACAATTTTGATTTATAGTTGCATTATGAAAAGTGACTCAAGTTTTGCTCTATCTTGTGTACCCTAAAATATCGAAACCGATCAAGCGTTAGGATATGTCCTATGGCCACTATTATCTATTGAATTCTCTGTAAAACAAAATAGCCACAAAAGTTGTCTCTCTCTTTGGTTCTAGGATATGTCATGGAAAAGATACTCTGCTTTTCACTACATGGATTATCTAATTGATATACCTTCTTCAATGTTTTTTTATTCTTTTTGCTGCCCTATCTTGCCTGAATGGCAAAAAGGGTTTCAGCATCAGTTGGATGTTACCCATTCCTGGGTAGCAACCACCTGCTGCCTGTAAAACCTTATAGAATAAATCTGTTATGCCTGTGAACACAGCTTGCTCTTCTTGCACGGACATTTCTTTCACCGCTACTCGGACGTATGTCCTCCTTGGAGCACTCTTTTTCCCGGCCAAATTTAGGGCCTAAATTTCACATCTTCGGTTTCTTCCTATGGTAATAAATTACAAGGAATTATAGCTGTAGAGGCTTAAAATGTTCAATTTTTTTTTTCAATGAACGTTTCAGAAAAGCCTCCCTCCCCCCTGTGCGTCTTGAAGATATAGGATCGATTGGACAGAGAAGCGAGAGAAGTGGCCACCCCCGGAGCGCCCCGAGGCCCGGACTGGAGACGGCGGGGGGTGGGGCCTGCCCGCCCCCGTTGCCAGGACAACCCCGGTGACGCTCCCTTGGATCGATATCCCTCCCTCTTCGGCACCCTCCTTGCCGCACACTCCCTCACACTCGCTCCCTCACTCTCTCTCTCCCTCTTCCTCCTCGGGCTGTTTATCAACCCTAACCACGTCAACAGTCCGCAGGTAAGGGCCGTCTGCTTTCTTCATTATACCTCCGTCGCTTCGCACCGCACTTCCTGTCTGTGGTTTTACTCAAAGTGTCTTTGTGTTTCTTTCTTGCATAAAATTGAAACTTTTTTTCCACAAAATGCATGTAGCTTAAAAAAATATCTGCTACCCAAAATATATACTGCAAAATGTTAGTAGTGCATTAAAAAATATAAAGTTACATTACATTTAATAATTTAGAGATATATTAATTAGCTGCTTAATTATTATAGAGAATCATCTCATTTTTTATTTAAAACAATTTAATTACTTAACCTTTATAAATTATCAACCAACATATTTTATTCTTATCACTATAATTATTTTATTGTGCCAGACTTAAGTCACTTAAAATAAGTAATTGCGATAAAGGTATATTTAGCAACAAAAAAGTAATAATTAAGATAATAATAATAATAATTAAAAATATGTAATAATTTAGTAAAATAAAAGATTTTTTTTGTACTTTCCTCAAAATAAAAGTTTAATTAAATAACTACTCTTCAATAGACCTACTTTTTGCTTTTAAAGGTACAACATAACTCAAGTTATAATTGAATGATACAATCTTTAACCAAACTCAGATCCAAAAAAGTTTGAATACTATTTAGTTTACTAGTAAATCATCAAATTAAGGTCTTAAGCTTGTTTCCTCTGTGCCGATGATAGTTTTCTCAATTTTAATGTTCCTTCAAAGTGCCTATCTGCTTCCCCTCAGTAATGCTGTAAAAAAAAAAAAAAAAATAATTTAAGCATGCGAATATGAGATGTATTACATACAGCTAATTTTTTATTAATAAAATTAAATGGTGGAATGCTATATGATTATTTAAAAATATCTCTAGAATTATTAACACTTAAAAAAAAATATTATGTAATTTTTCTTATCCCTGTCTTTTTTCTTTTTAGATGTGCTAGACTTAGGCACTAATGCGATAAGTTCATTAGCATTTAGAAAACCAAATTCATGCTTATTGATTTTACTTAAAAAAATTGTCACCTTTTTTTTCTCCTTTTTTTGTTTTTATGGACCAAAAAAAAAATTAATAGGTTATTAACAGAGGTCTTTCCTTTTTGTCACCCCTCCCGATCGATAAATTATATATTCTCGTGCTAATTGTTTGCTGGGTGTGGGGTGGGGGGGGTGTCGAGGAGCTACCTACAAAGTCCAATAAAAAGTTTGTAAATGACAAAATAAAAAAAAAGTTTGTTTGGCAAAGCCTTAATAGAGACGGTGTTTTAAAAGGTGTAGCGGGTCGGTCGAGATTAGCGGGAGTCCTCTCATGAATTATTAACAGAACGGGCTGGATCTGACCCGCGCCGGCATTAGGGGCTTTGCTCGCTCCCTAGGGGGACTTAATAAAGCCCATTGTTTGCCGCCAACTTTTTGCCTATATTACTGTCTTCTCTTAGTCATCTGATAGCTTCTTTTCGTCACGACTCTCTCCTAAGTAAGCGCGAGTCGTTGCCCACTTAACGAGGCTACAGGCTCGACCGGACCTGTCGCAGTTATCTGAGGGAGTAACGGAAGAGCAAGTACTGTCTTATATGTCTAATCTGTTATTGTTCGATTTTACTAATTAACTAGACGTCACCACTAACATTTTGTGACCGAGAGTGTTTAGGCGTCGTCAGTCAGCTTAAGTAAATTCGACTACTTGTTGAGGTGTTCGAAAGTTTTTTCGAAGCTATCGAAGAAATGAACAACAATATTTTTTTTTTCTTATTGATCATATAAAAAGTTTGAAGAATTTAAGATTATATAAATGATTCTAATGATGCTTAAATTACCTTACAGATGTCTGAAAACTATTTTGATCCAGCAGCTAAAATAAAATAAACAATTATGATGCATATTACAATGTCCTAAATAAGCCAGAATTTGTTTTAGTTAAAATGATAAAGATATATCTTATACTGACAAAACGGAAAACAAATAAAGAAAAAATAATTGTAAATTAATAATGTTTTAAGTTATTTTTTCTTACTTTTCGGTTATTATTGACACCCCTTAAAACTGTATAATACATTATTACTTGTAAAATTACTCAGTTAACTACTCATTCTATTTATGAAAAAAAAGAAACATGAATAATAGAAATGATTAATATTAAGAATCCATTCATACAAATTAAAAATATGTTGATCACGTAAACGCATGTATGATATCCCTATATTGAG
This sequence comes from Aelia acuminata, assembly GCA_911387785.2. NCBI lineage: Eukaryota > Metazoa > Arthropoda > Insecta > Hemiptera > Pentatomidae > Aelia > Aelia acuminata. The sequence goes on along the minus strand of OU426982.1, from coordinate 83,249,444 downwards.
TTCAAGTTTAATAACCTCTCAAATTTTGCAAGTCCATAAACAAAACATTCTTTTAAGAAAAAATAAAAATTACAATCTCATAAACATTATACTGTATTTACTTAATACTTTTTTTCTCACTTAAAGTTTGTAAAAAGCCATAATATGTGTATTATTTTTTGACGACCTAGATCGTCGTATTATCGTCAACAAGACCTATTGATTATAAAGCAAACTCAAATTGAAATCTAAAAAAAAAAAAAAAATCAGGAATATGAATCATACCTTAAGAGGATTTATTTTTATTTTGCTGAATTTGGCGTTGGATTACTGGTATATTATTGCCTGCACTTATCTGGAATGTATATATAATGTCGCATTATATGTGTAATTAATTATAACATATCTATGTCATTAAGTTCCTTTATCATCAGCATCCTGACTATCAACAAGAAATGTCCAAAGTACAAGGGAGTTTTTACTCACTGATCCTTATGTTGTTTGGAAGTTGTCCAAATTGCCGCAAACTATCTCCAAATGGTGGGAACAAGTTGCAGAGGGGGGGGGGGGGCCCATTGATGAAGCGTACTCCCACAGTACCGTTAGATCCGTTATCGTTCCAGTTACCGCGCGCTGTCTTCAATTAGCTCTTCGTCTTGTTCCTATCTACTTGCAAAAAAAAACTGCTACATTTGTTTACATTTTTTTATATCATCTAACAATAAGCAATATTTTGATTCATTGTTTAAATAAAGTAATAAGTCTTTGGTAGATCTATGTGCTATTCATGTGAATGTAATTCATTCATGATCTACTATTGTGGATAGATTCACAATTCCTTAGTTTATTACTGGAACCTAGTTACATATAAAGATACCACTTTCATTTTTACGATCACCCGAAATTTAAATAAATATGGTGAGTTAGCTGTATCATCAGCTGATTACAAGTTAACCATCGACAAAATGCCCTTTTCTATTTAATTTCTTTTTATTAGTACATCTTTTGTATTACTAATTATAATTTTATAAATTTTAATTTCACTTATAAATTTAGTTTCGTCGGTTCATCGTATTTTTTATAAACGTTTGATTGATAAGCGTCATTTTATTTATTTAAGGTTAATGGGGCGATGCTACAGTGGGAGTCCTAAATTTTACCTATCCAGGTATAATTAGGATAGGGATTATTAACGAGTACCTGACATCGTACAGGCTCGGGACCATCTTACGACCTGTCCTAAGGACGGCATAGCCAAGGATTTTTGACTCCCTATTACCGCGAAACTTGACCTTCACTATTGTAGGTTGCTATGGTGACCACTACACCACAGGTAACCCCTTTAGACTTGACAGGTGTCATATGAGATTACATTTTCTGATTAGATGTGAAATTTTCTGGGTGAACCACTTGAGGTAGACCATGATGTATCTATAGAATTAACATTTGATAGCCAACTATCTAACAGCTTAAAATGCTTATTAATTCACAGGATATTGGTAATTACATACCAACATTCCGAAACATAATTGTTGAGTTTATGACACAGCTGGGCAAAAAGTATTTTAATTTTTATTTTAAAATACTTTATTTTAAATAGCAAGTATTTAAAATAAATTTGAATAAAATGCATTTTAACCTCAAATCATTTAAAATACTTTTCGATAAAATTATTTTAAATGCAAAATAAAAAAAGTATTTTGTATTTTAAATAAAAAAAATTAAAATGAAAATACAAAATACTTTTAAAACCTATTAGCTAGTGCATTGCGATTGTTTAATAAATACATTTTTTTTCAATATTGCAATTGATTAATAAATCGACAGTTTTTATTTATTTTTTTGGGTTGTTTGCTTTGCTGCTTTGCTTGGTTTAATGTATCTGATACTCAGATCATCTTGGCTTTCATTTTGTTGAAATTATTAAATTAAATTTCTTTTTCCACAGAACCAATCTGATTCGGAACCTATTTAAACTAATTGGGCTACCCCTTAGACTATTCGCTACCCATACACCATCCAACGACCTCCGTGTAAAACGAATTTCAGCAAATCAGCCCTAACGCGAACTACTTCTTCTCAGCCCTTACTTCTTTCGGACGTTTTCCATTAGTCACTGCCATTAATTTCTATGGAATTCGTTCACCACAGTTTTGCAATTTCACACTTCGATTTTATTCATCTGTCTGCTATCACCTCAATTGCTCATCATTCAATGTTAGCGTGCACGTTTTGCATTCTTAAAGAACCGCAGGAGGAATAATATTTTTGTAAACCCGAATTCTTAAGTTTTAAGGAAGAAGCCGTGAGCTAAGTAATTTCGTTAATCGCTAGAATTTCTTACCTCTAATCTTGCCTGAATTTCCTCTCTAATTTCGAACGAACCTCAACCGGAAAAATAATCACCGACTTTATTGAATGTATCAGTCATACACATTTTTACTAAGTTTACTTTCTTTTGATCTTTTGGTGTTGTCTCCAAATTGGGGTCCTGTTTATGCCTTCGTTTATGGTTCTAACATAATTTTCGATTTTTTCACTTTCGAATAAACCGGTAAAAAGTCTATAATTAACCCCCCCCCCCCCCCCCATAAAAAACCTATTTATTTGTAAAATTATTATTATTTATAAAAATGATGAGGAATTGGCCTTGTTATTTGACTTATGAACAATCTTTGTTTCATATTTCGTGACAATCGGATGTGGCGGTCAAAAGTTAATATTTAACCCTCCACCCCAAAACCTATGCATAAAACCATTTATGTGAAATGAATTCATTAGACGTCTATTTAGATAATCAAAAACCGCCAATGTGACAAAATTTGTTGAAATCCGATGAAGCGGTACAATCTTAATAATTGCGCCTCCCCCCCCATAAAAAACAAAAATAAAAAACAGCAACATCAAACTGAAATAAATGTTCTTGCTCAATATTTAGGAGTGACAGCTCCAGTGCAAAGGACTACACTATACTATTACGAAAATTGTTTAACTTCAAACAACCTACTTAAGATTTATTTTATTTTATTATTTAAAATACAAATGAAAATACTTTTTTTTTTATTTTAGTATTTTAGAATTAAAATGAAAATACTTTTTTTTTATTTGAGTATTTTAGAATTAAAATGAAAATAAACATGTGATTTATTTTATTTTAATTCTAAAATACTAAAATAAAATAAAAGTATTTTCATTTGTATTTAAAATACTTTTATTTAAAATAATGCCCAGGTCTGGTTTATGATGAATTGAGGCGTGTAAATAGAAAACTGCCAAATTACTGATTTTTAATGAAAACAAAATTTCATCTGAGCTCAAATTTGGATTTTAAAAGGGGTCAGGCTATACGGGGTTTCCCGGGTCAGGGGAGGGGGTGGGGGATTGATGCCGAGTATTATTAAATGTCCCCAGGCTCCGGGATTTGAACTTGCTATCTTTCGGTTCTAAATCATACGTTGCCATGGGCAACGCGTAGTTTCTGACGCGTTTGCCCACTCGGCCATCCCGCCACCCAAGGGGCACGCTTAATCAAAAAATGAATTATTTTCTACTAAATAATTTCAATATTAGCTTGTTCCATCTCTGTTGGCTAATGATCCCATATTTTCTTTAGGTATCGGTATCGACAATCATCGATACCTAATGTCCAATAATATAGAGTATTGATACTATAGGAGAATAATCATATCGAAAGACATATCGACACTTATTGGTGTCGTGATGTCTCTTGGTTACACTTATAGCGTTTTCAATACAACAACAGTGAGACATGCAGCGCCTTTGCTAGCTGTTAGTGCCTCTAGATACTAAAGTCAAGATGGCATTGACTTCTGTGTTCATTACATTGGCGATGGAATACGTCCGATTTTCCTATTTTTGGCACTTACAGCTTCTTCTATTTACAGGTCTCAATTGTGAAATGTATTCTTGCCCTATAACGTTTATTAATGTTATCCTATTGTTCGTCCCTAGCCTGCCTAGGCGAAACAGTATCGTTCATTACACAGCGCATTACCTGCAAAAATTACAGCCATGATCGTGAAAGTAAGTACCAACGAGGAGCGAACAGGCGCGGAGCTATTATTACTCGTAGTTTTCCTGGTCTTATGGCGTCGTTAAACTTTTTTGGCAGTTAGATCTCATTTGCAGGGCGGTGTAACGTAATGCTAGGGCCGCCTCCTAATACTCCCTTAGTCAGCACGACTCAACTCCATTAATCACCCGTTGTCTCTGTCTGTTCCTTTCCCCTCCTATTCGGGAAAAATTTGTGAAGCTTATTTTTTGTTTGTTTAAAATAAATAAGTGATAGTGATAAATGAAGTAAGTAATGCATATCGTTTCTAGAATTCTTAAAAAAAAAAATTTGTGCGATGCGCGCAATACACAACTTTCACTTACCAACTTTGATTAGAAAATGACCAATTTTGTTAAACGCCATTTCTCAAAGTCACAAATTTTTCCACATTCATTTACTTATTGTTTGTATTTCTCTTTAAAGTACACTAATTTTGTTTATTATTAAATAAAAGCTTTTACTTGCGATAATTCGGCAATGCAAGGATAATACTCCAAGTCGACTGATTTTATAATTCTCTATGTAGTTGTTGTAAACTTCATTTAGTTACCATGAAACAAATAATTTCCATTAAATGAATAGAACGGCTTTAATTATAAACAAGGGTCTGTCATTAAAGGCGTACTGCGCATGCGTGGGCACAACGTGTTTTATGAGTTGACGGACATTTTTTCTTTATCCTGTACATGTTTACATGATTTTTTCATATTTCATATTTAGCCATTTCTTAATTTTAGGCGTAACGCGAGACTGTTAATTTCTCCATATAAACAACAACAAAGGTACTTTATAGGAAAACAAAAAAGGCGCCTTCCCCACTAAAGCCTCCTCAGAACATCGTAATAATGGTAAAGCTCACCTGATATTAAAGAAGACTTGATTTTCATTTAGCATGGCGAATTTGATCAAAATCATTAAAGCAGATTTTGAGAAAATCGAAAAAAACGTAAACATTGAAAAAAATTATGAACTAAAATGCCCCCTCTATTTGATCAAGTTTTGGAGTCACATCGCGGGCATATACCTACATTAAATTTGTTAGAGCCGTTTTGAGAAAATGGAAAAAAAAAACTAAAAAGTTATTTTTGATTCATTAAAAACCATTTTGGAGGTGTAATTTATCATTATATTTGCTATTGTATATTGTATTTCAATTATAATTATACCGAAATCTTGATGTTGTTTACAACTCGCTGTTTTCATCCACCTTCTTATTTTCGTGTGAATAACTGATTAAATAGGTCAAGTTCGTATGACAGTGTAATATATGTTTTCTTATTCTGTAGTATGTTTTAAAATTTCTTATGTGCAGACGAAGAACACTTACAACCTGTGTCATTCCAACCAATGAATCAATAAATTCGCAAGATTCGTGAAAAAGTTTTCGAGGGAGCCTGTTTGATACTTTTTTTTTTCTGATAGTGTTTTAATTAACGAGAAGGCTAGGTGGGGGGAGAAGTTAAATGAAAAATCCAAGCTGATTGGCCCTCGAGCGAGGGAGTGGGGGAAGTTTAATTGAGACGTATCCTGTAAATCCTTTAAGATGCTAACCCCCGGAGCCAATCAAAATGAAAGTGCCCTTACCCTTCTCCCAAATACCTCGCTCCAATATTAATGACTCTATTAGGGCCTTCCCTCCCCTAGCGCCGCATTTACCCAATTGCGTTGTTTGCAAACTGTTCCAAACCAAACTTTGTCTTATCTCAGAGGTGCCAGAATTCCAATAGCTGAGGGTTTGGATTCTAAAAAAATCTGGTGCGTACGCGCAACTCACAACTTTCACTTACCAACTTCCTTAGATAAGAAATTGACGTGTTTTGTTAAATATAATTTCCCAAAGTCACACATTTTTCTACATCCATATCTTATTTTTGTTAATCGTTAAAGGCGATTTAGAGTAAATAAAAAAAAAAAAAAACGTGAAAATGTTACAAAATTTATTAAGTAAAGTCCCCTCTCCGGTTAATTAATTTTGATGAAATTTTTACAGTCATATCTCGGGCATATAAATAGATGAAATACTCAGTTTAATCAAAATCGTTAGAGCCGTTTTTGAGAAAATCGAAAAAAACCTAAAAAGTTATTAAGTAAAGTACCCCCTCCCTTTAAGTAATTTTGATGAAATTTATGCTGTCACATCGCGGGCATATACCTACACTAAATACCCAATTTCAGGATCGCACGGTTTATAGTTTTTGAGCTAGTCTGTTCACACACACACACACAGACACACAGACACACACACAGACCATTTCGCGGGACTTGGTCATTTGGACTCAGGGGACCCCAAAACGTGTATTTCCGTTGAAAACCGGAAATCGAATTTTTTCACGATCGCAATACTTCCACTTACTATATATTTCATATATAGTAGGTAAGTGAAAGTAAAAAGTACTTAACAGTAAAAAAAGAATTTTGAAAGAAAATTGTTAAAATTGAATGATATAAATAAATCTTACATGTGTTAGTAATAACAGCAATCGTTTGATATGTTGTTCTACTATGTATTATTATTTCACGATTCAAAAATAATAAATTTTACACGCAAAAAAATGGAAGTGCTCTAAAAATTTTTTGTTTTAATAATGAATACGATTGAAAAAAATAAGATTTTTTATAAAAGACTAAACATCTACAAATTTAATACTTAACATTGAATATTTTTATTTTTAAGAGCTTATAAAATTAATAAAATTGCTCAACATAAAAAAACAATATTTTTATTTTAAATACTACAGTAGGAGTCTTAAATATTGCCTATCCCGGTATAATTAGGATAGGAATCTTTAACGAGTACCTGATTTTGCACAGGCTTGGGATCTCCATTTTACGTTTACTCCGTTTGCCGAGCATATTTTACTAATCATTTCTGGCTACGAACCCATGGTGTTAGGGTTAATTTAACCACAACACATGTCTATGCTATCCACTACACCTCAGGTGAACTCTTATTTTTGTGATGACGCCTACACAGCACCACTGATGACCACTTCCATTTAGTTACTACCCATTATATTACTCTACAATACCTGTGACTCCTTATTTTGAAGTATTTATTTTTTTTATTTTTTTTTTCTGTAGAAATTTGGTAATCAGAATTAATAATTAGTATCAACACATTATAAATAATCTAGATATTATATCTGTCTTATTATTATTTGTGATTTGGTTCCGTATTTTCCTGTAGATTTTTATCCTAAATCGAGTTCGTTATATTAGTATAATTTTCCTTCTTCTTCTTCTTGATTGAACATTGACCCTTTTTTCGACCTGAAACAAAATTTTGAATTAGGGCACTTACATTATCGAGGTAATGAGTTATATTTTTTTCTTTTACTTTATTTTCTACCCTGGAACGAAATGGAGTCCTGTTCCAATCAGCGGCACTCCTGGGAAACGGGATGGAAAATGTAAAAGGAAAAGGGGGAGTACTCCTTTGAAATTTCCTTTTCACAGGACATGGAGTATTATTTATTGGCCGGGGTCTCCTGAGATATTCCCCGTACCCCGCGCCTTATCCCCTCCTTCGAGAATAAAAGATATCCTTCATCCCCTGCTTTTAAGGAAATAAAATTCGTAAAAAAGGGGGAGGGAAGCTGGAGGGTGAGCTATGAGGGATTCATAATTGTATTGTTATGCTAAATTAGGGAGTTGGTGGCGTAGGACGGACGCATGGAATGGTAATGCCCAACAGATGTCATGAGCTTTGTGGCTAGCATTTCCTAATGAATCTCCCTTCGGAAAACATGTTCGTGCTCTATGTAACAGGAGTACATAGGCATGATTGAAATAATTGTTTGCTGTAAAGATTCTAAGGCCTTATCGATATCAGTTCCAATCAATAATATATAATAATAAAAAATATCGTATAAAAATAATTATAGTGCTCCAACATAATCTATTGCACATTTCCTCGAATTTTTAAATAGATAATATATGTATGTATAAATTATTTAAATATATAGATAATATATAAAGTTTCACATCAATTGAGTCAGTGATTTGAGAAACCCGACATAATTTTAAAACTTATCTCATATTATTGAGCCCTGGATATGCATTAACCAAGGAGTTGACTTTGTGCATTAATTAGTAATCTTTCAATTTTACGGTAAAGAATTCGAAATTAAAGCTTAAAGTGCTAGTAAACTGGTATAAAAAAAAAGTGCTCAAAATTAAAAAAATAAAATCCAACTTTAAATGAACAAGTCGTGTTTGTGAAACTCGATAATTAAAAAAAAAATTAATTTGTTTTTGGGTTCTTTGCATGATGAGACCTAACCTAAGAGAATCATATTTCTAATTCTAATTTCTATTAAGGGATCTTTATCGGATAAAATAATTTAAGTTGAGAGAATCTCTCGTATGTGCAGATTTTTTTTCGCATTCCATAAATTTTAATTTGTCAATCTTCTATCCTGCGTTTTACTAAAATAAAATAAGCTTTCGAAAAAAAACAACAACAAAAACGATGCTCTAGTTTTAAATGTGTCGATCCATTTTATTTTATTTTATTTTTTTTAATTTGTGCTTAATTTCATGTTTTCTAATCCTCTATCATTTTTGTATTGATATAATATTTTATCTAATAATTTGAGAAAATCGATAGATAGATAATGATAAGAAACCCAAGTAATAAACACCCTCCGTATATTTTTATTTTTTATCGAGTTATCTTTTCAAGCATTTCAATTTGAATTCATTACTATCATCTTGTATAGATAATATAACTAGACTATTTTGACCATAGCGTATGATTTGCGTTCCAACACTCTTCACTTAAGGCTGGTTCCGATTGCAACAGACGGGACAAAAAAAAAATCCACTGGCTTTAAACACGTAGTGTTGTGGTTGGAAGACACTTTGGTGTATTTATTGCCTCATTCTATTTAAATGTTTCTCGTCTTACTTGTGGGTTCAGAAATAGAAATATTCTTGAAAAATTATAAACAGCAGATGTAAAAACTGTCATCAGTCATATATGTTTATTTCATGGTGGAGAAATTAGAGAATTATTATTTATATACTTTCATGAACTTTCAATATAAAATTTTTTTTTTCAGGGAACGAGAGAAAGAAGAATGGTCCAATAACAGCAGCCCAAAGCCTCCACAGGTAATTTAAAAATATCAAGTTATAATTTCAATAATAATATGAATGACATAAATTTTACAATTGTATTTATACAAATGTGAAAATTTCACAATTTTCATTAAAAAATAGTTTAGTTTCAAAAATTGTTTGAATATTGCCGTAGTTAAATATAAATGTGTTAGGATTTTTTAATTATAAAAGAAAAAAAAATCAACTTTTAAGGAACTAAGTTGAAGGATTCATTTTGACTTCTTTCTACAATTAAACTGACCATCGATTGTATCGGTTCATATACGGATAAGTATTTTACTATTCCACAATTTTTTCTATTGAGAGTTCTACGGTATCACAACATTTATTTGAAAATTTTATATGGTTTATAATTAAGTACCGCAAAACGAGGTGACTTTGTGACTAATGGGGTGACTTTGTGACAAGCCTATTTTTCTACAGTTTTTGAATTTCCCTCCTTAAAAAAGAATCAGGTTAGGCAATTCAGTGTACTTGTCAGTTGGTCAGTAATGGGCTGTAACCTACTGGCCACATATAACTTCTTTCGTTCCACTTACCATGGATTTCATATATGCTTGATTGTTTTCATTTACTTGAAAATTTGAAATAAAGCACCATGATAAATGGAATGAAAGATATGTGGCCAGTAGGTTGCAGCACATTACTGACCAACGAACAAGTACACTGAATTGCCTAACCTGATTCTTTTTAAGGAGGCACCTTCAAAAACTGTAGAAAAATAGGCTTGCCACAAAGTCACCCTATTAGTCACAAAGTCACCTCGTTTTACGGTATATTGTTTTGCAAATTTGAATTTATTTATTGAATTTACTTATCATTTGAGTTTCATTTTGAAAGATATCAATTTAGGCATTCGAAACAGTATTATCTAGAAACCGTAATTTTTTAATATATTAAATATTGAAGCCTTATTTCAATCCTGATCTTGTTTATACAGGTAGATTTTTGGCAGAAAAAAAAATGCTAGCTTTTTGGGATACCGGGTTTTGGAGTGATTTATTTTATCCCCCTACTACTAAACTTTTTTAACAATTTTAGGCGAGTTACTTTAGAAGATTAGAATAAATGAAATATATTTTTTCAGGAGTTTATTAATAATTATAATTATTGTTTAACTGTATAACTGTTTCTTTGTAGTTCGCCCCATCGGGTCCAAAGCGTTACCTTCAGTGCCCGGCTGGTTTCAAAATGCTCCACCTTAAGAAGTTCCTGCGGCAGAAGTATGGTCTCAGTCCCAACTGCAATGTAAGTTGAAATTGATTATATTATTTAAATTTTATTTATTTGTATGCTTTAAAAAATCTGAATTTCTATACGAATTTGTGATCATAACAGAGTTTGATCATCAACATGTCTTTGTTACTTAAAAAATAACAATATTAATTACCAGCTAAATTTATACTATTTATTTTTTTAATAGACATGAGTATTGGCTTTACATTTAACTAATACATTTATAGTACTAATCATAGTTAAAAGTAAAATTATAAAATAATCATAGAGAAAATTATAAATAAGTTTTCTCTTTACTGTTTTAAGTTAAGTAGATATTTCTCTCGTTCACTACCATCCCCAAATTCTAAAAGGGAACCATACATGAGTTGTGTACAGAGCGGCCCCAGATGGTTGGGGGCTGTGGGGTCAGCCAAGATAAGATCAAATAGAGTGCCCGCATTCGCAAATATTGGCTCTTGGCTTTCGTTTTGAGTTATGCCCCAGGCTGAAGTTTTTATTTTGGATTATCGTTCTTTTTTGGTTCATGGAGTACTTTTCTTTAAATATTAATTTTAGAAGCAAAAACAAATAATAAAAATTATTGGATATATTGATTGGAGAATATATTTATTTATATTTAGGTAGCTTAAGAAGATAATGTTCAACAGTTAATATTTCAGTGTGATTATATCCCATGACAAAATATAAATAATATAAATATTAAGGGATAATAATAAGTAACTGTAAAGTTGCAAATAAGTACGGTGAAACCAACCTGGATTTAAATAACTTTATTTAGGTAAAAATATTACACAAAAATGTCAAAAAAATAATTAGAACTAAAATTAGTAAAAGGTTAGCAACAGTAACTACATGAGACAAAACAGTAATCGAGGCTTCTAGACACGACCAAGGTCCTAATTCCATCGCTTCTTATAGTTAGACCTAAATGTATCAATCCAGAAAGGTCTTGATCATTTCAACATGTGATGAAGTACTATTACATGAATGTAACGGTAGCAGAAAAAATCACCTGTTTGTGTTTCACGTCGCAGTATGATAATAATTTCGGTTGTGAATTGATGAGCAATATATAATAATTTGAACATGACTGATTGGAAAATTATGGATGAAGTATTTTTCCTCATTTCCTTTAATTTTATCAATTTTTTGTGGCATTGTAGGCTGTTACAAGAAGAAGAAGGGAAAAATAAAAATCAAAGGACATATCCTGAATTCCGAATCGGAAAAAATGGAATCAGAGGGGTCCCAGGTCGACAGCGGGGAGATGGGAGATAAAGGAGCTAATAAACTGTTGGGGTTCTGCAGGGAGCCGGGCTTAGGCCCACTATCTTCCTCTCCTCTCGCTTAATCAGATGCTTTGTCGGGCGATTCCATCTGTCTCCCTCATTCATTCGCAAGGGAATGGTATTCCGCTTGTAAATGGATGATTATGAATGAAATTAAGGAGGAATTAAGATACCAAATTTTATGAGTAGTAATAAAAAACTCAGAAAAGAGGTAAAAAAAAATTACCGAAAAATTAAGATTTGCTATATCGATGGTATAACTCTCTACACAATACAGCTAGAGATGCGTGATTTATGGGGTGCATCTGAGTAAATATTTAAAAAAATAATAAATTGGTTATTTTGTTTCACTATATAAATTTCGGATTCAAAACTATCATCAGATGCTCACGTGTATAAACCTATCTACGTAAAACATAAATTTATTTTTGAACAATATGAGGTATTGTTGCAATCAGTGTTAATTATTGTAAAGCTTAAATATCCTGATATCCATAAACTGTTATAAGAATCGTGTGTAAAAATATGAATGCGGGTCCCCTCAATTTTAACGCAATATGATTACCATATTCGTTATCTTGTCGGAGAAGAGTATTTAGAGGTTTGGTCATCCTTTTATTTTTTACGCCTATAAGTACATTAGGTTTTAACCTGATTTAAATGTTAAAGAAAAGAATCCGAAGAAATTGGGAAAATTTGGAATTCTTTACCATCTACGTCTTTATGAATCTTCTTGATTGTAGTATTTTTTTAATCATTTCTTATAGTAAATGTTACGTTTTATTTGACTTTGGCATTTAAAACAAAAATTCAATCGAAAGCATGAGAACTAAGAATTTATATAATAATAAAATATCTTTGGAATACAGGCATAGAATTATTAATAATTTACAAGGTTAACACAAATGGTTGCATCCATTTCGCATTAGCATGTTTTATATAAAAATGTCTATGATATGTATTATATTATTCACGTTTCTAACTTAGTGATCATTTGTTTTTATACATTTCCCACTCGTATCAAGCTTACCCAAGACCGGTTTTTTTTTTCCCCCAGTGGATTGTGAAAGCGTCATATTTTTTGACGGATTTCACAGGTTTCTATAAGATAAATTATGTAAATCTGTAAACCATAAATATAGATTACCATCTGTTTACATTTATTATAGTCCTTGAATTTTCGAGAGGATCGTTGGTTCAAATTTTGTGTTGATTTAGATAGCTTTGGATGTATTACCCCATAATATGTATTAGTATCGGGTTGAGGCGATTAGGGAAAGAACGTCAGCCGGGCAGGATTGCTTAGGAAAAAAGAAATAATAAAAAAAAATTGTGAGACCGAAGGGGTGCAAGGTAATTGCGTCAAGTCAAGGACGCCCGGTGCAATCATCCGGTGATGAGTCAAGTGTCAGTAAGTCGTACCGCACTTCACATCGAGGTCGAATCATTGTTTTTTTTTCTTTTTATTTATTTATTAAAATATATAAATTAATTATTTAAATAATTAATATTACACTTAAGCTATTTACCCGACACTTAATTACTCGTTCTGTAGTTACGTAAGTGTGATCCGAGCGACAGGTACATAAACAAACACGCCGACTCAATGTAATGATGATGAAGAGCCTTGATTAGTGGGCCATGAATATTCAGCCGTGGCCTGGTGCAGGGGTCAGTTGGCGCCCCGAAACCTCGCGGCACCTGTTGTGTCCATCGCCCTTATCTTCTCTGACCATCTCGGGGTAATTTTTGACATACTTGTTTCCGCTAATCTGATCGTGTACCGCGTAATTGCTCCGTGTAATAGCACGGACGAATAATATCGAGGAAGCAATGATAAGTAGACAGGTTTCCTCTGTTTTTTTGTATCGATTCCTTATCCAAGCGTATCAACTATCATAACAACTAGAAATGTAGATAGATTTGAAACATTTAAACTAAATGAAGGATTTTTTTTCTAATAGGATAAAACCCGAATTATTACTTTAAAATAAATTATAAATATAAATATAGGGTTGGATCTAAAGCAAAAATAAAGGTTTTCTTGTTTGGTTACTGAAAAGCCCTTTTTACATATCTTTTGAGGAATTTCACCCTGAATCCTATCATTACATAAAGTTCTTAATTCACTACGTACCCGAGCAAAAGCATGCGTACCCTGCTTGGAACGTTCCAAATTCTGTATAAAACTCAAAATATATAATGGTTAATGATTAATTTACTCATTATTTTTTCTGTAAAATTTTCTAATAAAATTATTCCACATATATTCATATTGTCTTTAAATACGAATTATTATATTTTTTTTTTTATGTTCTTTCCTGCTGAATTTATTTATGGTAAGGGACAAAATGAGAAGATGCTTTAGGGGCAGGCAAAGACAGGGACCATCTGCCCTTAATAAAGTTTTCATTAGCTTGGATCCAGAGAGAACCCTCTATTTGGCTTACCAGTTCCGAGTTAGTCTTAGGTTTACTTTGGGAAGGTCGGTTACTGTAGCATCTTTCTGACTTATGCTACTAACTATATAATATAACTTAAGTTCAATCAACGTTCTTGTTGATTCACTTTGTTTTTCTAAAAATTAAATGTCAATGTTTAATCTGTGCCAACTTATATTTAGAATGTTTATCGCTGGATTTTTAACTTTTTTGTTTTTCCAGTGATTTTCCTAACCTTAATTTATATAGACATTTTTTGTGATTATTTGAAAACTTGGGAGCAGTCATTGCTTATTAAATCTTAATTTTTTTTTTTTTGTTACTTCAGCTCTTATTTGATAAACGCTCAAAACTTCCAACTTATGAAAACAAAATTTGCATGACTAATAAGACTGACTGTAAGACTTCAATCACTACATATAAAAAAATATTTGAAATATTTTTAAACTTAGTCTTTCAGTATTAATTTTAGATCCCCACTTTTATTTTTAACGATCCTCAGAAGTGCCAGAAAATAAGATTTTTTTTTAAATAGCTACTGATTTAGCATTTTTATTCAAGTGCTGCCTTGCTAATATATATTTCGTATTTCTTGTAGAAATCGCTCTTATTCAGTATCTGTTGATATGATTATATTATTTTATAGGATCTGTACTTCTTTGCAGGTTATGTTTGATACCTTGTTTTCCTCTGGTCGGTAGTTAGCTCGGATTTTACTTCTCGCCTGCTCTTGAGTCGAATAGTTTCACTTTCGTTTTGTTGAAGAAGATAAGAAAATGACAAATGACTGAGTGACAGAGGGAGTGAGAGAGAGAGAGAGAGAGAGAGCGAGAGAGTGAGAAAGTGGATAAGAGGATACGCGAGGCGCTAATTGGTCGGTAATGAGACGTGGCAACACTGCCCTTCCTCACCCCCCCTTACCACCCCCCCCTTCCACCGGCCTCCGAAAAAAGGTATATCTAAGCCAAGGGCACGGCACTAGCTGTCTCTCAGTCATCGGCACTTGGCGGCTCCTATCTCTTATCTGCAACCTACACCGGACAAGACCGACTGAGTAATAGTATTGTAAGATTGGAGAAAAACTGAGTCGAAGAACAATAGTAGACCCTTTTGCATATGCGTGATCTAGGATGTGCGTGGTCCCGCGGTAACCCAATTGACTCTTTTGTTGCATGACACAAGTTCCTAATCAAGGATTCACTGTTGAGCAGACTGTCATGCTCTCAACCAATTTTGAAATGTTTATGTTCCAAAATCAACTGCTAGTAGGCCAGCTGACTTCCGATCTGTCATTTATACAGCATGCTTACAGTTATAAAATATAATATCGTTGTAGTAAAACCATGGTTTGTTCTCATATATTGTTTTTTTATTTACAATAATACGGTAATTAATAGAGAATATTCAGAGAGGTGATGGTAGTATTTAAAAAAAAATCTTTAAGACCGCGGGTTCGATCTCTGCATACAGGTCTAAACGTCTGCCTACTATAATCTTTTAGTCAACTATTTAATATCCAATATTCTCGTGGTTTTTATTTCGAGTTTTGCTCCAAGTGTGTCTCGTAGAATATTTAAAGAGTCTAAACACAGCATTTTTTTACACCTGCTATACGATTAAATTCGTACATCGGAATAGGTCCATAATGGTGAGAGAGCAATCAGCCAAATATTGAAAATACTTACCAGTAATTATCTAGGATTTTCTATAAATATTTCTTTATTTTGAAAATGTTTTTTACGTACCCCAATAATATAACATTTTATCGTTCCATGCAATATTCTATTTCTTGGTAATGAGGGGCTGCCGGCCGAGTGATGTTGGGCGGAATATCGATCCTGGACAGCTTAGCATTGGTTCCTCGGTGGGAGGGTAGTTCCGCGGGACAATGGGACGCTCCTTACATAAAGACGTCGAGGAGTGAAAGCGGCGAGTGAGGAGGGAATCAACTGACATTTCTCTTCTCTGCCCTTTACAGCTGATCTCACCTCCTTCTTATGTAACTGTCCTCTCCCTCTGTCCCATCGCTTTTGGAGGTGCGTATCCTTTAGTACTCCCGAACATGATGGCGATTTCATTTTAGAGTATTCCTAGAAGTATATTTAGAAGATTTAGTCTTGATAGAGGAATTTCTTTCATCATCCTTTTTTTTGTTGTTGCCTATCATCAGCAATAAATTATTTGTTGCTATAAAGTTTTGTATTCTGTTAAACATTCTATACATTATGCCTAAATATTATCATCATTTAAAACTCTGTTAATGATATTTGGTATATATGTTTCAGGTCGATATCATGTATAGGAGGGAGTGCCTTCCAGATTCCTATTCTCTTATGGATGTCGCATACATCTACACGTGGAAAAGAGTAAGTATTTCATTTCAGTAAATTATTTTTAAAACAAAAGATTTAAATATAGTTAGTATGTGTACTAATGCTGTCATTTTGATTGTTACAGAATAGTCCTATGCGGTTTTACTATCGGATGCCAGATGTGGTGATGAAGCAGTTGACGGCGCCACCTCCAGAAATACCTTCTATAGAAAGCGAGAAAGATAGTAAGGAGAACGAGGAGAAAAACGAATCGATGGCTAAATCTCCCATCAAGAATATCGAAAAGAAACCAGAAGGAAAGAAAGAAGAAGATAACAAAGAAAACGGCGAAAATATTGCTAAGGTGGCAAATATAGATAAAATTAATTCTCCGCAAAAAGAGAAGGCAGAGAGTCATAAGAAAGAAGAAGAAAAACCGAAGCTTGGTGATCAAGTAGAAACCCAAGCAAATAGTATATCGTCTTCTAGAGCTTTGTCCAAACAAGATGAGCTTTCAGTAAGTGTTCTGCTGTCCTTAGGACAATGTCGTGTGGACAATAAAGATGATCACAAATTCCTCGCCCCTCATCCCGTAACTCCTAAAAACGGTATTGTAGAGAAAAAGAATGGCAAAGTGAGCCCCAAACCATCTGTTAACAAAATAGCATCGGATTTAGCGGAACACAAAGCGCAGCAACCCCAATTACAGAATGCTAGTCCTCATGTATTACAGAGTTCCATGACCTCTCCGAACCACCAATCAGCCATGTCACCGCAGCAGAAGCAACAACACATACAGAAACAAAAGCAGTTGCAGCAAATGCAGCAGCAAAAGCAGAAACAGCAATTGAAAAATCAACACCTACAACAACAGAAGCAACAGCAGTTCCTTCATCAAAAACAACAGATGCATCAAATTATGCAACAACAGCAGCAAAAGCTGCAGCAGCAATTACAACAACAGCATTTATTGCAACAGCAGCAGTTTCAGCAAATTCACCTACAACAAGTACAGCGGCATCAATTGCAACAATTACAAACACAGCAACCACAAATCTTACAGTTGCAAGTACAACCTCAGCTCCAGCTCCAGCAAGTCATCCATCAAATAAAAGAAACGAAGCCACAAGATCAACAGGCAGCACAGCTGTCGTTAGTGCAACAGCCCTCAGTGGGTGAACAACCCGGGGTGCCAAATCAAGTTAAACAAGTCGCAAGTCAGATTTTGCAGGTTCCTAAAAGCCCACCCGTTTTAAATAAACCTCAGGCGCAGCCACAATCTCATTTGGCACAGCAGCAAGCACCACAGCAAATAGCGCAGCAGCAAACGCCACAGAATTTGGCGCAGCCGCTACCCCCACAACATTTAGTACAGCAACAGCAGCCACAGCATATAGTGCAGCAGCAACAACCACAACAGTCAGTACCGCAGCAACCACTTCAGCAGTCAGTTCAACAACAGTCGACCCAACCGCAGGTGCAACAACAACTCCCTCAGCAGCCAACAGAACAAAAACCTCCACAGCAGCCAGCGCAGCAACAGCCAACACAACAATCAGTCCAACAGCATCAGACCCAGCAATCAGTTCCACGGCAACCCTCCCCACAGTCAGTCCAGCCTCAACTCCAACAACCACTCTTACAGAAATCGCAGAACCAACAACAGCCCAACCAATCACCTCAACATCAGAAGTCGTGGTCAGAACCTCCAAAACCAGGAAGTCCTCTATTGAACGGCACAGCAGGAACCCAAAACCCACAAGTCACTCTGAACACCAGTAATGGCAGTCTCACCATAATGGCTCAACTCAAAAGTCCTCCAATAGCACCTTCTGCGCTGGGAGGGGCAGCTAACAGTCCTGCATCACCTATTCCTACTATGAATGGGAAGTCTCCTGAAACTCCGCGACCACAGGGTATCCACCAAAACTTACCTAGAACAGTCCTGCCGAAATCGCCGTTTGTAAATGGAAAACCTTTACAAAAGTCTATTCAGCAGAAGAATATATCGGGTCAAAGGCTAAACAACAATTTACCAGAGGGCAAGAACGGTCTTATACAACAAAGCAATATCAACAACCGATTGCCCACTTTTCAAAAAAATGGTGGTACAGCTCGCAAAGCAGGTATCCCAGGTGGCGTGATCAGCAAGACCGGGCCCACTCTCGATCAACGTATCCAACAATTCGGCAACAATCTCCACAGTTCTGGCCAGACGAACAAACCGCCCAGTCCTGGAGGCAAGTCCGAATCCAGGCTGGCAAGTTGGCTCAACAACAGATTCAAGCCTCAAGCAGCGAAAGAGGAGCCGGAGAGCACGACGCCCGCTTCTCCCCCAACCACGAAGGAAGTAAGCATGCAGCGCTACAAGAGAAAGTTGCAAGAGATGCAGAAAGTTCAAGAAATATGCGAAATAACGCAGGAAAATCCGAAGCCAGACGATGCCAAGAGGAGGAGAGAGGTTACGCCAGACGTATCGATCGAGCTGATGAGAGCCGCGGACATGAAGAAGCTGGACAGTACGAAGAAGGAGAAGCGGCCGGTGCCTGGGCTGAAGTCGATCCAGGAGGTGGGGGCAAAGAGGAAGAAGGAGGAGGACTCTGCGCTAGACCTGAGCCGCCCCCAGCTGCCCTGGCTCCTCAGCAGGCCCGGCCACTACATACCAAGCCCCAGGCCCACCTAGCCGTCTTAACTAACCTTCCCTCCTCTACAAAAAGTATACGAATTTATAAATCCCATGGCGTCCCTATCGACTGACTGATCGAACCGTCGCAATTAACAATAAAGACTAATATTTTATATTGTTGTCAACTTCGACAGCTTTTGCCTACTTTGTACAAATATGTTTTTTTTTTTATGTTACAGACTAGATATTTCTGTAATATTCAAAAGTAGGTTGTAATTTATTTGCGTATATTGCGCAACTCGTTTGTAAATATGTCATCCTGTATAAATTTATTTTTGATTGTTAATATTATTTTCTGATTATTTTTTTCTAAAATCTAATTTATATTTTCACATATCTTATGTAATTATGTAACGATGCACAGCATTGTTGTACGTTTATTGTAAATTTTGTAAATTATTATTTGATGTCCGTTATACTTCGAATTGTCTGAGGTAGATTTTGAGGCCGCAATTTGTACATATACTTACTTGGATTAGTTTGATATCCCAGTCCTATAGCTATTGTTTTACCGTGTTATGTCTACCTTATGTACAATACATGAAAGACCATTCTTGACGTATTTATTTTGTAACGGAATACAAGGTATTTTGTATATGAGAACCCCCGATTTGTAAATGTATAATATTGAGACAAAAGAAAAAATATAGAAGAACTGATGTTTTCATAGCAGTGCCTCTTTGTAAATATTTATATATATATACATTTAAAAAATTGTACTGTTTCATATTTTGTGTAAAATATTGTATATTTTAGTATAGTTTTTCAATACATTACATAATGAAATTATTCAGAATTTTATTACCTAGGCCTTTTATTACCATATATAAATTTATTATGATCAAAGATGATTTAAAAAAAAATTATTAATAATAACTTCTTAGTAATCAGAATATACTCTCATTTAAAATTTTATTCTTATTCTGAGTTGTGCCCGCATGCCAAAATCAATGCCCCAAATCTTCCAAATACCAGTCAGTTCAAAACGTGTAATTTGAATCCAAGTACATATTTAATATCAGGTAGTCTTTATCATCATAGAAATGTTCTAGTGGGGCACTAATGGTGAAGGGATAATTTCTTTCTATTAAGTAACTTTGATTTTGTTTATCAAAGTTATTAAGTCAGTTGAAATTAACTGACTGTTTCTCTGTAATAATAAAGAAATGTCTACACATGCATGAGCTTAAGGATAGTTCTTTTCTGTTGATGATAATGATGCCCTCATTACCGACTCTAAATCATCTCATCATATTTAGTGAATAAGGTTCAATTCACAAAATCTGTTAAATAGTTTTTGACCTACAAACATCTCAGAACATAATAATATTGTACAAACGAATTACTCGTTTGAGAAACGCCATAATGAATTAAAACGGACCATTTTTTGCTACTCAGAAAAGTGATGGGGAGAAAATGGCAAATAAATTGGGATTGGAAAACCAACAACTATATTTGGTATATCTTACAGTGTACCTTACTAAAATTATAACCCGCTAAACAATATAAATTAATATAAATAAATAACGGTAAACAATATAGATTGTGTAATATAATGTTCTTTGTATATCCAAAAACGTTGGCTACTTATTGATAATGATGCAAATATCATCAAATTAAATTTAAATTTTATTTTAAAAAACAATTCCTCATAAAACATGTTTTAGAAAAATAGTTTATTTTAAAGGTGAAGAAACTGATTACGCTGACTTGAGAGCTAACAAATCAATTGTGTTTATTGCGCAATGGTTTCAATTTACAGGAGGTTCAACTCTCTGCAGGAACGTTGGTAATTCTACTCCATACCTACCTTTCGAATTAAATTAATACCGAGTCTATGATAAGTAAATAAAAAATTAATCAGGAGAAAATAAATATCCTATCATTCCTAGAGTTATAGAATCACCATGTTGGACATGGAACATTATTGGCAAGTGTGTATCGGCCTAACTGTGAAGAAAAAGAGTTTGCTAGGTGAAATGTTAGACCAAACTCACCAACTCACCAACCAAAGTTTTTTTCAAAGAACTAAAACTAAAAAATATACATCCTTTACTGAATGACTTAGATCGATTGATAACAGACAGGAAGTTGCCATAAAAACAAGTACCTAACCTAGAAGAAATTAGACTTGAAACAACAAAAACATGTATTCTTTCTGTGGTGCTCCAAAACCAACATGTAAATTTCTAAAAAAATTAATAAATTGAATCTTTTATGATGAAATTAAAAATAATGTATACGATTAGCAATAATATAACATAAATAAATAGTATGATAAAGGACAAAACATAGGACGTTAATAAACGTAAATGTTTTTCACGTTTGTTTAACACTTCCTTCAAAATAATAAAGTTTGCATAAAATACAAAAATGATTGTTTGTTTAACGTAATTTTTGTGCTAATAAGGCTAATCGGACGATGCTTTAACGAGTACCTGAAATCGTACAGGCTCGGGGCCTCCATTTTACGTCCTATCCGAGGGACGGCATAGCTAAGGATTAATACAAAAATGATATTTTTACCCACTTATCACGAAAGACCTAATCTTCAGGTCTTGGACTGTTTTATAAAATATATTATTGAGTTTACGGATAGTGTCAATATGAAGAAGAGAGAACCTCTTAAGAAACTTGGCCAACTTTCATCTTTTACCAGGGTATACTGGTCTAGTAATATTTATCTAATTAAGTTCCTATCTATCGCCATCTGGTAGGGTATCTCAGGAGGAAGTGACTTTCCTACAATAGTACAAATAGTACAAATGTTGCGAATAGTACAACTAGCCTGAACATCTATTGTATAATAGTTATTCTAAATGGATATGAACATAACACAGTCGGTCTGCTGTTCTCAAGTGACAGACGACTCACTCCTAATTTATGGGACACTTAAACCTCACCAAGTACTCCCGAAGTTCTGATGAGATGTTAAGTTTGACAATGCCCGGAATCAAGTACCACGCTGACATTCATTGATGCAGCGCAATCCATTTTTCGATCACGAATGGAATTTTTCTTGTATAATCACAAATATAACCTGATTATGTATGAGTTTAAAAAAAGCTCTGATTAGCATATGAAAGCAATCTGATTGAATTGAAGCAATTCTTATGCAACTTCCACTTGGGTATCAATTCTTGGGGAGGGGAGCAAGGGCTCATGGATCGACCAAGGATCAAAACACGGGGGGGGGGGGGGGGCAATCCATGGATGACCTGGTACATATACTCGGATAGTATATAGAATAATAGGGTCGATCCATTTGAAGTAGTCCAGTCTTGTTGCTTCAACATTTTAGTAAAACTACAAAAGTGCAATTATTTTATTTTTCCAACGGCCGCCATATTACTTTCGAAAAACCGCATATTTTTAGCTATTCCAGTGCTCTGCTTCAAATCAAATATTTCCTCTTTTAAGCATCCTAGAACATTCAAATAAAGACCAATCCAAGACCAGTTATTACAACTATGAACTTTTTATTTGATAGATAAAGGTGGGTTCTTCAAATTCACAAGGTTCACGATCTGTGGACCAAAATGTCAAAAGTTTAAAGGCTTAATTTCTCTGTTAGGCATGGAAATAAAAAATTGATATTTGGCCCAGATTTAGTCTTTCGGTATTGAATTAAACTGCCAAAATTTCATTTCGTGGAAACGGAAAGAAAATATGATTTTTAGCGCTTTGGATTTAATACTTATTTTAGTTTTTTTCAACGTTTTATATCCTTTCAATTAGTTGAGTCCACAAAATGAAATTTTGACAGTTCAATCCTCTACCGAGGGACTAAATTTCAAATTCTTATTTTCTTGCCCAACAGAGATATCAAGCTTTAAATTTCAAGCTTTTAAAAGATTTCAAAAATTTGTATTAAAAAAACCGTGCTAGTCCACTGCTTGAAACTTTGTGAATTTATAGTGACTACGTTTATCTATAAAATAAAAAAATAACAAACACCTAGTCATTTGCCTTCTTGTAAAAAATAATTTTTGAAAACCCGTTTATTTAAAAATACCGCTTGAAACTTTGAAGGGGTACATGGACCGTAATACTTAGATTTAAGTTCATAGTTGTAATAACCTTTATTAAAGGTCAGACCTTTCTAAAGAGATTGGTCTTTATGGTTCCAGGATGAGTAAAAGAGGAGATATTTGATTTGAAGAAAACATATCTAAAAATACGCGGTTTTTCGAAAGTAATATGGCCGCCAGTGGAAAAATAAAAATTCAAAAAATAAAATTATTGCAGTTTTGTACTTCTGATGCATTGTTCTTTCTATGGTAAAAATATTTTTAAAAAATCAAAATTTTGAAGCAACTAGACTGGACCACTTCATATGGATTAGTAACATACTCGGCAATTGAAACCAAAATTTTTTTTTAACTCATGCTTCTTTACTTAATATTTATGGTTATTACAAAAAAAATGCCAGGCGTGGTCACAATGGACAATGGACAGTGGTAGACAATTGATTGTCTACCGCATTAAGGGTTGTCAGCATGGTACTTGTTTCCGGGTACTGTCGAACTTACCGTCTCATCAGTACTTCGGGAATAGGAGAGGAGACTTTATTATAAAATTATATCAGTGCTTTATTATTCAAAACAATTACCTATTTTCTTGGGAAAAAATCATTTTTTTTTTTCCAACTACTAGTACATGTAGTTGGATGTGTAGTATATGTACTACTAGTATATTTGCAGTTGTCCTCACTCCTGCCCCCTCGCTAGGTACACTCATTCAATGACTAACGACATCTTCAGAGTATCTACTTGTTAAGTCTATTTCATTCGAAATAGACTAATAAGTTAAATAGGTTGTGGCTGAGATGTACAAGTCTAAGTCCAAATTTTTTCATATCAATAAATTCAAAAGGTGATGAAAAATGTCAAGTTTTTCATTTCATCAAAGTGGTGGTTTCCATTAGACCAAATGAACATAGCCTTACAATTCAGAATACCTCGATCGACTCCCAAGGTCATAAGAATTTTACCATTCTCCCCCCCCCTAGACGAAACCCTGCGGACGCACATAACCGTATACTAAAATATAATTTTAATGGAAAAGGACCGAAAACTCGAACAAAATGTAGCCTACTTGATGTAACGAAGAGTTGTGTGTTTGCTTCAGCTTTTTCTTATTTTCCAGGTTCTAGGAAACACAAACAAAACATAAACTCTATGTCCGTTCAGCGAACGGACCTCCTTAAGATATGAAATGCGAGAATTCTGATTCGTGTATACTCGTATATCGGAATGATCGTTCACTTATATATCGTATATCGTAAAGAAGGTCCACTTTAAAAAATGTTCAAGAAGCACAAAAAACGTTATTGTTCCTAGCATAATACACACAGAACATAATCGTATTTCTTTTAGAAACGCGTCATAGTTAGATTGTTTGTCTGGCCGATGCTAAAGTGGGAATCCTAAATTTTGCTTAACTAGGTGTAATTAGGATAGGGATCCTTAACAATCACCTGACATCGTACAGGCTCGGAACCGTTTTACGTCCTATCCCAGGAACGGCATAGCCAAGGATAACCGTGACCTGTATTATTGTATGTTACTATGCTAACCACTACACCATAGCTGTACCCCCTTAGACATGAAAGGCGTCATAGTTAGATATGAAATTTTCGTCGGTTTTATGGGTAAACCATTTGAGTAGACCATATTCTTCCAAATGATTTTTTGTTAAGGAGTCAAGAAGTTGATTGGTTTGTTCACAAAGCTGTTGTAAGTTATACTTTTTTTTTTGCATACAGAATGAAACCGCCTCACTCCTTACGTACTTTACAAGGGAAAATGTAGAAGGGAGAAACAGGACTACCCAGAATTGGGAGAGAACTAAAAAGAAAGAGTTTGGCATAGAGGCTGGCGGTTAGCTAAATCCAAACCGGTTTCTGCTTGGCCTTCAGCCTCCACCACCACCACCGAGAGAGTCCCTGGATCTGCTGCCTACTGGGGCTCAGACCTGTCATCTCCGATCGGGGGTACATCCATAAAGCCGGAAAAGAGGGATAGATAGTCCTGTGGCCTCATAAATCATAGGTTGGTCATTAATTAAGGGCCTAATAAAATAAGTAGATTTTTAAATAACTAATTTTCAACCATTTAAAACTTTAGGTATAACGCAACTAAATAAAATTATAATGTTCAAAGGAAATAGAAACATTTTAACCCTAAGATGTAAATGAAATTAGAATAATAAGATTACAATAATACTCCTTAGCTTCTCTGCCCAGACAAAAATTTTACTCCAAAATCGCGCAGTAAAGTACCACTTTGTTGGCCTTTCTCAAATTTTTTTTTACAATTTTTGGAAGAGTTCATTGAGTATGTAGGTAACTGCTTATTAAATTAAGAATATGTCACCCTTTTTGGTTTTCTTATTCATCTAAAATACGTTAAAATACTGGAAGAAATCAATCGATCAACATTCATATGTAAAATGTACGAAGGAAACGTGATTAGATTTTCCACCATATTTAAATGTAATTGTTTGTTTGTTTAACGTCCATTTTTCTGCTACTGAGGCTAATCGGACGATGCTACAGTGGGAGTCCTAAATTTTGCCTATCCAGGTATAATTAGGATAGGGATCTTTAACGAGTACCTGACATCTCACAGGCTCGGGACCTCCATTTTACGTCCTATCCGAGGGACAGCATAGCTAAGGATTTTTTACTCCCATTAAAAAATCCTTGGGCCACCGCTGGAATCGAACC
This sequence comes from Aelia acuminata, assembly GCA_911387785.2. NCBI lineage: Eukaryota > Metazoa > Arthropoda > Insecta > Hemiptera > Pentatomidae > Aelia > Aelia acuminata. The sequence goes on along the minus strand of OU426982.1, from coordinate 83,223,569 downwards.
CGCGAACTTTAGTATTGTAGGTTGCCATGCTAACCACAACACCACAGGTGACCCCAATTTTAATTAAAGGTGAGCCCAAATGTAATTAATTGTGAACTGAATAAAAAAAATAAAAAACTGTCAAACGGGTAAGAATTATTAATATTATTTATAAAAAAATTATTAATCTATACATTTTACGGTCAAGAATAAGTAAATAATTAGAAATTACCGCTTGGAGTTTTATTAAACCAGTAAAAATTTAAATTGATGAAATTATGAAAATTAATAAAAAACCATAACTGAATTAGTCGTTTGAGAAACGCAATATTACAAAAAAAAAAAAGGATTAATAGTAACTGCCTTTTGGGCTCCTCGCATTTCCAAACCTATAATCTATATAAATAAAGTTGAAATTCTGTTTGTTTGTTTGTTCTTTATAGAAATCCATACCGTTTGTCCTAAATTCTCCAAATTTCGCTCAGTGGTTCTTTGATACCAGGTGCGAACACCCGTCCATATTAAAATTGCATAGCTTCAGCCAATCTCTGGGTATATTCTTTATTGTTATAAAATTCGTCATGATCTCCCTTTACAATGGTTTTTTTTACAAAATCGACCGTTTGAGTCGAAAAAACGGCCTTAAAATTCATTTTATAGATTTTGAAGAGGCCAAAAAGGCCCGATAAGACCGTCCCTTGGCAGGCGTCGAGTTCTGGGATTTTTAAACCATATGTTTTTTTTTAACATTACAATACGTTTATTTACATGTATGGTGAATTTATTTTTTATAAATGCCTCCAAAGAAGCGAGCTTCAATAGGAGTAGTGAGCTCAAAAGCCAAAAAACAACTTCAAATTCGATCAGCTGAAACTCTCGACGAACATCAAAATAGGATTGAACAACAGAGGCTTACACAGGCAGAATCGCGGGAAACTGAGTCTGCCCAGGAATACGAGGCCCGCCTTGCGCCACAGAGGCTTAGGCAAGCCGATTTGCGAGAAGCTGAAACTGCAGGGCAATATTTCTGTTTGTTTGTTTGTTCTTTATAGAAATCCATACCGTTTATCCTAAATTCTCCAAATTTCGCTCAGTGGTTCTTTCATACCAGGTGCGAACACCTGTCCATATTAAAATTGCATAACTTCAGCCGATCTTCTGCTGATATTCTTTATCCTAATAAAAATCGTAATGATCTCGCTTTACAATGGTTTTTTTACGAAATCGACCGTTTCATTAGAAAAATTAAATTTCCCGGGTGAAACCGGGATTTACAGCTAGTTAAATATATTAGTAATTCTGAGTTATAATAATAGCTGGCTAAATTTCATAGAAAAAAAAATGTATACAAAACTTTTATTTATAAATTTTTTTTTCCTTTTCGATATATTTGAATTTGTGGTACGTTCCGGGTATCTCAAACGACTTAATTAAATTCAAGGATTTTGAAGTTTATCCACATTTAGTATTTCTCTTTTCTTGTCATAAAATAATATTATTTGAAATCTTATTTAAGCAATTTAATTTCCCCCCCCCCCCCCAAAGTTCTACTCCAAAATTATCTACAACTTCGTAATTTCGTTGTTGTGTTTCCTGGTTATTTGATAATTAATATGCTATTATATAGTTGTTCCTAGGTCATTTTCGTAGTTAAATTCTTTAACTCATTCTTTAAAGGAAACATAAACACTTTTCGCATCTTAGAAATCTTAGTTACTTTATAGTTAATTGATATCGAAATATTAAAGTTAATAGAAAACTGTGTATTTCTTTAACTGCACAATTTACTAATAAATAAAACAAAAGCCATTTCCCAAATTAGTCGTTCAATCTTGGAAATGAACATGTAGATATACAAGCATTGCAATTAAGGTACATAAACAGTAGTTAACAATAGGATTCTATTGTCCACACTATTCAATTGGTTAGTGCTACTAATAATTAACTAATCTAAACTGAACGTTGTTAGTGTATAATCATAACTGATGATTAAATAAAAATTAAAGATCTAGATATTAATTTTAATTTATTATTTATTCCTCATCGCTTAAATAATATTGTATGAATTACAATATACTAGCTGACCCGTGCGAAGCATTCACACTCTAAAATCCTTCATAATTAAAGCACCTACACGCCCTATATTTAGTATCGTATAGAGCGTATTTAGTGCGTCATGGGCATAGTTGAAGTAAAGAATAGATGTGTATAAATTGTAGATTATTTATTTTTTGAAACATAACATTAAAGTATTTACATATTATTTACGTTTTACAGAACCTCTTTGAACACTATGTTTGATGTTACGATTTGGTCATCTGTGAGTGTTTGTTGTAGCTTTGTTTTACACAGACATAGATGTCACTGAAAAAGCGCATCCTGGAAAACGCCACATTCTTAAATCCACATATCGGTTTCGCGGAAAGAGAGTGCGCTGATTCTATTGACTGAACTGGCATGTTTTTGCTTGTAACTCGTAAACGACAGCGAAAATCGGAAAAGGGTGCATAACCAAAAATGCTCGTCTTGACAAACTGAAAAAAAAAACACCTTCGAAAAAGCCCTTCGACCATTTTCGCTGAGAATTGCAGTTTTTTGCTTACAACTCGCTAACGAAGGGGTTAATCGAAAAAATGTATAAGACCGAAAATGTTCTCCTTGAAAACCAGAAAATATTGGCACCGTTTAGAAACCTCTATTACCAAAACCGCGGTTTTGCGATAATAACTCTCAATCGAAGGCGAAATGAGTGATTTGTAGCGGTTAAGGAAAGCTTTAAAATGATACCTCATTCATGAAATTTGATGAAGTATTAAGGAAGTTACGGCGTACCGACAAATATCGCACTTGCTATAATAATAATTCATGCCCCTTCATTACAATAAAGCCAAAAAATGTACATCCGATATATCAGGTGGATTCTGGCTTTCATCGGCCTGTTGGTATTTGTCATTGTATTATTGTTTTTTCCATGGTTTATTTTAAAAAAATCAGTTAAGATCAGTTTAAAGCTCAAAGCTCTAATTTATTAAAACTTTTCAGCCAAATATTTATACTTTTTGAAGCTACCAACTGTAAAGTCTTAAAGGAAGCCCCAAATCGGTATACTACAAGAAAAAAAGACAGGCATAAATCATTAATTAAGGTTTGTTAGGTCCAAAAAAAAAAAAAAAACGTATTGTTTTTAATTTGTTAGCACATAGATTTGCTAATTTTAATAAACTTTTAACACTTCATAGACGAGACCTTGAAGAATAAATTAAAACATTCAGGTCATTGCCAACAGTGTTTGGTACTATATAAATTAGAAAAACTGATTTTATAAAAGCCCTAGGTTTTTGGGGTTTCCATGTTTATAATCTCTTCATTCTTGTAAGGATATTTTTTTCTCACAAAAATATTAATTTAGATTAAAAAAATTTGTTAAATGATTTTACCAGTGGGATTTTGTGTCACTAATCATTTCCTCTATACTGGAAACCTTACGAGCCTGTAGAAAATAGGCTGGGACTGAAGAAGCCCTAGAACACCAGGGCTACTACGAGCAGCACACACCCACCATCTCCACGACAATAGCTTCATCGCGCCGGCCTCTGCTGGGGGGACAGCCGCTCGTTAGGTATGCGCTCTGTGTCAGCCCACCGTCCATTCGGTGGAGTACCTCTATGAATATTAACGGCGTACCCCCGGCTCCGGAAGTTCGTTCTCCACCACAGCTGTAATTATAATAAAATAAATAAATCCCAGAGTTAGAGATGTCTTAATGGTACAAAGGAGAACCGAATCGAGAGCGTCGTGACCGGGTTAGCGACGAGAATTTTATCGGTTAGTTCTTCCATTTTGTTTAGGGGTAAAGTATCTTTTTATTTGGTTGGCTACTTAAGAACCTTAAAAAATATTAACTATATTAGAACTAAATTACAACAGATTAACTGTATCTTGCTGCTTAACCATGCTAACTAGTAAAAATCAAGAGAAAAAAAAAACAGGAGAATTTCAAATTTTAAAAAATCCTCTTTTACTACAGCTAATGGATCAAAACATGATTTCCTGTTTGAAACGAAGATACAGAAGGATTAAAAAAAATTAAATTAAATAATTTCTTAAATCTTGGTCAAACAATAAGAAATGACCGTTATTAATATGTGATGATCGGGAAAACACTCCTGCACGTACGATAAGATCTGGGTTAAAATCTTAGATCAAGACCATATGAAATTGAAGAAAATATTGAAGAGAGTTATAAAAGCTGGTAAAAAGGTTGTCGACCCCATTTTAGATTTTTGAATGGCTGCGGAATGATTTAAATGAATATGAATTAAATTATGTGATGGAGAAATAGGAGCTAGTCATGGAAGATGAGAGTAAATATGGCATTCGCACCAAACAAAAAAGATTTTTTAAAAAAATTTGGACAAGTCAAGCAGTTGACATCCTACTAAACTTCTGCCAGCGCGATAATTCCGATTTTTCAATCAAAATTTGAGAAAAATTAGTGCAGAGGTAAGAAAAATCATTTCAAGACGCAGCAAAGACTGATTGATTTATATTTTTAAGCCATTTCTTGCTATTTACGTAGATATGTAAGTATTTCAAATATCCGTGTGTTGATTATGATCAAATATCCATAAATCCAAATACTCCATAGAATCGAGGTTCAACTTTGTAACAAGAATTATAAACTAATATAAGCTCATGCACAAGGAATAAAAAACGTAAATAAACTTATGTAAGAAGGTTTATTTGTAGATAACTCAAAGTGCACTCAAAATACCATCTAGGTATTTTACATATGATTACAGGCTGAACCTCCTACATATTACTTCTAAAAGTTTTTTTTTTCTTTACTCCATAATTGTGATACCATATCATATGCTAGTGTCTGGATTGAGGTAGCACTTAAGAGATTTCCTATCCCTTCAGGTGGTAAAAACTATCAAATTCCCCAGAAAACGCGTAGTGAAGAAATATGAATGAAACTTTATATGCGCATAAATTTAAAAATATTGATCATGCACGTACAAACGTGAATGCTCTCCGAATTTCATACGAAATTAAAAAATAATCATGAAAATCAGACTATTAGTTTCGAAGTTGCAGTCTTTTGAATTCTGTTCACGTTATAGTTTACAAATGGAAAAAATACTCCTCTTAATATATGGTGTGGTGGTCTTTATAGTCCCAAATTAAGGCTTTTAGGTCATTGATTAATGGGGTATGCGAATTATAGGCAAGGGCCAACTATTGTTTAATAAATTCCATAACCACAAATCTTGAATATCGGTTTATTATTAAAAAATTTGCACACTAAGAAATTTCGTCGGTACATTATTAACATTGTTGGGCGCCTCATGGTAATAGACGGAAAAAGAAATCATTTCTTTTCCTCTGTATCTGTTGTATTTACCTACTTATTTTATTATTCTTTGAAACGATTAGCTCACTTATACTAATATACAAAGGAAATAATTCCCAGGAGGAAAAACGTTTTGAACGGTTTAAATGTGTTGAAAATTGTAGGTTTTTCTTTGTATAAAATTATTTAATAAAAATCCGAAATAATTTTTACTAGGAAACATTTAAACTGACTCTCATTCGAATTCTTTTTTCAATACTTTCAACAATATTCGAACTTTCACATCATGTTTGATCATTATTTTTTACTTTTATTTGGGTTGCATGCAGTATAATCTATATATAAAATTATTCTTGACCAATTAGAAACAAAAAATTGTTGTTATTTTATATTTATTTAATCAGTTAACTTCAGTTTAAATCTAGTTTTAGGTATAAAAAATCATTGATTATATGTATGTAAGTATATAGAGCATATATTAGCACTTATTATTTTTCTATAATTTTTATTTATATATATTTTAATTTATATATAAAATACCATACAGTGCTATAACCATATGGTATAGTGCTATAAGCTGAGGGCAAAGTGTAGATGGGAAACTACATCTATCCCTCTTTATAGGGTCGTTGATTGCTTCACAGGCAGGGGTCTCCGGGTTCTTCTCCTTGAGTGGGCCCTTGTGATTTGGGCGGGGGGAGGGTTTAGCTCGCTAGTTCATTGTAGCAAAGTTATTATGTTACTCAACATACTTGCCAATATTTATCGAGAATGAATATATTCAGATAATGTTAGTAAAGAATACTTTACTTTACACATCTTTGGTATGTAAAAGAATTTATTAAAACTGTAGAAAATGAATGAGTATGAAATTTTTTATTATATAAAAAATCCGTTTCTTCCTCAGCCTCCACACTCTGAATATTTCAACATATAACAATCATTGAGATCTGCATCTCCGTATAAAAATAGAAACATGCTTTGTTGAGGACTAATATTATAACATAATATAATAATTGTAACTGCATATGAAAAATGAATAATTTATTATTTCATATAAAACTAGCTAAATCCAGCAAGGTTTTGCCGCGGCTTACTCTAATATTAACATGTAGGTAAAAACATCCTTACACATAAAAGCCTACTTTAAGTTAGGTTAAAGTAGGAAAGGATCATAAATTTACTAATCTTTTTATTTTTTTATATCTAAATACCTACACTGAACACAATTTTTCCATTGGGGATATAACGGTATTTAATGGGGAAACGCCATTTATATTTAAGATTTACGTGAGAACAACTATGTGATCAAAAATAAAATAGGCCATAAATTTATAATTATTTTTTCTACTTCCGTTATTTCCTTTCATTTTGTACCGAAAAAGAAAAATGTCCATTCGCACAAAAATAATGGAAAAAAACAACATAAAAAGTTCGATTCGTAATAAATTTGTCCCCAATGGATATATTAAGATAATAACTAGATATTGCCGCTATTTGACTAGACACTAACGTTCAGTAAAAGTTTCATTTTTACCCATCATCTACTTTTCGAGTTGTGAAGTAACAAACACATTATATTTGTTCATTTTTATCTACTTATTTTTGGTTTTTACTTTCATTAATAAAATGAAATAAAAAGGATGAGAAGACGCTTTGTTTACTTTGCACTTTAATTCCAGCTTTGCACCCAATGTCTCTCAAAACTTTTATCTTGGAAGAGCCGGGGGTAAATTTTTGATGACCTGGCTGATACGAGGAGAGTGTGAAAGAGCGAGGGAGTGATGCCGGGGTGCGATAGGAGCGATAATGCCAGAGGGAGGAGGGATGGAGCTCGTCAGCTAATGGCTGCCCAACGCTGCTCCAACTTTCCCTTTTCCGCTCCCTTGTCAAAAGGTGTTCTTTAATCCAACTTAACACCCCCCCCCCCACCACCACTACTTTTCGTAGGATTGCCACAACCCTTTCGACACAGTATCTTTAAGCCAAGGGCTTACTATCGTGTACAAGGACTTAGTGGAGATTACATCTTTGCGTGTCAAGCTTTAGCAGTTGTGTAAAAAAAAAATTCTAGATTATACTGTTTTTCAAAAACCCAAAGTGACATCTTTCCAATGATTCTATAATGAAAAATAAAATTCTTTTTGAAAAACAATATCATTTTTCCTTAATGTACAAATAAGTCACCAACCTTAGCAGTTCTAATAGAGTAATATAAAAAAAAAGTGTAATAAATACTTAAACACTCATATAATATTCAAGAAATCTGGGGAAATAGAATAACAATCCAATTAGGAACAGACACAATAGGTTGTTAGTTTAATTGTAGAAAAGATGAATCCTATATCATGGTATCCCTATAAGTAGGTATTTTTTACTTAATACGATGGTACATGGGGTATATGTTATCAATAATAAGTTAGAAATACCGCACCGTCGTAAAGGTACTTCTGAAAGATGGCAAGTTTTGAGTTAGCAACAATGTGGAAGTTGCCTATTTTTTACATGAAATACAGTAACTTTACTAGGCTCCCCACCACCAAGCGTTTCTTCTTGGTTCGAGGATAAATGGATTTGTAATTTGTAAATTAAATATAAATTTTTTATTTATTTTGAAAAGGCTTCTTCAAACAAATTTAAAAACACTACTATTTTAAGACCTATGTGGACATAAGGAGCAGAACTTTGAGGTTCTGTGAAACACATCCACATTAACAAAATACAAACTTCACAATCCAAAATTCTCAGAAAAATCACAAATGCACCTTGGTTTATTTCGAATTATACACTGCACAATGACATGAACATACCAACAGTAAAATCTTTCATACACGACAAATATCAAACATTCCACTCTTCAACACTACATCATCCTAACCCACACATACATTCCCTTTCCTCCTCCCTGTTACCTGGTCAGCCTCGACGTCGACTGAAACGACGGTGGCCAAGAGACCTCTTACTTTAGCAAATTATAATGCCTCAAGAAAGTCAAAGTCAAAAGCAGCAGTGACCAATTTTGCTTGATGCGCCAACGCGCAGGTGTAAATCTACATGGGAGATAATAAATAAATAAAAAAAATAAAAAACAAATTTTGAAATGTTTCTGCCTAGGATCACTCGTTAAAACCAATTTCTTTGCCGTACTCGTTTCAGAAGGATGTAATCATCATCAGTGAAGAAGTAATCCACCACCACAAAGGTAGCATCCATCCAACTCGAAAATATTTGGAGTAGTCTTTTGAAGAAGAAACTGGAGGGAGAAGTTAGATTGGAAGGAGCTTCCTCGCATCCCGTGAAGGGCGGTAAACGGATTTACACTCGAGGAAGATGTCAGAGAGGAATATTTCACGGGCCGAAGACGACGCCCTTAGGGCTCCCGAAATCACCCCACCCGCCGAGCCCTTTTTACCGGGGGCCGAGTAATTGAGATAAGATGGAAAGGGATAATTAATCCGCCCTTGGGAGGGGAAAACATTTTATAATCATTAGGAGAGGTTTACAGGGCCATTTTCATTATACATCCCCTCGGCCCAGGTTGCGGTAGTTATTTTTTATTAAATAGAAACGAGGTGCCGTTAGCGAGGACAGATTTCTGACTTATTGCCTAGATTAATGGGTAATTAACTAAATCAGTTAGAGAGGAGAAGGTGTTGAATAATTCCAGGGGTGCTAAAGTATAAATACCTTGAGACCTGCAGTTTTATTGTATTTCATTACAAGCTAAACCTGGCCACGATTTCCTGTGGCTTACCCTAATTTTAACTTAAGGAAATAAATATTCCAGTAAAATTTGCCCTAACTGCTAATAATGGCCTACTTAAAGTAATATTGTGGAATAGAAGAGAATAACAAATGTTCACAAATTTTTTTAAAAGTTTATAGAAACACTCCTCTACTTAACAGGAAGGACAGGATTATGTATTCCTTATAACAGCCATATCTGTATAAAAACACGTGATCAAAAATAGAACTGGCGGCAACTCTGTTAATAATTGTCCTATTTCCATAATTTCCTTTTTCTTTTTCGTGACTTTCTTTGTCTTTTTTGTAGTGAAGAAAGAAAACTCATCAACAATGAACTCATCTACAAAATCATTTTGAACAAAATAATGAAAAAAAAAAATTCCTATTCTTTAAAGTATTGTTTTTATTGTCTATATTAGCATACAATGTATATATGGCCGCTATTAGGCTAATCTGCTACTGCTGCAAAAGTTGCAGATTAATCCATCGGCAACTTTTCTAGTGCGGTTACAAAAACACGACCCTTTCCTTTTTATATATAAAATATATTTGATTTTTCATTAGATTTTCATTAGAAAAAAAAATAGGCATTTAATCTGTTAATAATTATCCTATTTACATGATTTTTTTTTCTTTCTACCAAAGTAATAACACAATCTTTTGGGACGATAATATGGGGCTAACGCCTAAAAAAAATATTCTTCAATTCTTTATAACATTTTTTCTATTGGATATATTGAATTAAAAAGTAGATATGGCCGCTATTTGGCTTATCAGAATGGTTCTGTGAAAGTTTCAGATTTATTATCCATCAGCTATTTTCCGAATTTCTAAGTAACAAACATACTGCCCTTGCATTATTATCTATAAGATTTTCTATCATCATATTATTCATCCTTTCATTATCTAGATCTGCATTAGAATGAAACACTATGAAAAAGTTATTAAGTAATCAGAAAACAGCATATCAAAATAAAAGGTTTGTGAACACATCGACACAAAATGCTGAGTAAACTAAAATTGTTTATGATGTCATTGTTATGCAGAAAATTCATAGTCATTATATTTTAAATTATTATAACAATCAATAATATTGTGCCATCTATTTTCATATACATATTTTTCATATGTATAAGCGCTTCTACGTATAATGTTTGTTAGTTTAACGTCCCTATATGCCACTAAGGCTAATCCCACGATGCTAAAGTGGGAGTCCTAAATTTTGCCTATCCAGGTATAATTAGGATAGGTATCTTTAACGAGTTCCTGACATCGTACAGGCTCGGAACCTCCATTTTACGTCGTACCCGAGGGACGGCATAGCCAAGGTTTTTTTAGTCCCATTAAAAAATCCTAGTGCCACCTAGGGACGCGAACCCGCGACCTTTAGTATTGTAGAATGCTGTGCTAACCACAACACCACTGGTGACCCCAACGTAAAATTGTTGATTAAAAGAATAAATTGGCATCTTAAAAGTTATGTCCTATAATCATCCGGATATCATTTACTTAGTTCCATTGCCTACGAGAAAATGATGTAAAATCGAGTTTCACTATTTTCCCAAACTATTGTAAACAAAGGCAGGAAATTGGATGTTTCTATTTCTGTCCCCCTTTTTATCGTTTTTCACCTATTTTCGTTCGGTGAATGTTTTCCCACCACTTTTTAGTTTTTATGATTGTTTTTTTAAGTTCGGCTTATGACAAATTCGTTTTGTTCGCCTATGTCATCATTCATCTTCCAATTCCGACGACAGATCCCCCTGTTGACAAGAGCCCACTAGATGAGGAAGATACAATTGACGATGTGGCCCATAGATAAGAAGATAATTATGAATACTCTGTTTGGACGGTGGACCTAACAAGCCCTGATTGGCCTCTCTTGTTTCTCTTCCTGCCTCACTGGCTTACCTGACTGGCTGGGTCCAGTCTCTGTGAATCATCTCCCTGCTGACTCACAAATCCATTACAATCCAGCCAATAGAGAGAGCTATTGTAATCTCCCACAATAGCGTTATGTACTACTACCCCACCATAGTGCACCCCTAAAGAGCAGAAAGTATCGCTTGATTTTTTAATTAAAAAGTTGATGAAAAGGAGCCACGGTTGTTATAGAAATCGTAGCAATAAGAAAATTACCAATATGTTCTGTACGCTTGAAAAAAACTAAATATTCAAAAAAACATAAAACAGCGTTTTAAGAAATTCCAGTTTGAAAACTCCTCATTTTCCGAACATCTAAATCTATAATTGTTTGGATTTAAACTGTGAGGAACCACACTACATTAAAATGCCTGAAAAATGAAATGCTGAAAGCATGTTAACTTTTTTCTGATAAATTGATGACATTTTAAGAAAATGTTTGGAATCAATCCAATATTATTTATCTACTCCTCCATCAGAAAAAGAAAATTATAACCCACGTAGATCATATTGCATGGTTATAAAAAAAGCCAGGCGGTGTTTGTTTATGCATCCAGTGAAGTTTATAAATATAAGGAGAATTCATGAAGCAATTTATGAAGTTTTCATAAGAAAGCCCCCCACCCCCGCCAAACAGATAAAGACGCAGCCCGAGGCTAGCGAGAGAGAAGAGGGAGCCACAGCGACTTCATTACGCAGAGCATCATCCCCCGCCCTTAATATTCTGCCTAATATTCATCAATTGTTAACAGCTTTCTCTTGTAAAGTTTTAAATTAATTTCATTGTTCTTTAGGACAGCTATTTGTCCCAATCTCAGCCCCCATCTTTACCCCACCCAGTCCGTACTTCATAGCCTTAGCTTCTCAGAGAATTATCAAAAATTTTATTCACTGCTATCGTTTTTTTTTAAAGTTATTTGAATTAAACGTTCTATTTTTACCAGAGGAAGGTCTAGATTTCTGGACTTCTGGACCAATAAAAGATTACAGTTGATTTTTTCCCAAAGAATTTAAAAACCAATAAAAAGTTCTTCTCCTTATACAAAAATAACTAACATTAAAAAAGTACTTAATCATAAAATATACTCTGTTTAATTATATTAGCTGTTGACTAATTTCATCGGTAAATTGTTCCCATATATACTATTTTTGATCGAAATGTTGTTATGGGTAAAAATATGCAGAAGAGAGAAACAAAATAAAATTTATTTATTTAATTTTTTTATTGCCTCCAATCAGCATGGTCATTGGCAACATCTGTATTTTAGATTTTCGAATAGTATCTGATTATTTTGAAATATTCCAATGTTTTTGTTACAGCTTTTTCATCGTCTCTGAGAACTTCCTTCAATGATCAATTCAAAGAGCTACAATAAAATTGCACGGGAGCTAAACTTTGTAAATTTGTTAATTCACACAGATCCTCATCTACTGTATGATATGTACATAAAATATATAAGAACATGTATAAAGATGTATCTTTAAGATTTGTGTAGCTGAGGCTCCCCTGCTCGGGATCAGCCAAAAGTTTATTTATACAGAAAATTAATTATGTGATGTATGTACATATTTGTGCAACTTTTCTCCAACTAAAACCTTTACAGTCGTTGGAAGCAATGTACACAGCTAACTGTTTCTAGTAACTTTTTTATTTAAATGTAATCTTCCTCCTAATCCTATTTATAAAGTAATAATATTTCTTCCCTGTTTTGGATTTTCGCATACTGGATTACGACATAGCTGACTCACAGAACGCTTACTCCTTGGTTTTGTGATCGTTTCGCAACTCTGCTTCCCAGGAGGGTGGGAATTCCAGGAGAGCAAAGCAAGCCATGGCAAAGCAGGGCATTGACGCCATCTTTGTCCAGGAGGCCCTCAGCTTCTTGGAAAGCAGATAGCCGCTACCTGGAGGTACCCATCCAGCCTTTTAAACCCTCCTTCCTATTTAACTTACAAATAGACGTTTCCCTGAACAAAAGCGTTTGGGTATGCTGCCACAATTTATAACTCTGGAGAATGAGGCCATTGTATCAGTACGGCTGCATCATATTTCACTGATGAGATCAAATTACGTCCTTTCAAATAAATATTCCCCCAGGCTATGAAACTCTTTTCTGAAATCTCTCTCTTTCTCTTAATAATGTAACGACGGCATATTTTACGTATATAAAATTAAAATTATAGGTTATTTTGATCTATATTTTTTTCAAGAAAGTGCCTCAATCTCTTAACTAGCCCTAAAAGAACGCACACACTTCAGATGATATTTTGGGAAATATAGGTTTTTGAAGCTTTTGAGAAACCCATCATTCTAGTGAGTTAGAAATGGCACGACAAATCAAACATAACTTTTATTTCAGTTTACAAAAATAAAAAAATCTGGTGCGTGCGCGCAGCACACAACTTTCACTTACCAACTTACTTAGATTAGAAATTAATGCGTTTTGTTAATTGCCACTTCTCAAATGAACAGAACGGCTTTAATTATGAACAATGGTCTGTCCTTAAAGGCGTACTCCGCAACGAGTTTTATGAGTTGACTAAATACTTTTCTTTTTTTCTCCTCTTTATGTTTTCTTTATTTTTATCATATCTCATATTTAGCCATTTCTTATTTTTAGGCGTAACGAGAGACAGTTAATTTCTCCATATAAACAAAAACAAAGGTACTTTATAGAAAACAAACAAACAAAAAAGGCCCCAAACCCCCCCCCCCAAAAAAAGCCCCCTCAGAACATTTTAATAAATGATAAGGCTTACCTGATATTAAAGAACACCTAATTTTCATTATACATGACAAATTTGATAAAAACAGTAAAAGCCGTTTTTGAGATCATCGAAAAAAAAGGTAAAGATTGGAAAAAAATTATGAAATAAAGTGCCCGCTCCGTTTGACCGATTTTGATGAAATGTTTGCTATTACATCTTTGGCATATACATACATGAAATACCGAGTTTGATCAAAATAGTTAAAGCCTTTTTTGAGTAAATAAAAAAAACACGTAAAAAAAATACAAAATTTATTAAGTAAAGTCCCCCCTCCGGTTGATCAATTTTGATGTAACGTTGGCTATCGCATCTTTGGCATATACATACATCAAATACCCAGTTTGATCAAAATCGTTAAAACGGTTTTTGAGTAAATAAAAAAAAACACTTGAAAATGATACAAAATTTATTAAGTAAAGTCCCGCCTCCGGTTGATCAATTTCAATGAAATTTTTACAGTCATATCTCGGGCATATTAATAGATCAAATACTCAGTTTAATCAAAATCGTTAGAGCCGTTTTTGAGAAAATCGAAAAAAAACGTAAAAAGTTATTAAATAAAGTACTCCCTCCCTTTGAGCAATTTTGATGAAATTTTTGCTGTCACATCACGGGCATATACATACTCTAAATACCCAATTTCAGGTTCGCACGGTTTATAGTTTTTGAGCTAGTCTGTTCACACACAGACACACACACACACAGACACACACACACACACACAGACCATTTCGCGGGACTTGGTTAATTGGACTCAGGGGACCCCAAAACGTGTATTTCCGTTGAAAACCGGAAGTCGAAATTTTTCACGATCGCAATACTTCCACTTACTATATATTTCATATAGGTAAGTGAAAGTAAAAAAATAAGTACCTATGCATTAAAGTAAAAAAGAAAAGAAGAAAAACGAGAACTGTATACTAATTAAGCAAAATCTTGAGAACCATGCATCATTCCAAACGCGTTATTTTAATCTTCTATAAGTTTGTACCACATTTTTTTCCTCCTTCTTTTTCTGGGAGATATTTTGGATTTTATTCAGATCATCAAACAGGAATTCGTGGTATCCCAATAAATATTTTTCGTATTCGAAACAATTAAAGCAGCTCAATCGGCTCATGGCCAATCTGTGGGTGTCTTCTTTCCTATAGACAACTTAATGAACCTTCATAGTGCCGCGGAAGGAAGGGAGGTCGGAGATGAAATTTCCTTCATCGATGTAATATGTTGACCCTCAACCAAGCTGATGACGCGTATCTTTTCTAACTCCTTTGGAGTCATATCATTCACTACATTCACATATCGTTTCTCTTTTTTTCACCTGATACTTCTTCCTTTCTTTTTTTGCGTCAATGGCGGCCGAAACTGGATCACTCTTGAGCCTTTTCCTCCCCTTCTTCTTTCCATTCCTCTTTGGATACTACCTTCTTGGTCGGAGCCATACACTGCAAGAGAGCCAGCCAATATGTACAACTTTTCATGCCAATTAACCAGTTAAACAAACATTGGAAATATCGGCTATATCGATACTTCCTATTTAACGTTGAACAATTAAAGTATTGATACAACCATTGTGAGTATTGGAAGCAAAGTATCGATACTTCGACATAACGAAAGTATAAAAAGACCCCTATACACACCGGCTAAATGTAGACCCGGCCATAGAGTAACATATTTGTCTGCACCTACAAATATGTATATAAGTTTATATCTATTTATAACAGGGTGTTGTGACATATTAACCCTTAGAACTAGTCTCCCACAATCCCCAAACCTCATCTCACTCCATAAAAATTTGATTTTTTCATTATTTGTAGGGATTGAGATTGTAGGCAGTGAGGTTTTAAATGTTTTTATGCTTTGCTGGTCAGAGGTTTCAGATTTTCTCATATTATAAAATTCTCATATAATGTGAACATTCATGCTCATATTAACTGCCCATCATTAATAGATTAAACACTTACCTTAATTTACAAAAGTCTTGTAGGGAGTGAGGAAGTATAAAAATACTCCAACGAATTCCACCACAAAAAAATGTCTTCAACGAACACAGGTAGTCTAATGAAAACAAAGCTAGGTTAGTCTGATAGCAGCTGCGTCACCTTATATTTTTCAGGCAGTGAAATATATCTTTTCCTGGTTGTGGAGGGTTAGTTAAGAAAATTTTTAGGGTGTCAAGAAAAACTGTGTGACAAAAATAAAACCTATGAGATGTATGGTTAAAGGATTTTATTTTCATAATCTACCTAGATATTATCGTACCGGAGGGTACACTGAGGGCAAAAATATTTTTTCAATAATATATGCACTCAATTAGGGTAGCATAAAAATATGAGATGTAAGAAACCTATACCGTGTGACAGTTGTAGGTAGTGAGAATTGATGTAATTAACAATTATTAACTATGAAACATATCAAATTTTTAGCCTCAGATTAGTTGGTCGATGTAGGGGCCAGGTTTTTTTATCTCTCCAAAATTTTTGAACTTTCTATGACGAATAGCTTAGGTATAGAGGCCGTGTGACACAAAATAACCCATATTTTTATAATGACCCATATGTATTTTATCAATTACATTTCCAGTTAATTTACAGAAAAAAAGAGGGGTTTGAACAATTAATGTTCGTTCGCAGTAAACAAATTATGTTTTTAATCAAATTCGACCTAATTCATGAATGCATAATACAAAGAGTGCCTCAAAATAATGGACTAAACCAAGTAATTCTTCTCTTGCTTTCAATTTTAGCTTTTTTTTTATCTATATTATTTTCCCACTGAAGCTATAAAAAACCACTTTATTTAGTTAAAGTTTTTTAATATTAACAAGCATACAGAAAACTGACCAAGAACAAAACCAAATGCAAACAGCCTCGGCCTAATAGACAGTCAAAGCAATATAAATACAAAAAAAATATTCATAAAAATCTGAGAGTGACATTGATACTGTTATGATTAAGTACTATTTCATAACTGTGCAGAGGAAAAAATAAATAACGTCTAATTGATTTATAGGCGTATTGATACCACAATAATATATTTTTCCGTTAGATTATAATTTTGGGTCAGAATTACCTTCTATGATTACTATCTTATTAGGATTACCCCAAAGTTCAGTTCTCGCACCACTTCTCTACATTTCTTACACACATCTCAAAAATCTTCACATCCGCCTATGTGAACGACAAACCATTCTTAAAAACATTATTAAGCAAAATTACATGACTGTTTTAAACATTGGAAAATCCTGTTATACCACAACGGATCACTGCAAACAAACCTTCTCTTCGACGTGAAACACGTCCCTTTGTCTCACCCGATTACACACAAATTCCAGAGACAGAAAAAAGTAAGAAATACTCTAAAGCAAAGGCTAAAACTCTTGTATCTTTCAAAACATTAAAAACTATAACTTAGACAGAAATTGGACACCTAATTACTGAAACCTATTTGGACTTACGCGTTATAGATACAATATGTAGCCAGGCACTAACAAATTTAAAATCATTTAGGCAGAAACATTTAGGGCAATAGCACCCTATTTTGTTAGAAACATAACATTAGTGCACAAACGGATCCAATAAAAAAGATTCTAAGGCCAACTTAACACACTACTAAACGCTCGTAGAAGCCTGAAGAGGAGGTGGATGGGGGATCTCCTGCTGCAACTAACAGCATCAGGCCAGGAGGAGTTGTCATTGGGTACTGCTTAATGCCACTAATGCCAATGTTATCATGATTAACAAATTTATTGTTTGCTGTTGTTATTATTGACAGTTGTGAATAAAAGTTGCTACAAAAAAAATATATATTTATAAAATATGTCTAAATTTTATCTCCTTGTTAAAACCATTTCGGAACGCCAAGATAACCGTTAAAAAAAAAACAGACGTGCCATTTGAATATTAATTACAGGATGTAGGAACTCTCTGTGGAGACGCAATCAAACTGAAATTGGTAGGAGCAAGAGGAAGAAAAACATGCAACGCTCCTTATCTTAGAAAAAGACTTCTTTTTTTTCCGGCTTTTCCGACCTGCATTCATTTTATAATTGCCTCCTTTAAAATGTAAAGCCATCGGGGAGGAGTAGCCGAGCTCCCTCCGTATTTGGCTTTTTACAGTTCTCTAGCTCTTCTTACAATTTTCTCTCTCCAGCAAAAGCGGTATAAAAAACCCCCAACTGGCTCGCTTATCGTGCCAGAGGGTCAGGGAAAAAATGTCTATTTCATAGAAGGGAAAAAAAATCCTTTGAAGGAAAGCCATCTTGAGCAACTCGTTTGTGAAAGCTCGATACTGGGCATGCTTATCTCCACTGCCGGATCTCTTCAGCCATGCTCCAGTACTGGGAGGTCTTCGTCTGCTTGGAAGTGGTCGAAATAATGAGTAGGATTCCTAATGCACAGCCCAATCCGTCCGGTAAGATATTAAACCCTTAGGTGTTTTTAATAATAGGTTCTTAGAAAAAACATAATATTTTAGAGAGACGTCTGGAATGTAAAACCTCGTTTTCCATCACGAGTCAAAACGTTACTTACTTACTTACTTATTTTCATTGAACACAAACGCACTTATATTTTTATGGTTATAGTATTTATAAATAGATAATAAACTTAAAATAGGTTGTGAACAGTATTGATGATAAAATTGTGACACTTTCTTTGCTTAAAAGTTACTATATTTAATTAATCGAATTGTTTCACTAATCTTGCCGAAATGAGTCAAGGAAGAAATCTAAATATAATTGTTTGAGGCAAATTTAATATTTTAGACATGAAACGAATTTTACACACGAAGAATTAACGTATTATTATACATTTTAGTACAATGAGGTGCCAAGAAAGATCTATGCGTATATAAAAAAGGGTGTTTCTCTACAGGAACAATTGCATTGAAGATCTAAAGGAATAACAGTACCTAATTGTAGATATTCGTGTACCCTCTACAACCTACCCCCTAACTGCGGTAACCTTGAGCAATCTACCTTTGTTATCATGTCAACATTTTTTTAAATGTAAAACGTAAATGTAAATAAGAGCATCTTTCCATAATAAGAAAATATTTTAATATTTTTTTTGTTATATTAAGGTATGAAAAAAAAAAAACGGCTGTACCAATAGTCGAGAAAAAAAAAATAATTGGAAAATTAAGTGAATTCCATCGTGATTAAGTAATGGAATTAATATTAAGTGAATTTGTTTAAGCTTTTCACATCTAGAGACACCAGCAGATATCACGAAAGGTGTATGCTCTATGATTTTAATATATAAAACGCTGAAAGTGCCCCCAGTAAGGGACGTTACATTTTCACTTGAGTGCCGATGCTTGCTTACTACAATTATTCATGATTGTCGATATCGATACTTGAAGAAAACACAAAATAATTGTAGATGGAACGGACTAATACCAAAATTATTTAGCAGAAACGTATTCACCTCATGTCCCTAATATTTTTTTCTTATTTTTAAAACCACATTTTAGTTCATATATTAACTAGTCTTTTCCCTATACACGCCTAGTTTGTCATATTTGAAAGATAAATAGGAATGAGATTAAGTCATGATTAGATGAAATGGACTGAAAACATTTGGGCTTCGTCCAACAAAAGGTTGTGTTTTGATATTTTAAATATTATTTGGAACGTTCCTGCTACTTTTTTTGAAAAAGACTGTGTTAGCCTTAGGTGAGCCCAACCTGAAGAAACCCTCCCTTGCCTCCTAAATGGGAGCATCTGTTAGTGCCCCAAAGGATGATGTCCTCCCATCCATCAAAGAAGGAGGAAGATATAAGCCCTGAGATAGGATTTACATAGCCGATAGCTCCCCCTTAGCGTTATCTCTCCTCTTCCCTACTCGGCCACGGTTGGATGGTCCCTCCCATTGATATCCTTGTCGACGAGCTTCGGTAAACCATCTTCTGCCTTCCATTGTCTATACAACGCCTCTTTTTTTCTTTTCTTTTTTTTTCTCTTCCTGTTTCTTATCTTCATATAAGGATGAGTTCTTTAGGGAGTATTCAGGGAAGCGTTGACGTTCAGAGTTGGAATGCATGACCTTATCTGTTATGTGAGTGAGAAAACCGTTTTAAAGGAAGTTCACATGTTTCTCAGATTGGTTAAAACGAAAGCAAACAAATGTCTACTAAATTTAAAAAAAAAAAAAAAAAAAAAAAAAGGATATTTACACTCTCGCTTTTCAGAGAAATATTTCAGTTTAAAATTTAATTTATTATTTAAATAATCTAAAAACAATTAAAATAGTCAGAAGATAGACCACGAATATGAATAAACATGCGCCAGGAGTTAAAATAAAGAGTCAGATAAAATAAATAATAATCAATGCTTCCTCCCATCACATCCAAATAGGAGAGAAGTCATTATAAAATTAATTAAATTAAAAATAACTCAATTAATTATTATTATATATTTTTTAAGAACTACTTTTTGATCAGCTTTAATGGAAGGTGAAACCAGAAATTTTTCAATTATATTTTAAATTTAATTTGTGTTAATCGTTCTATCTGACAAATCAATCATCGAATTTATTGATGATTAATACATCCTTAAAAACACCAGTTCAAAGTATTTGAATTAGGTAGCTATATTTAGTTAAATTTATATAAATCTAGTCCTGTATATAAGATTGCAAAAGTTATACAAAATATAACTACTTGTTGGTTATTCCCTTCAATTTTTACTACAAGATCCGGTAGTGAAACGGATAAATTATAAAATAAATTCATTTTCATTTAATCTTTTCCTCTTAATGTGTTATAGTATTTTTTTATTTATAAATAACATGGACTCTTCAACCACTTGGGCCATTTTAGCCTCTATGGTAAATAAGGAGATAACCATGTTGAAATTTTATTTTGGAAAGAATGCGATAAAATAAAAGGGAATAAAAATTATTAGGTAAATAAAAATGATAAAATTTACATGTAATGGTAAAGGGAATACTGAAACTGAAACAGAAATATATTGATAGAAAAATAACAATAAATACGATAAAAGATAATATGAGAATACAATTAAATGTTGGCATAAAGCTTCATTTTTTTAGGAAAAAGTTGTTTGCCATTTATATTGTAGTTTATTATCTCGCCTAAAAAAAACCCTGTATGCAAGTAAAAATTAAAAAAATTAAAACTGGTGAATCTTCTGTATACAAGTAAAAAATTCCATTAGGCGTACAAGAAAAATAAAAACAGTTTGATGTTATTCTTATGTTATGTTTATGATGATTATGTTATTGGTGTTATAAATTAAATAATATTTAACATCCTGCATGACAACACTAAAAAATGGTATTATTGCAATCAAGTGCTAAATGGGTTGCTTTTTCAAAAGTTCGCTAATTTTGACAGTTCAGAATTTTGAGAAGCAGACGGTCTTCAAAAGCTTTCGTTTTTATTGTAAAATGAAAAAAAGTGGAAGTCATTAAACAAGGTATTTATAAAAATTGATTAATTAATATATTACTGAAGGAGAAATATATCAGAGAACATGGTTCTGCCCTATCATCAGGATGATTCTTTTATTTCATACAAACATATAATACAACAGAACATTACATGTCTAATAATATCATCGGTTAATGAATTTTGATGCTATATGGATTTCTATTATCAAGGCAGGAATATAATTCCATATATAGGTGACTTGCCGATGGAAGTGTCTAGGCGCTAATCAGTTAATAGGTAACCTAGGAAGTTAGATAGCTACTAACAAAAATCCATGACATTTCTGACTCCTGACTTATTGGTTTTGTGTCTTTTGCTCAAGCACCATAAATGTTTGCAATTCCCAGCCAGCTTCGAACTTGAGGAAACTGCGGGGGAAAAGGTTTCTGGCAGCGGACCAAGCTATGGCGCCTTGTGGGATCATTTATACCGACGCGGCAAGTTTACTCGTCGGCTCCCTTCATCATAAAAATTTCCTTATTTATAAATGCTTCCTTATTTAATGTATGAGCATAATGATCGTAAAAAAATAAATAATAGGACGTTATTTATAGGCGTTAACTAATTTACTCTAACGTGGCATATTCAGCTAATAATTACGCTCTTTATTTTTTCAAGAATTAAAGTTTTATTTAAAATGGGTTTCCTAATTTATTTTTTCCCTTATACTAGGGATACCCCCATTATAGCATAATCCATTAATGGGCATTTTCGAATATTAAAAAGCAATGAAATTATGTGCATAATCTTCCTACGTTTTTTCTTTATTTTATAATAAAATATAGACTTCGTAACCGGGAATAAACAAGACTTAATTCTGTAATTAATAAAAAAATCTGTTATCGCGTACCACTTCCTACCATGAACCACATTTTTTTTTTTAATAATCTTCATCCATGAGTATAACATTCCTTTCTTTTTTTTTTTTTAAATCTTGTTTAATAAGCTTTACGATCGAATGAGTTGGCTCTAACTTTCATAAAAAAAAAAAAAGTGATAAACTTTAATAAAATATGAATTTTTTATACATTTCGAAATCAAATTCAACCTTCTTCCTTCTATGTTCACCCTTTCGTTAGACGAGCTCAGAATCATAATCTGGATTACGATCAGGTTTAATATAATAATATTAGAAAATTTGGTTAACTAATATACATTTTTAAATTATGCTCCACTAATATCGGTTCGAAGAGGAAAATGAAATCGTAAAATCTCTGATATGAAGCTATATCCACATTCATTAAATTCGTATTGAAAAACGGAGAACTTGACCGCTGTTTTGAGGGAAAATAAATAATGGTATACAACAAGGTATACTTCATTTAAAGCCTTGAAGAAATATTTTTATTAATTGTATTATAGGGTTTTTATAACTGTACCTACAGACATCGCAAACGGTTGCTAAGATGGTCTGCACAACCCATTAAAATAGATGGAGTATCCAAATGTGGAATAGCATCCTAATAATGGAATTCCACCATTTCTCGAACAAAACTAAACTAACAGTCTCTGTTGCATTAGTGATCTTATTATTCTTCGAATATACGTTTGTAATTTTTAGCGACGACTACGGGCTTATAAGAAATAATTAAAAGTATCACTTTTATTATTGAACAATTATTTCATTGAAATAGAAAATTAACTATTTGCAAAGTAAGGTTCAAAAGGACTAAGTTGTTTTCAGTTTTTTTCTGTTTTGTTAGATCATATATATATGAGTGGTGAGGAAGCACTAATGTCTCTTTTTTAATTACTCTGAATTTTCACTTTGATTTAATGCATAATTTATATATTATTGAAGGCCTGAAAAGAATCAACATTGTTAAACCTTTTGGGTATGCTCAACAATACAATAATTTTGAAAATATAATTAGACCTGTTCCTTCAATAGAATAAATCAATCAATTTACTGTTTCATATTTCCCAATCATTAAAAAAAAAGCCGAAAATCAGTCAACGAATTCATAAATCAGGAAGGGAAAACAATGTACTCTATTAAATCAAACTCGCAAACAAGCTTTCACTGGAAACGTATGCTGGCTCAGCAGATTACTGGGACCTCGCCGAGGCCAAATAATGTGAAACACAAACAACAGATGGAATACGTGTTTTCTCTCCCTCCATTAAACAGGAAACTTCATCTTTTTGGAAAGGTTTAGGGATTCCTCACTTCGGGTGTTTGCCGTCCATGTTTGTGCAAACTGTTGTGAATCGTGAAAATTCAAGATAAACCTTAAACGACCTAAGCCAGTGACAACTAACATGTTTCTCACGTCTTTGGTGATGAACAATGTATTTCATTTTTGTTATTAAAGAATACGTTACGACTCCATTCAGCATATCCGGTAATAAGTCATATATTTTTACAACAGGGAGGTTGTTGACGCAACATTCAATATTTAATCTCTTAATTTAAGTCCTTTTTAATTTAAGTAAAACATTTATTTTTATTATTTATAATTAAATTAAAATGCATCATTTGTATTTATAAAAAACCGCTCAATATTGTTTGTTGATTACGGGCATATACAATACGTACTTAATACCTAAAATGCCCTTATCGGCCTGCGCCAAGTCAGTGTTGCCAGGCAACTGCAGATGAAAGCATCTCCACGCTCCAGGAGCACACATT
This sequence comes from Aelia acuminata, assembly GCA_911387785.2. NCBI lineage: Eukaryota > Metazoa > Arthropoda > Insecta > Hemiptera > Pentatomidae > Aelia > Aelia acuminata. The sequence goes on along the minus strand of OU426982.1, from coordinate 83,199,708 downwards.
TTTGTTGGCGAAGTCCATGACTTTGAAAAGCAGTCCTTTTTCGCCTCACCATCGTGACATCGGACATCATTTTCGCCACAAGGGCCATTAGAGGACATTTCACAGATAAGAAATTTTTTGTGTTTAAATATTTTCTTTATTTTGTTAATCATAATTACCGTCATTACGGAAAATATCTTTTAATTTAAACAGTCTCTTTATTTTTAATGTTTGTTTCTTTGTTTCACTTAAGAAGGTTCCTTTTATTTTGTTTTCATTAATAATTATTTTTAGTTTGTTTCTCTTCAACATATTAAATCATTAGAAGGTTCCTTTTATTTTGTTTTCATTAATAATTATTTTTAGTTTATTTCTCTTCAACATATTAAACCATTAGAAAATTATTTTATTCATTTATTTTTTGTCTATTACCTTAATTGTATCAGTTCAATTGTTTGTATTTTATTTTGCTTATTCCAAGAATAACCTTTAATTTCAATTATAGTCATATTCATACCAGAGCCTTTTGTTTTTTATTTTATTTTTTTTTATACCTTGACCAGAGGAATGGTTCAAGTGAACCACTCGGATCAGGTAACATTTATTGGTCCAGTCCGGGCCGGATATTTAATTGTTTGTTAATTTTTTTAAATAATTGGTCCTCCGCTTGCCTTATATGAGTGCTTTATTTTTGAGAATAAGCGAAATATAGCATTTAATGTTTATATAAACTTTAATATTTTAATTTCATTATACATTCATTGTATTATAAATTCATTTATAACTTTATCTTCCTTCTTACTCTATCATTATATTTTTGTTTTCTTATTTTTATTGTACAATCTTGCTTTTCAGCATAGCATTCCCCAAAATATTTTAATTTTGTTTACTAGGCTAGCTTTTAACCCATAATGGAAAATCTTTCAGACGATAAAGTGGCCCAGTTTACCACTCTTAAAAATAAACTTCAAAGTTTAGGGCCCAAAATAAAAGGGATAACCGAACAAGGGCGTTTAGTTGCAACTGATTCGTCGCAATTATTCTTATTTAAGGGAATGTATAAAGAACTCAAACCTTATTTCGATACATTCAACACCACATGGGATAAAATCGTTGAACTTACGGTCTTATGGAAAGTCAGCAGTAATATTTTTCCTCTTGCAGCTGACATAACTCTACAAAAAAATATTGAGCGTTATTATTACGAAGCCTCCGCCATATATGAAATGTATATGAACCCCACTCCACAGGCAGCTAGCACAACACAACAAACTAACCTTCTAAATGAATCCAAGACTGTCCGAGCTAGGCTTCCTCAAATAAATTTACCTACCTTCAACGGTAACCAGAAAGAGTGGCCACTATTCCGGGACACATACCGATCATTAATTCATGATGAAACCTCTCTTTCCGGAATAGAAAAATTTTTATTTTTAATCTCATGCTTAAAAGATCAGCCACTAGCTCTAATAAAGGGAATCGAAGTACAAGAGGACAATTACGAACAAGCCTGGAAACTTTTGAACGACACCTATAATGATAAGAGGAGACTAGCAAACAACTACCTCAAAACAGTGCTCGAATTCACTCCATTCAGAAACCGACCTTCCGCTGCTAATTTAAAACATTTATTAACAACTGTTGGCGAAAGTATCGATTCTTTTAGGCAACTAAAAATCCCCGAAGCCGACGATTTCATTTTATTCTGCTTACTATTGCGTTGTTTGGACTCGGAAACACGAAGAAGCTTTGAGAAAAAGCATTTCTCAACCGAATTCCCCAAATATAAGGACTTGCTCGAGTTCCTAAGAATAGAATGGAGGTCATTAGATTTAACTAAGGATGAAGAAAGTTCATTAACTTCTAAGCCAGCTCCACATTCGAAGCAACATTTCTATTCTAGAACATCAAAGCCTCAAACATCCCTACTTGCCGGCGATCGGTCAACACTTTCGAACAGGCAACATTTTGAGACTAGCTGTCCTATTTGCAAAACTAACCATACATTATATCAATGCTCACAGTTCAGACGTGCAACACCAGCTGATAGGCTTTCATTTCTGAAAAATTGGAACGGTTGCAAGAACTGCCTCTCAAGCAAACATACCACACAGCACTGTTCGTCACACAGAAGATGCCAAACATGTGCTGGACGCCATCATACGTGGCTTCACATTCACCGATCTAAGGATGATACAGTTCAACCTTCTACATCGCATGATACACCCAACACTCCTGACAGGAATGGAGTCGTTCTAGGAAGCAGTAGTCACGACGGGGAAGTATTGCTTGGCACAGCTATAATAGAAATAAAAAATGCCAATGGTCATTTCGAAAACATTCGTGCCGTCATTGACAGCGGAAGCCAGCACTCCTTCTTGACGGAACATTGCGCCTCACGCCTAGGATTAAGCATTCATCAATGCCATAAAAATGTATCTGGTATAGGACATCAGCCCCTACAAGGCATGATAGGGAGATCAAAGTGCAGCATACGCCCTGCAATTGGGGAACCAACAGAGCTCCAAGTACAGCCCATCATTGTTTCCCGCATAACAGGTGAACTACCGCGCACAACGCTTCCCTTTTCTATTAAAGCCCAATACAAATCTTATGTTTTGGCAGATCAAAATTTCTGGAAACCGGGCTCAGTGGACTTTCTTTTAGGCGCTGATTTATTTTATGATATTATCACAGGGCGCCCCATTACTGTAGCCGCTCACGTACCACGCTTACTCCCAACTATATTCGGCTTTGTTATTGGTGGACCTTCTAAAAATGTTCCAGAATCAGAAGAGGTGTCCAGCTTTCTATTACAATCTACCGAGGAAATGAAAGAGGTTATGACCAAGTTTTGGAAGGTGGAGGAAATACCGTCGAAATATTTCATTTCTGAGGAAGACCAGATTTGCGAGGAGCACTTCAAAACAACTCATAAAAGGCTTAGCTGCGGACGTTATGTTGTCTCTTTGCCATTTAAGCGTTCTATTGAATCATTGGGAAATCCGAAGCACCAGGCCCTTAATCGCCTATTAAATCTTGAACATAAATTGGCTAAAAACACTTACCTGAAGAAGGAGTACCATGAGTTTATGAACGAATACCTCACTTTAGGTCATATGAAAATTGCCTCATCAGGCACATCCGCTTACACCATACCACATCACCCTGTTTTGAAATCTCAGAATGGCATAAATAAATTGCGAGTAGTCTTTGATGCCTCTTGTCGCTCAACTACTGGCTCACTCAATGACCACATGTATGCTGGACCCAAGTTGCAGCTGGATATAAGTGACGTCATATCAAACTTCCGAATTCATCGGTTTGTCTTCACAGCCGATATAGTCAAAATGTACCGCCAGATCCTGTTAAATCCTCGAGACCGGAAGTACCAGCACATTCTTTGGAGATCTGACCCCAACGATGCCGTGCAGGAATTTGAACTCTGTACAGTTACCTACGGTGAAAGGGCCTCCGCATTTCTTGCACAAAGGACTCTCAAGCAGCTCGTTCAGGACGAGGGTGTTAACTATCCTTTAGCCTCAAGGGTATTATTAGAGGATATTTACGTTGATGATATAGCCACGGGTGCTTCGACCATTTCAGATGCCTTACAGCTGAAAGAACACTTAAACACCTTATTAGGAAAAGCCGGATTTAAGCTCAGCAAGTGGAACAGCAATTGCCAAGCACTGTTGGATGACATCAGCGATTCTGAGCTTGGAAGCACAAATGTTTCCTTGAATGATCAATCGGACTCTAAGATCAAGGTCTTAGGAATTCAATGGAATCCAAAAAGGGATGTTTTTAGCTACCAATTAGTCACTCCGCCATGGAATCCCACCAAGAGAGCAATTCTATCAACAATCGCCCGCATTTACGACCCCTTGGGTTTCATTTCTCCAGTTGTGTTCTACGCCAAGGTAGTTCTCCAAGCAATGTGGCAATGCAAGGTCGATTGGGATGACATCGCCCCCCCTGAAATATGCGAAAGGTGGCGCCTTTTTTTGTCACAGCTCAACTGCATTAGTGAAATTAGCATTCCCAGATGTTTCTCCAGCGAAAATTCTCACTTACATCAACTGCTAGGATTCTGTGACGCTTCAGAAAAGGGTTACTCAGCCGTTATTTATTTAAGAGTCATCACGAATAATGGTGTTGATATATCATTATTGAAGGCGAAGACTAAGTTATCACCGATCAAACCGATGACAATACCACGTTTAGAGCTTTCTGGTGCCTTGTTACTAACCCGCCTTTTTCAATCCTGTAAAGTTCTCAGAGACAAACTAAGCATCACCAATGCTTGGTTTTTCACTGATTCAAAGGTCGTGTTAGCGTGGCTTTCCACACCTCCAGAAAATCTAGAAACATTTGTTGCACATAGAGTGGTAGAGATATTGGATGCAACAAACAGAGAGCAGTGGCATTACATATCATCAGAAGAAAATCCTGCTGATTGCAGCTCCCGTGGACTAACACCTTTAGAGCTCATATCTCACTCATTATGGTGGAAGGGGCCTTCCTTTCTTAAATCTCCTGAAAGTAACTGGTGCACTCCTACAGTAAACTATCCCAAGAATCTGCCTGAGATCAAAGAAAAAACTACATTGGCACTCAAGGCTACGGTCGAACCTAACATCATGGACTGGACTGAACGATTTAATTCTTACCCCAAGTTAGTTCGGGTCACAGCATATATGATGCGCTTCGCTAATGCTGCAAAAGGCAAAGCCACCATTCAAGGTCCAATATCAGTAGCAGAATACAGACTTGCAGGGAAAGTATTGCTAAAGATGGTTCAAAAGTGCTACAAGTCAGCGGATGGTAAATTGATTGACTCCAAAACCCTTCGACCTCTTCAGCCGTTCATTGACGGAGAGGGTTGTGTTAGGGTGGGCGGTCGTCTGCACAATTCCCAGTTGCCATATGATGCCAAACACCCATATTTGCTCCCACCAGATAGCCATCTAACAAAAATAATAGTTGATCACTACCATGTAGCACACTTGCACCTTTCACCTACAGCGCTGAGAACTATGCTTCAAGGCAGATTTTGGATCATTGGGGCTAGAAAATTGATCCGAAAAAGGGTCTTCAACTGTCTTAAATGTTACAAAGCTATGCGCTCACCTCAAGCACCACTTATGGGAAGTTTACCACCATTCCGCCTCCAAGAGGGTCAAGTCTTTTCTCATGTCGGCGTTGATTTCGCAGGCCCATTTTTTATTAAAGAATCTTTACGGCGCAAGGCCACAATTGGGAGATCATATCTCTGCCTATTCATATGCATGGCCACAAAGGCAGTTCATTTAGAACTAGTATCAAATTGTTCAACCGACGCATTTCTAGCAGCCTTCGAACGCTTTGTATCTAGAAGAGGGAAACCTACCCATATGTACTCAGACTGTGGTACCAACTTCGTAGGCGCAGCACACAGATTGAGGGACCTCATCATGCACTTCCGTTCAACCAAAACCCAGGATCAAATAATCCGACATGGCGTTCAACAAGAAATCAGTTGGTCATTCAATCCACCATCAGCTCCCCATTTCGGCGGATTGTGGGAAGCCGGTATTAAATCTTGTAAATCAATATTGTATAAGATCATCGGCGACGTACCTTTGACCTTTGAAGAATTTACCACTTTGTTCAGTAGAATCGAATCCATTCTAAACTCCAGGCCCTTGGTCCCATTAGAATCCGACACAGAAAGCATCGATTGTTTAACACCAGGGCACTTCTTAATCGGCAGGCCACTCACTGCTTTACCTGAAGAGAACATTCTCTCCAAAACGAGCATTCTCCAACGCTGGAAGCTCATTCAACAGAAGGCACAGCATTTCTGGACACGTTGGCGAATGGAATATCTCAATGCACTACAACAAAGGAAAAAATGGACCAAAACGCCAAGAAACGTTAGAGTGGGAGAGTTGGTGATTATCAAAGAGCCTAACTGCCCCATGAAAACATGGCCATTAGCGAGAATCGTGGAAACGCATGCTGGAAGAGACGGAGTTGTAAGAGTCGTCACCCTCAAGACAGCAAAGGGTACATACAAACGTCCAGTAGTAAAAATTGTCCCATTAACTCCAGTTATTGAAAACACTGTTCAACATTAAAATTTTGATTCCTAACAAAATTTTGGTGGGCGGTATGTTGACGCAACATTCAATATTTAATCTCTTAATTTAAGTCCTTTTTAATTTAAGTAAAACATTTATTTTTATTATTTATAATTAAATTAAAATGCATCATTTGTATTTATAAAAAACCGCTCAATATTGTTTGTTGATTACGGGCATATACAATACGTACTTAATACCTAAAATGCCCTTATCGGCCTGCGCCAAGTCAGTGTTGCCAGGCAACTGCAGATGAAAGCATCTCCACGCTCCAGGAGCACACATTTTTGTTGGCGAAGTCCATGACTTTGAAAAGCAGTCCTTTTTCGCCTCACCATCGTGACATCGGACATCATTTTCGCCCCAAGGGCCATTAGAGGACATTTCACAGATAAGAAATTTTTTGTGTTTAAATATTTTCTTTATTTTGTTAATCATAATTACCGTCATTACGGAAAATATCTTTTAATTTAAACAGTCTCTTTATTTTTAATGTTTGTTTCTTTGTTTCACTTAAGAAGGTTCCTTTTATTTTGTTTTCATTAATAATTATTTTTAGTTTGTTTCTCTTCAACATATTAAATCATTAGAAGGTTCCTTTTATTTTGTTTTCATTAATAATTATTTTTAGTTTATTTCTCTTCAACATATTAAACCATTAGAAAATTATTTTATTCATTTATTTTTTGTCTATTACCTTAATTGTATCAGTTCAATTGTTTGTATTTTATTTTGCTTATTCCAAGAATAACCTTTAATTTCAATTATAGTCATATTCATACCAGAGCCTTTTGTTTTTTATTTTATTTTTTTTTATACCTTGACCAGAGGAATGGTTTAAGTGAACCACTCGGATCAGGTAACAGAGGTAAAATAACCAAACTTTATTTATTAATATGTAACAAATACTTATATATCAAAGACTTAATTTTAATTAGTCATATGTTTGCGCTGAACTTAATATCGGGCTTGTGTCATAGGGTAAACCATACAGGTTTTATTGGCACTCAGTACATTTATTGGCACTCCAACTTTAACTTAAAGACATAGGTAAACAAGTCCTAATTTTATTACAAGATATACATGAGTCTAATGTTTGAAGGGTCCTCTAAGTCATCTATGAAGTAAGATTTTAAAAAATTAACCATAGTGACGATTTTACTATTAAATCCACAGGGTGCCAATAACTAGATTTGGCACTTTTAACAATAAATATTGCCATATTGTAAAACTATCGAACTTTTGTCCCGAAAAAACCTCTTGAGTCTTTATGAGGAAAGATAATGAGGAGCTATAGGAAGTTTCTATTGGATCCCTTTATAAAAAGTATTTTTTTTAATTTAACCACAGAAATGTAATCTTAAGGGTGCCAATAACTGTACGGTTTACCCTATATACAAAATAGTAACTGTAATGACAGAACAGTGCCTCAAATGTAATTGTATGCTGGTTCAATTCGTTAATTGACACTGGTCGATCGCTTCTTATATTTGGTCTGATATGGGCCCACCCAGAAAAGCATAGAACATTCCAAACATGTTTTCGGGTACTGATACATGACTGTGACCGTTCAAGGCAATTCTTGTAGGATAAAACAGATATAATAATGTGTAACATAAATTAACATCTGTTTTGGTTTCACATCACAATATTTTCTAAAAAAAAAAAAAATGAACATGATACAAATATCTAATATAAACATGAAACACTCCATAGTAGTATTGAAAAAACTTTTTTTTTTCTAAAATTTCAATAAGAACTATAAAAAATACGATCATTTCAAAAAGGATCTTAAAAAATCGGAAATTCAGGTATTGAAATATGCACTAGGACAATCATTATGTGGTGAGAGTTCGCATTTGGAAGAAATTGATCCATGTTGACATTGACAAAACAAATATTAGTTTGCATGTTTAATATTTTATTTAAAAATGCAATGGCCTTATGTTTTATATCACAAAACTCAAAAAGTAGCCAATGGATAAACTTTTACATAACGTTCCTGTTCAGTCAAATGGTGTACACATCTACTTCTTCCGTTAATAATTGGGAAATTATTAACAGAATTACAGCAATCTTTGATTACGTGTTTTTCAACCATCATATATAATAGTAACATTGACTGTTATAAGGTATACACATCGTTTCTTTTTGTATTAGTTAAAATTTATAATCCTTTCATATTCAACTGTAATTTAAAATAGTTTATTATATGGTTTTGTAGTGGTTATTATATTGTTTTTGGGTAATATCACAGGAACACAATTATTTATTTCCTTAAAAGTTAATATTAACACAGGCGGCCACAAAAAAGCGTGGCCGGTAATAGGTACTTAAAAACAATAAATAATAAATATCTATGATATAAATAAATAATAAACGAAAATAGGAGAAGCCAAACGTTGGAAATTATCCTGGGTATTGCAACTTCATCATAGTATTATTCATCATAGTGTTCATCATCACGTTCATATCATAGTATTCATCATAGTGCTGGACACTGCTACCGCGATACACTCGCTCGTGTCTTCGCTTCCGCAAACGAGTTTATACACATTTTTCTCACTTTTGATCCGTGCCTATCCAGATTTTTTCTGTATTTATCCTATATTTTTTAAATAAGTATTATTATAGATATTATTTAAGAATCACTTATGAAATATAGGAGAAAAACAGTAAACATCGGGATAGGCAACGATTGAAATTAAGAAAAATCGCTCAAACCTAAATCTCTAGTCTAGAATCTATTTTTCTTTACAAGGCACCCGGTTCATATTTTTTTTTACTATAAAAGGTTCAATGAATCTAAAGGTTTACAGAAAACACCCCTGCATCTGGTAAGCATATGAAGCTAATAATAAGAATCTAGACCAACTACTTAACATGTTAAAAAATGTTTTTAGTTTCAGGAATTTTCCGGTTGTGTTGGTAATATGGGAATCATGATAAAAAAACAAAACAATTAAGTGAAATTGCATGTTTGTAGAACCAGTTTTTTTGTTTTTTTTTGGTAAAAAGAGAAAATATGTGATGAATTACATATGATTCATACAAAATGAAAAAATATATATAACACTCCTGTTTAAATACTCACATTTCAAAGTTTTTGAACCGGCATAAACATAAAACACAGGACAATTCCACTATGGTAACTGCAACTGAGATCGACACTAGTGCTCCAACACCCTTTCTTATCAACTTTTACTTCAAGTTGAGGTGGATTATAATATTATGCTTTTACGCATTATTTTAAATAATAAAAATACCCATTATACCTTTGAATCTACTGTCTCCGTGCAAAGATACCGATTGTGATGACCTCTAAAACGTTTTAAAAATCTCGTAAAACAGGAAACGGATATCAAATGAAGGGAAAGGAAGAAACTTTAATTGGCTCCTCTAAAAAATTGATCATTTTTTCAGTTAGACCAGTCCTGAGATATATGTCTCACATAACATGTTATTCAAATTCAAGACAGGCTTTCTAAAATTATTACAGGATTAAGTTGGGGATATTGACACCGAACAGATATGGGCAGCATAGGTAATTTCTTGTCGGCTTTTAAAATTAAATTAGTCTAGTTCCCCACGTGTCGAAATATTTTGTCAATAATATTCAATAATAATAGATCCTTCATTACTCGTGAAATTAAAAAAAAAAAAAGTGCGCCCCTCCTTAGAAAATTTCTGGATGCGGATCCATTGTATAGAGTATCTACTGTATAGAGTATTACATCCTCAGAAAAATATTTCTCTAAGAAAGTCAGTCATGATCAAAGTTAAGTATTTATAAAATATATCAAATGATTTCGTTTTGTAATGCCCTTCCCTAGGAGAGAATTGTCTTTAGGAAAAAAAATCACCTATTGATTACAATGGCGAGTTGTGTAGTGAATAGAAGCCTTCGAAGAAACAGAACAAAAAACGTTGAGAAAGATTGATTTAGTAAGCTTAATTTCTATTGAACCAAATGCAACTAACGCTTATAATTCTAAATAATAACAAAACGTGTATTTTCGTTGAAAACCATACATTTCATATGTAGGTAAGTGAAAGTAAAAAAACCACTGGGTGTTTACTAACGAGGCTTAAGTTTAAATAAAATAAACTTAGTATAGCATTAAATGTTTAGATCAAAAGGAGAGATGACAGATTTGAGACCCCTTTAAATAATGCTGGAAGGGGGCCACTGGAGAGGAAAGCGGGCGTTTTGTATCAGCTGTTAGGCCCGCATCCGGTCATTACCGCCGGTCCTTTCTAGTTGTCATTGGTCTCTTCTCCTTGCTCCATGTGCTATTCTTCTCCCTTTTCCTGTTACCTGAGGGGAAAGGCGGTCTGGGTTTGGGAGAGGATAATAAGTCATCTTTAAATGGATGAATGTCAATAAGTAGGACAGTAGGAAGACGTTCTGGGGCATTTAAAGTAGTTCTTATCCCTACTGAAAGATTCGGCCTCAAAAGTATCGTCATGGGGGTCCGCCGAGTCAAGGCAGCTGCCGTCGACTGGAAAATATGAGGTTTAAAAACTATGAATTAAATAAATCCTTATCTTTTTTTTTTTTTTTTTTTTTTTTTTTTATTGATCCTCCCCTTCCTTGCCTGTTAGGCTACACGGGGTTTCCCGGGCCAGGGGAGAGGGTGGGGGATTAAGGCAGAGTATTATTAAATGTCCCCTGGCTATGTTGAATGTATTGAACTTGCTATGTTTCGGTTCTCAATCATACGTTGCCATGGGCCACGCGTATTTTCTGACGCCTTTGCCCACTCGGCCATCCCGCCACCCAATAAATTCTTACCTATCGAATATATTTATTAAGTAATACATAAACAAATATTTTACTTTTTATTCTTTCAAAATATCAATGATTTTTTCTTTTTGTTCCTCCCGTTCCTCGCCTTTTAGGTTATACCCTGTTTCCCGGGCCAGGCAAGAGGGTGGGGAGGGTTAATGCCGAGTATTATAAATGTCCCCTGGCTCCGGGTTTTGAACTTGCTAGAACTTGCTACGGGTTCCAAATCATACGTACGCGTATTTTCTAACGCGTTTGCCCACTCGGCTTTCCCACCACCCTAAAATATCAATCTCTTTTATTTATCTCAATAAAATTTATTGAGTCTTACATAGTGAGAATACCTCGATCCCTTAGCCCGGTCATAATGATTTTACCAATATGCCTACCAAGGAGACAATTTTACTAGCCTGCCTCCTCTGAAATAGTGCAGACGCCCTTGAGCCTTGTATATAAGTTCTTATTTATTTAAATAAATTAAAATATCCAAATTTTTGGGTTATCGACATATTCATGACTTTCATGTAAGTAGATCGAACACCCTCTCAAGGATGAAATAGCAACTGAACTAAGTTATATCTAACTAATATCTCGAAACAACAAAAATTGGAGTTACACCACTTGTGCTTTAAGGGGCTCATATGAGCCTTTCTTGTGACAGAAATACAACTCCAATTTCAACATTTAAAAAAAAAAAACATTTTAACTAAGATTCCTCTTTGAAAAATTCCTACATCTTTATTTTATTCGTACATTTTAGTAAACTGATTTGTATTAATATTTTCGTGGTACTACTACAAATTAAGAAGAGAAAGATTTTTTAAAAGAGAAATAATATTAAAAGTGCTTTTGTGAAAAAATTTGTGATTGGAATTAGTCATTCCGTCAAATGAAAGTCTCATATGATGTAAAATGAACATTCCTATACTTAGATAATGACTCCAATGACAGGTATACTAACTATCCTGTAAAGAAAGATAGGATGAATAAGAACAGGTGGATGCAGTGAGGGAAGGCAACACTGTGTTCCCAGCGCATCTCTCAACTGAGACGTAACAGGCTAGAGGGCGCAATAAAATGTTTATACCTTTTTAACATGTAAGCACGCGATGGGCACTAAGCAAGCTACTGCAACTGCACTACCCCAACCGTAGTTAATACACTTTGGGTTGTTAGAGCACTGTCTAGAACTGTTCTATTATACAAGCTCTATTATCACTGCCTATATATTATATTAAATGGTCACTGACAACCATTCCCTACCCTCTCCAACAATCATATTCATGTATATTTTTATCTCACCTCTAAAATTAATTTTTGGTATAGGGAATCGCCGATTGCGTAAAACATATGTTATTCAAAATTAATAAAATTCAAATTTTCTAATTACAGTTAAAATTGGGCCGGAAGGTCGAGTTGACAAAGGGGCTTGCAATAGGTAATCAATGTCGAGCATGGTTAGATGGGTGACCGCTCAGCCTATTGGAGGCGACTCACCCCGACCGGACGTAGGAGTGATAAACCTTCCCTGTGTATCTTATCGAGAATCGTGGTGTGTTTTCCAAGGTGTCAGTAACCGCCCGCAGGTTTGGTACTAGGACGCTTCAGGGAATGAAATGTGGGTCCTCGGAGCCTGCTGACTCTGAGCTGCCATAATCCTTTGAGACTTAGTAAATACAACATATTGTACAGAAGAAAAAAAGTTTCTCGTTATATAAACTTAAACATGAATACAATTCAAAAGGCTGTAACTAATGGGCAGATTTTTCTTTTTGTAGGGAATAATTTCAGTTCTATAGTTTTTGAGTTATGCGCATACAAAGTTTTCTTTTCTTCCTAGCTCTTCTCAAGAGTTTTCCTGGTGGGTCTGACGATTTTTTTGGACAGGAGAGGAAGGAAATCTTCAAAATAATACATCAATTATTTTCGAGAACCTTCTGGGATATTCTATTTCAGACTAAATATAAGGAGCAATGGACTAGCTCTGAAGATCGAATAATATAGCTTCTATCGTGTAAGTGTATCTTTACAAGTAGATGCTCTTTGTATAGTTGATAATTTAATTTTTGATTGTTTGGCGTTGTGAATTATGATTTTCTTCAAATAAAAATATTTAAAACCACGATTGTGTTATAATTTATACAAATCATGAAATAATGCTTTTTAAGAAGCTACTAATTAATACGCATTTTATTTTCATACAGTTTTTTAATTATTCGTTATAACTTTTACAACCTCTCATTGGAATTACCTCTTGTTGAAGCCGCTTTGGCAGTATCTGGATAATTTTCACACCACTCTTCAATTATCTTCTCTTTTAGCAAGCTAGCATTTCTTATTTTGTTTTATTTTTTCAGGTTGTTCTTTAATTTGGCCCTTAGATTCTAGATCAAGATTTCGAGCTTGGGCAATTATATGAAAAAAAAAAGGTATAGTTTTTTCGATTCCCAAGTTCCTTTATCCGTCCACCGATCCTTATATTTTTTTTTTTTAAATTACTTCCTTGACCTTTCACATTCATGATACCGTCAGAAAAATTTGATTTTCTAAATTCCTCCCACTGAGCAGTACGAAGGTGACTTTCCTCAATACATCACTTTGCTGTTTACTTGTTACATTGGGATTACTTTTCTATTGCATTCAGCACGATACAAAACTGATAAATGTAAAAAACTTGCCCGCTTGATTTTGGGTTCACCATTAAATTTTTGTTATTCTTTGCTCTCCTAATAGTATCAATTTTCACGTTCGATGATTTAACGTGGTAGGGACGATACCAAACACTTCAATATCTATTTATAAACAATAAATAATTCTCTTTACGTTTATCTAAATAAAAGGCTTCCTGTTCAGAAAAAAAGATAGTGAGCATAATGAGTTATGTATATAGGTGATTCACATTTTAATCCATTACAGCTTCTACATTATTAGTTAAGTCTCACCAGTGACATGAACTTCTTTCAAGACTATTTGACAGACGTTTTTATGTGTGTGTGTTTTTTTTTATATATTTTTTTTTTTATATATTTGGTCATGTCAGCATATTTGCTTATTACGTCGGTAGGTAGCAAATTTAAGAAATATGTCATAAGTTATGCATACCTAAATAATAAATTAGTTACGTCATGCCTGTTTTTAAATAGCTGTCCCAACTTTCAATTTTTTCTTTACATGAAATCAAACTCTTATCTATTGTTTTAAAAGTCTGTAGCTTGTTGACACTTGTTTTACCAACAGTTAAGACATGAGTCAAAATAAATAACACAAAATTATATCAATTTTTACCTTATTTTAAAAAAAATCGAAATGAAAATATTTCAGCTTGAATCTTATTTACCTACTTATAATCCCCTATATATTTGGGTTCGTCGTACATAAAAAATAAATAAAACATTTTAGCACTTTTCCATTATTCAGATAAATACCGTATAGGTTTATCAAATTATAAATACGGTTATAGGTTTTTAGAAAATTCTATTTCAGTTCCTCCAAAATATTTAAAATTTTATCCAGACAATTTTCAATAATTTGCTATTCGCTCAAATGAAAATGATTAACATGCATAAATGTGTTTGTAGAGCTGTAGACGTAATGAAGGAAATCATCAATTATAAATAAATCAACAAGTTAATCAAATAATCATAATTACGAACATGACTGTGTGGAAATCGATCATGACTGAGCTTACACTGAGTATCACTCAACCACTTGGGGAACAATATTGATCCTTTTACAATTAATAAAATAAAAATACATGAAGCACCGATCTCTCCGCCATGATAATAACTGGTGAATAGTGAATAATTAATAATTTCCTCTGTCAATGGCCGACACGGAATCAGTACCAACTCTTTTTAAATCGTAATGAATATTGGATCTTCGTGCTGATAATTACCATCCGTGACTGTCGTTTTCTTCGTCTCTTCCAGGAATATAATTGAAACCCTCTTCGTACTTTCAAGACAGCTATAAAGTTTAATGGATTAAAGTAAGGTATGTTCTACACCTTTATTTTTATAATAACCTATTTCATTGCTTTGAAACATAAAGATCCGGAATTGATACATCGGATACTCAGCCATTGTGCTCAACTACTAATAGCTCCCAATTACCCGGTTTCGTAGGGAGCAGCTGACGACTCTCCTTCCCAATTACAGGAGGCCTGTTCTGGATTAAGAGCGTTTCCCAGCTGGCCCGCAGGCCTCCTGGATGGCCGTAATGAATGGACGATAGATTTCGGCTCAATTTAATTCAATCAACGAATTGAAGTGGAAAGAAATGAATTCGTGGGGGAGGGAGGTCAAATATGTTTCGAGTACGTGATTCAACTAAGAAATTAAAAGTTTCATCAATGGAACAATAAATGAGGATAAGGTTGAAAAATGATATTGTGGGTCCAAGAGTTTCAAGAGGTATTTTCCGTCCGTAATTATGATGGGAAAAGACAAGGAAAAAATCAGAGATAAAATAGTTTAAAAGAAAAAGATAAAATTAAATAAATATATATCCAGACTCAAAAGCTAGGACTGTGAGGAGAACAATATAGTCTCGAAAACTTGCCATAATATAGTTTTTTATTATTGACTGAACCTCAAGAAACCAACCATAAAATTTAATATGAATAGTCAAGAAAACATTTCATTATTATATCATTTAGACTATGTACATAGTAGTACATATGTATATACTCGTATATAGAAGGAAAAAGGCATGAAGGCAGTTAATCAATTTTTTTCCTACTAATATCGGGAGGATTTTCAAATATTGCCTCAACATTATTATATCATGAGGTCAATATATCTGTATATATAGAAGTTCAAACATTAAACCCTTTTTATTAGCTGCACTATTTGTATCAATACACACCCGTCTCTAAATTTCAAGAAATAATCTCAGAAAACAAAAATCACATAAAGATGGTCTGAAACTAATGGTCCTGAGTCTGTAAAAAACAATGTAACAGTAGAACACAGAGGGAGTAGCCGACGAACAAATACTAGTATGAAAAAGTAATGAGAAAAGAGAGATCAATTAGCCAGTATGGAGGGGTTAGTTCCCTGGAATCCGATCGGCTTATCGCTAGGAAGGATCTTCAGTCTCCCGAGAGTGGAATGAGTGGACAGGTTCGCGTAACACTTTTATTTTAATAACTTTCTAAAGCTTGTGAAAATGGTTAGAGAAGCCAGATAAAATCAGTTACGGCAATAAATTTGACTATTGGAACTCCATCAATATACCTACCAGATAAAATTTCGATAAAAGTGTATTATATCGGTAAAATTGAAAGAAGAAAAAATAAAATAAAGAAGGAGAATAAAAATAAGCTCATTCTTTCACTGTTATGGAATATTTGCAACTTTACTGTCAAGGACTGTTTAGGCTTTTAGAAAACAGAAGTAAATCATGTAGGAATTTTCTCTCAAGATCAAACTTAAAGAATGAACTTCAAATTTAAATTTTAATGATCCCCAAAATTCTACAGTGATAACTATTGCATAAACCGTGGTTAGACTTAAGCCTACAATACGTTTTTATTTCGAATTTATTTAGGTTTGTTGATTTACACATTTATTGGTATTTCCAACACTGGTCAATGTGAACATTGCGATAAACGAGAAACAGTGGAGCATATTGTTATGGTATGTGAAAGCTATAAATCACAGAGAAAAATTCTGTTTCATTCCTTAGGTATTATCAACATTACCTACAAACAAATATTATCACTAAACAACGGAGACCAAATCAGCAGCATTGTAAACTATTTTAAATCAACAAAAAAATACATTAAATTATTCAATTAATTAACAATACCATATAATTAACCTATCCGGCCCATAAATAATTAACCTAAAATATAGAAGAATACGATGTTTTTTAAAACTAGAGGAAATATTTAAAAACTGGCTGTATGGATTAATACAATGACACTAGAAAAAAAAAAAAGAAAAAAAAAAATTCTACAGTATAGACTATGAGCATGCGGGCCATTCCACGTCAAATCATCCAGCCGAATTTCAAAATTTTACCTCCCCCACTCAGATTTTGATAAAAATTTGTAGGTATTAAGTACATACAGAAATCAGAAAAAATGCCAAATTTTACCCAATTCCAACAAGAAGTTTCAGAATTATGGCCATTTGAACTTTTGAGATATTTGAAGTTCCGACGACGACTTGAGCTGAAAACCAACTTGTACATGTTAAGACTTTCCTCTGTAGAATGATTACTAATTTAACTAGAGCTTTCAAAATTTATTCATTAATTCTGCCTTTCATACAGAATCATATGGTACCATATATATCAGAGAGATAATTTTCCTTCATGAAAAATAAATTCTTAAACATAAACATTTATATTTTTTTCAAGTTGTAAAACGGTCATAGAAAAATGCCATGAGCAAAAATCTCTCTCCAACCAGCACACTACATATCAATAGAAAGAGGATGAAATTTTCTATCTAATGATGAAATAATATTAGTAGTGGCTTATTGACTTGTAAGAGTTTTATCACGATTTAAATCTAACATAGTAACATTTAATTTCAAAGTGGGGCATACAAATTAATACAGCTGAAATCTCTCTTAGATATCCTCATACAAAGCTATATTATTGAAAAGGGCATCTAATTTCCTTTTGAATGATATAGTAATGTATGTGAACTTTTGAGCTGGAAGTGTTTTATTAAAATGTAAATCTAATAAAATTAATTCAACTAGGTGCTATATGAAAATTTCTGTATGGCTAAAATCTCTCTCTAAGCCTATTAAAATATAATATATCACTGGAAAGAGGATGCAATTTTCGATCTAATGATGATATAATATTAGTGGGTTATAGAGTTATAAGAATTATATTTCGATTTGAATGTAAGATAGTAAAACTAACTTTAAAAGTAGTGTATACAAATTAATACAGTAAAAGGTATAATTACAAAAAGTAAAAAGAATGATTACAAAGTAAAATCTACAAAGTGTATCAACAAATGATCTAATCGTAAATGCAAAGCAAATGTACGAATATTGTGCAAGAAAAGTACACTTAACAGCTATTTCTACAAACGAAAAATTGAACTTTTTTTTGGTCGTTAAATTGATGAATAAATAAATACTTTCATTATTAATTAAAATCCGAATACTGACAACTTCGATTATTAAAGGCTTTAATAGCTTAAAACTTTCGAAAGTAAACGGTGTAAAATTATATAATGTGAATATGGTAAGACATTAGGAGAGCGGACCGGGAGCGGAGCGATAGTGTGAATGGGGTAGAGCGAGAGCGGACCGGGAGAGGAGCGAGAGTGGATCGGGAGCGAAACCGATAGTGTGAATTGGCCATTATTGTCGAATGAATTTTTAGGTGGAAGGGAATTTTCACAAACAATTTCGGAGAATATAATCTAAGACTCTTTAGGGGTATACATCACCATATTTATTAAAATCAAATTAAAATGCTTTCGTCAAAGTAGCATGACGCACTAAAGAAATTGGAAGAAGGAAAAAAAACAAATGTGGATATTCTTAATGTCTGTACAGATTGAACGTTATGGTGTCAAGAAAGTCTGAACAGTAGGGCAGCATTACTATAATTTTTTTCAATAAAGTATTTAAGTAACTCTTTTATTAATAAGAGGAAATGTTGGCAACAGTTAATTTTTTTTGCGCTATTAAAATTAATAGATAAAAATAAAAAATGAAAATGATTCATCAGGGATCCGAAAGCTGAGCCCTAATTGATTTCGCAAAAAAAAAAAAAAAAAAAAAAAATGTGTTATTGGGTAAAAGAATCAGCCAAGAGAAATGGCATAGATGGCAGCGCACAGTCCTAGTAAGAGACCATGGCCAATCTTTTCTCTTTAAAATGGAAACATTTAAAAAATTAATACAATATTTCAACCTTAGGAATGTGAAGAAATTTTCTTTGTAGCTATCTCTTTATTATTTCATTTAAAATATCGACGTATCGGGGTTCTGCATTATTTTAGGATAACCATTTCTTGGCGCACATAAAAATTGCACAATAAAACCAATTCCGAATCTACACGCTTTTCATCTAATCTCTATCTACACATTCAATTTGAAAATCGGAAAACTTATAGTTTAATTCAACATCTATTGCGAACAGACAGTTTGTAATGGTAATTGTACAGTACTTTAACAATACGTCAAATTATCCTATCTGAAAATCTGTACTTCTTAGGAGAGAAATGCCTAATGCTAAGATTTTCACCATTATAGTTTATTAGCTTAAATAAATAAAAGTTGTGAGTTGATTTGATATTATTATTACATTTAATTAAAAAAAACTCTTTAAACTTAAAAGCCTGCATATATTTTTAAATTATATTAACGTTAAGTACATGTTCTTTTCAGCAATAAGTATATGGGGATTTGAGGATATTTTGAAATAGATTTCAGCTGTATTAATTTGTATGCGCCACTTTGAAATTAAATTTTACTATCTTACATTCAAATCGAAATATAATTCTTATAACTCTATAACCCACTAATATTATTTCATCATTAGATCGAAAATTGCATCCTCTTTTCAGTGATATATTATATTTTAATAGGCTTGGAGAGAGATTTTAGCCATACAGAAGTTTTCATATAACACCGAGTTGAATTCATTTTATTAGATTTATATTGTAATAAAACTCTTCCAGCTCAAAAGTTCACAAACATTACTATATCATTTAAAAGGAAATTAGATGCCCTTTTCAATAATGTAACTTTGTTTGAGGATATCTTAGAGAGATTTCAGCTGTATTAATTTGTATGCCCCACTTTGAAATTAAATGTTACTGTGTTAGATTCAAATCGTGATAGAACTCTTATAAGTCAATAAGCCACTCATATTATTTCATCATTAGATAGAGAATTTCTTCCTCTTTCTATTGATATATAGTGTGCTGGTTGGAGAGAGATTTTTGCTCATGGCATTTTTCTATGACCGTTTTACAACTTGAAAAAAATATAAATGTTTATGTTTAAGAATTTATTTTTCATGAAGGGAAATTATCTCTATGATACATATGGTACCATCTGATTCTGTATGAAAGCCAGAATTAATGAATACATTTAGAAAGTTCTAGTTAAATTAGTAATCATTCTACAGAGGAAAGTCTTTCCATGTACAAGTTGGTTTTGAGCTCAAGTCGTCGTCGGAACTTCAAATATCTCAAAAGTTCAAATGGCCATAATTCTTAAACTACTTGTTGGAATTGGGTAATATTTGGCATTTTTTCTGATTTCTGTATGTACTTAACACCTGCAAATTTTTATCAAAATCTGGGGGGGGGGAGTTAAAATTTTGAACTTCGGCTAGGTGATTTGACGTGGAATGGTTATGCACAAAATCAATTTGATAACAACTAATAATCAATTTGATTAATATTTGATAACAATTATCAATTTGATAACAGCTATTACTTAAGTGCGGTAGTACTTTTATTGTCTGTATTAAAAGAAATATCAATAAAAACATTACATTTACAGTCGTTTAGCCGATCGCTTAAGAGAAAATTATGAAGAAGATTATGTTTTATTTTATACAGAGGTCGACAGGAGATGTCAGGATTTTTAATATCAACAGACTTAAGAGTTCGTCGACTATGTTTCCTTATCTCACGGTTCATATGAAACTTCTAGGATTAGTTAATAGATAGATCAAATCTGTATAGTCTTTTTATATCTGATTGATGGCTTACAAAACACCACGTATTGCACAGTATTCACTTCTAGATAGAGTTTCATTGGAATTGGATAAATATGGAGTTAATCTATGGGATTTAATATGGAACTATTATTAGGAAAGAACTGATTCACAAAACAAGTTGTGGATTTGGCGAGGCGACAAATGAAATAGAAGAAAGACAAGTCAGGAGCTGCGGACCCACGGGGTGCCATCTGCTGCCTATTCTCGTGTGCGGTGTCACTGACTCCGTAGTCCTTATTGATTCTTCTCCGGTGTCCCTTCTGTGTATGTATACATTATTAAGTACATATATTAATGTATCATATAACAGTGGAATGATTTTCCACTCTACGGAAAAAATGGACCGATGGGTGTAAATTTCTTGCCTCTCATATAATAAGATTTTTCCTTAACAACGACGAGATGATCAGTCTATTAATGTTATTATTAAACAACTTCTGGATGTCACATTTAATATGATATGATATTTTTTCTTAAGTTAGTATCAATACCAAGTTGTTAAATTTATTTTTTGGAAGACCCATTTTTCTTCTTTTTTACCAATGATGTTTTAAACTATTATAGATAAAAAAAGTATGTGTAGGAACATTTCTATTACTGTTTATCGAGCATTTTTATATTATTAACGAGCAGACCCGACCAAAAAATCAATGTTTTTCCCATGGACAATCATGTGTCATGTCATGTCACTCTCACGTGTGGATAAAGCATCGAATCTATTTGCTTTAGCAAAAGACATTTTGGTGACCTATTTCGGGTAGAACCTATCTATATATCTAATCTTATATCATGAGTTAGGTATATTCTGAGTTTAATTAATTTGTACGAGCAGACCCGACCCAGCGTTTCTGTGGCTGAGTAGCTATTATGCCTTGAATTAATTATATTATATTCTTTTTTATTGTCAGATCAACATTCACTGATAGAGATAAAAACGTTTCACCTAATCTAAAAACCAACGTGATTTAATATACAACTTCACTCCAAATTTTAAATTGTTTGGTAAAAAATTTAAATGTTTTAAAGTTTTTTATTTTTTACATCTTATATTTAATCATAGTGTGTTAATGAATGACACATGTAAAAGGAACTAATAGAGAATATAATTGGAACAGAGTTTAGTACAATCACAAGACAGTTAGCAAAAATGTAACACTACACTACTACAATTAATTATCAATTTTTGTATTGATTAGTAATAATTAGAAACACATAAGTATTGCATGATATTAAACCAATTTGAAAAAGAAATAAAAATAATAACAATGAATACTGTGGTAAATCTTCTTAATATTTTGTGATTAAGGTGTCAATCAGCACTCAATTTTTCTGTATACGATACAACAAAATTCCTTATAGTTCTTTCAGTTGCATCTAATTTACCAGGACTTATAATAAACAAAACTAGAAATTTTATGTTTGTCTCAAGACTTTGTTTGAGTTGCACATACCATTAATATTTGTATCTATAGTTCAGATAATGGAAGGAAATACAATTTTATAAATTTTCCCAGGATAGTCAGGTTTGTTGCAGCAAGCAGTCTTGCAATAACTGTCATGTCCAGCCCTTTGGATTTTAAGTTCAATCTGTTGGTTATGGATCTAGAGCCAATTGGATCAAGAACGGAAAAATTACCAATTAAACCTGTTGATTTGATGAAAGTGCATGGGTGTTTGTCGGAATAAAACTATCATCATTTTGCTTATGGACACATGATAGGAAAAAAAGATTTAACCCACTGTGGTTAGAATTTTAAACTAATTACATATTTATGGATCTTCTAGATATTCGACTGATTTTAACATCACAATGCCTTTTTGAACTCCCTTCCTCAATGGAATTCTCCGGGGAAACCAATTATTGAACATTCCAGCTGTGCATTGCAGGTCAACCAGGCAGGTGGCGGATTGAGGGAGCTCTGGAGGCTTGTTTAGGGGTGGGTGAAATTTCAAATATGGATCTCTTCATACGGGAAACCGTTTACGATCCTCCCAGGTAGGAATTTAAATATCTTCACCGCTATTCACCACAAGCCAATATTTAAAAAAACCAACAATCAACTCCTCTAAACCATCTGAACTTACTTTAAACATATCAACAAAACATCTTCACGATCAACAAAACAGTAGTCATCATCAATCTGGATACAAAAAAACTATTGCTAATATATTTATATATTTTTTTCAAATTAGGGGCTCTTAAAGAATCATCGTCCCACAAGTAGGTATGATGCAAATGATCAGGATTTAAAATGAAATAGAGAGGATTTATCGTAATTGCTTACCGTACTTATAAGATAAATGGAGACTTAAGTAGATCGAAATTTAAAAGTAAAGGGGCTTTAGTTCGGGATTAGAGGAACCATTCCTTTAGGGCGGATTCACACTATCGCTCTGCTCCCCCTCCACTCCCGGTCCGCTCTTGGTATGGTAAAATATTTTAAAGAGAAATAGACATAGAATTCCACTATCGGTACCGCTCCGGTCTCGCTCCACTCCCGGTCCGCTTTCGCTCTACCCCATTCACACTATCGCTCCGCTCCCGGTCCGGTCTCACTGGCAAAATATTCTAAAGAGGAATAGAAAGAGGGTAATCACAATATTGGTACTGGTCCGGTCTCGCTCCGCTCCCGCTCCACTCCCGGTCCACTCTCGCTCCGCTCGCTTTCCACTCCCGGTCCGCCCTCCTTTTCATCTTCTCTTAAGTATAAGTATAAGTCTTTTCATATTCACATTATATAGTTTTACACCGTTCAAGATTGAAGCCATTAATAATCGAAGCCGTCTGTATTTGGATTTTAATTAATAATTAACTTTCAGTTATTAAAGTATTTATTTATTCATCAATTTGACGGGCAAAAAAAGTTCAACTTTAGAATATATATATATATATTAATCAAGAATTAATTTAATTAATGGTGATGAAATAATTTAATTTTTTTTCAGTATTTTCGTATGTATTCGAATCCCCTTGAAATGATTAAAAAAAAATCACCAACATACGTGTTATGTTTGAGATATATTTTGCAATGAATTAATGTACTCGTAAAAAAAAAACTCATAAAAACCGATTTATTTATTGACTACATACTCATTGATATTATAAAATAATGTTCAATTTGACGTTCAATCGTTAACAAAAAATATATTAAAGCAAAAAATATTTAAAATATGAATCAGGAAAAGAAGAGAACACAATCGGTAAATTGCAGCATTTACCGATTTCAAGCGTATTCGAATACATTCGAAAAAATTTAAATTATTTCTTCACCATTAATTAAATTAATTTATAATTATTATTAATAATTATCATTGTGTTGCAATATATTCTTCTTATTATATGTTATGATAATATTATCTTCTTCATCAAGAAAAGTACACTTAACAGCTATTTCTACAAACCAAAAATTGAACTTTTTTTTGGTCGTAAAATTGATGAATAAATAAATACTTTCATTATTAATTAAAATCCGAATACAGACAACTTTGATTATTAATGGCTTTAATAGCTTAAAACTTTCTAAAGTAAACGGTGTAAAATTATATAATGTGAATATGGTAAGACATTAGGAGAGCGGACCGGGAGTGGAGCGGGAGCGGAGCGATAGTGTGAATGGAATAGAGTGAGAGCGGACCGGGAGCGGAGCGATAGTGTGAATGGGATAGAGTGAGAGCGGACCGGGAGCGGAGCGAGAGTGGAGCGGGAGCGAAACCGATAATGTGAATTGGCCCTTATTGTCGAATGAATTTTTAGGTGGAAGGGAATTTTCACAAACAATTTCGGAGAATATAATCTTAGACTCTTTAGGGGTATACATCACCATATTTATTAAAATCAAATTAAAATGCTGTCATCAAAGTAGCATGACGCACTAAAGAAATTGGAAGAAGGAAAAAAAAAACAAATGTGGATATTCTTAATGTCTGTACAGATTGATAACGTTATGGTGTCAAGAAAGTCTGAACAGTAGGGCAGCATTACTATAATTTTTTTCAATAAAGTATTTAAGTAACTCTTTTATTAATAAGAGGAAATGTTGGCAACAGTTAATTTTATTTATTTTTTTTTTGCGCAATTAAAATTAATAGATAAAAATAAAAAATGAAAATGATTCATCAGGGATCCGAAAGCTGAGCCCTAATTGATTTCGCAAAAAAAAAAAAAAAAAAAAAAAAAAAAAAAAAAAAAAAAAAAAAATGTGTTATTGGGTAAAAGAATCAGCCAAGAGAAATGGCATAGATGGCAGCGCACAGTCCTAGTAAGAGACCATGGCCAATCTTTTCTCTTTAAAATGGAAAAAATTAAAAAATTAATACAATATTTCAACCTTAGGAATGTGAAGAAATTTTCTTTGTAGCTATCTCTTTATTATTTCATTTAAAATATCGACGTATCGGGGTTCTGCATTATTATTAGGATAACCATTTCTTGGTGCACATATAATTTATGCAGTTGAAAAATTGCACAATAAAACCAATTCCGAATCTACACGCTTTTCATCTAATCTCTATCTACACATTTAATTTGAAAATCGGAAAACTTATAGTTTAATTCAACATCCATTGCGAACAGACAGTTTGTAATGGTAATTGTACAGTACTTTAACAATACGTCAAATTATCGTATCTGAAAATCTGTACTTCTTAGGAGAGAAATGAAAATAGTCCGAGAGCTGAGGGCCAAAAAGATGCCTGATTTGAAGAAAATTTTTGATAATATAGGCTGAAAGTACTCATTTCATAGACAACAAATGTGAACGTCTGCCGCCTCAGATCGGTTGCCATCAAATTTTATTGGCGAACAAAATCGACATTTTCGAACTAATAACTCGAAAACGGTTTATCGCAGAAGATATAGTGTTCTTTCTAAAATAAAAGGGTATTCAATTTCGCGTCGAATTAAGTCCTCACAGTTAAAATCGGGTAAGTCTTTTTGCCAAAACCGATTATCAATTTAGTCACTTTAGCGGAAAAATGAAATACGCTCATGTTCCCAAGCCTGCAATTAAAAGAGGGTTACTCCAAAATAAAACATGTTACCTATAATAGTTGTAGAATATTGAATTCTGTGTAAAACGATCTCATTAATTTTAAAATTAGCCCACTCCTGTCGTGACAAAGTAATTAAAATTTGAACGTATTCAGCGCCTTGTGGTCTAAAATCCGTGAATTTTTTTGTTTTTTTTTGGTTTCTCGCATATAATTCAGCAAATAGAGATCACAAAATATTGCTTTCTTCTTACTATAAGAGGCTAAACTATTGCAAATAGAATTATATAATTGAAGTTTAAATCGGTGTTGTGGTTTAGCCGGGTTCGGTACATCAAAAATCTGTAATTTTTACGATTTTGATGGAAACCGTGTTCCAACGCCTCTAACTCAAAAACATCGGGTTTGAATGAAAAATGTTTTAGATAAAAGTTGCTGAGCATCAAATTTAGCAGGCAATAAGCTCCTTATATACAAAATTAGCTAAACCCTGCGTGGAAATACAAATGAAAACCTGAAATTATTCGTAGTACTTACTTCCTGCTAAGACTTCGGATTTTGAAGTATTAACCATTTTGAACTAATTAAACAACCATCTTCCATCTGTTAAAATAAAAGGTAAATTTTGCCAAGTACTTACCTGTCGAAGTATATATTTTTATGAATATTTTATCAAATCCCCTGATACTTGAAAAACCGAGCGTTCGCTCATTTCGAAAAGGGTCTAACTTTTTTTCTTTAACAGTATTCCAGTATTTTCTTTTTAAAACTAACTTAGAGGAAAAATTATGATATTTTCCAAGTCAAATCGTGGCTACAGTCTGGTTATAGAGACATTTAAAAGTTTATTTGTATGTAATTACTACATAACCGGGTTTTTTTAAAATATTAATATCAACAATATTACCCATAATAATAAAAGAAAAAATATCATTCTGATTTCCATCCGAAGCTGAAGAGATCATACTTGAAGGCTTGCAGTGGCATGAAGTCCGGTGATGACAAACAGCCACGGTTTCGCTCGTTCCCTCGACCAAATATCGGAATAATAAGTAAGAGCATCATGGTATGGCAACAGCTTCCATGGGCTATTCCCTCATTCCGCAGGACTCGGGGGGTTTATCTCTGTTATCCAGCGTTCCATACTGCATGAACCTTCCCATCCCCATCTAACATCCACCCCTCACTCTCCAGCTCATGGCCTATCAATTTCCTCTGATTTATTGCTACTTCAACCAGAAAAAAACCCAGCCTTGAATCCCCGTGATTCTCGGACATCGTAAACTATTCCTATGGTTAGCGATTATTCATGATTATAGGATTTTGATTTTATATAATTTTTTTTCAGGAGAGTTTTCCTTAAATAACTTAGATTTAAAGAATGAAAGATCAAAAACGTCCTTCCAAAAATAACTGGAGCTATCTGAGATCAGAGTACTGATGAATGGAAGAGGACAAATAAAGAACAGGTAAGTGAGGTATATCAGCAATAAAAACATCAAAATAAAAAAATATTACCTTTTTATTGAAACTATAAAAATATAGGGACATATATCAAGTTTTGTTAAATATTTATGACAGATAGAATGAACAAAGACGCTGCAGAGCTGCTTGTCTGTCTTGAGGTCTGTCAAGGAAGCCTGCTTAAAATCTAAAAGATCTGTAAAACTAACAGAGAAAAACTTTTAATAAACTATTTAAATACAAAAATATTTAGCAATAATTATATCGATTAGTTGAATTTCTATTCGAATACACTTATTTATTATGGCAGTATTAAAATTTAGACTATAAATATTTTTAACGGATAAACTTTGATATAAATTTAATTTTAAAAAGTGCATCAGTCGAAAAAAACGCAATACCTCTCCGGAACGAGGAAGGCTAAAAAGTTCAACATTTGATCCGAGTTAATTATTATTTTTAAAGTTTTATTATAGTATAAACTGCAAAAAATAAGCATTCAAATTTTAGTGTTAAGATATCTGATGAAAGGAATAATCCAAAAAATACCTAATTCTCTTTTAAAAATAAACGATAATAATATAACCATATTAAAAAGGAAAACAAAAAAGGTCTGTTCTTAGGTAGACATTTTAGGCATTCAAAATGTTTAACGAAGTGGCCTGACACAATTATGAATTCATAATCACATAATTAGTGGTCCTAAATCCTTCAACAGCTTTTAGCGACGTAATTTGAAAATTGAGTCATTAATAATCAGCTTTTTAACTTTCGACCCCTTAATTTTTTTTTTCAAATGTTTTCTTTTGACACAAACGGTTGGAATGGGTGAAAAATGCTTTCCATTATATGTCAGAGAGATCACTTTTTTTTTCGCCACCCTCCGAACATTTCTACAGCCTTGGTGTTATAAAGAGAAATTAGGAATGGGGGATAAAAGAGAGAGCGAGAGGGGAGACACTTCTTTGACAAGAGCACCATATTTTTTCCCTCCCGCGGGGGATGACGATAATGAATTAGGGTAGGGAAATAAGGGTAGAAGGGGGTGGGGGTGGATGTAAATCACTATCAGCAATCATCCCCTACCCAAATGTTAATAGCCATTGTAATCCGAATACTTCTGCCTCCTTGATCTATCGCCCCTCATACCCATCGCCGATCCTCATGTTCCGCTCAAGGTATCATGATTACTTCCCTGTACTAAGGATGATTTATTTTTCAATTACTTTATTTTTTTTAATGTTTATTATCTTTCTATAAGCATAATCAGTAAGTTGTCTTGTGTATGAATATATGACAAAACTTACTTTTTTTTTGTTTTATCGATCAATAAAAGCATAATAGTATGTGTATATACGTAATCCCTAAAAAAATTTAATGTAGGTACATATTATTATTTCAATTGAAAATTTGGAAAAGTTTGCACGATTTAACATAATAATTAACCATTTTCATTCATCAGTTAACATTTTTACACTTCAAACCATATGTGGGCAACAACCGGCCAGCTGTAAGATTTGATCCGTTCCGCGAGACATTTCGAAAAACCCATTTAAATAAAAATATTTCACTACTTACTCATATTTACTCCAAATGAGGAAGATTTAGATTAATAAGGACATCATAACTTCGGTGTGTATCGGCACCTACAGCTTCATTTGAACAATAATTTACATATGCTCAAAAAAATTGTGCGCAATAAATGCACTACTTTTGAAAGCGGCCCGCGAACGTAGTTGCACACTAAAGATAGGCCCACAACTTGTTAAAGGTGCCCACACCCGTTTTAAACTATAATCCGATATTAGAATTTTTATTTTTTTTTTTTTGACAATTCAAGGGAAACGTGCAAATTGAGGTGTAGAGAGTGGTTTCCTGGAAAGTATAAAATATTTGAGGCGTGATTATATTTTACCAATAACCTTGTACTTACAGAAAAAGTAATATCTTCTTATTCGGCATTATAATTTTTGTAATCTTTTTTTTTTTTTTTGACGTTCTGTAAAAGATCCCTATAAAAGATTCAAAACTGCCACCTTGCAGTCAACACCTCGATCAGTAGATATATTGACAGTTCTGATCGACATACAGCGGCTTTTGCGCTTCACGACTTCGAAGGCGGCCGTACCTGGCCGCTGATCGACATACAAAGAAATAATTTAAATTGGGGCTATCCGGTAATGGATATGCTATTTTTCATTATTACAAAGTTTTAAATCAAGCGATCAGTATTTCCTAGCTGCAATTCATTGCTAATAAATTATTATTTGTTGGATTTTCTTTTAAAATAGTTTTTCTTTGTGGGCAAGAGTGCTCAGGGATGTCACTATCTATCTATAAAGAGAATAAAAAAAAAGAGAGCTTAAAACGCTACCCTGTTGCACGCCTACAACCTTAGGAAATAAGCAGAACATAAAAGGTTCAACGGAAAGATCAAGAAGTTTTCACAGAAGAATTTAGTAAATAACTAAAAAAGTGCTTTATACTACTACTAACCCTAAGTTGGCTAAAATTCAGGCCTGCTTAACTGCTATACAGTGTTATCTCTATATGGATTTCATTCATCTTTAAAATATTAAATTTAAGCTTTACTTTTGTTATCTCAGCTGACTCAATATTATACAAGTCATTCAGATAGCATATAGATATTTTATTTTTATATTTTTATGTGGTACAGAATGATAATGTGATCTGTTTATATTGTTTCATTTTACTTATTTTTTATCCCTGGAGAGGAGAGAAAAGAGCAGCTTATATAGAGTATATAATGAAGGAGGTGGAGTTAGGTGAGGAGCTGAGGCGATGTAACTAGACACTTCAATGGCATTCCCTGCGTTACAGTGGCCGGGCTTCTTGTGTCTCAGGAATGTCTTCCATCTCTGCTACCTCTGATACCAGCCCTGTCTCAGCCGTAGCAATCTCAATTTGTAACCATATTTTTTGTTATTGCATTATATAATAAACTTAGACCCATACAAGAATACAATTAGAAATAAAATGTTATAATAGTATATAATATATATACATACATATAATACATTAAGTTAGTTGTATTTATAATTAGAGGGGAATTGATTCGGGATGTGGTTATAAAATAAATCATTATATTGTGCGTTATTTTAGTGTGAGTTTTACTTTCAATTACCTATTTATATGAAATATATAGTAAGGGAAAGTATTGCGATCGTGAAAAAATTCAACTTCCGGTTTTCAACGGAAATACACGTTTTAGGATCTCCTGAGTTCAAATAACCAAGTACCGTGAAATGGTCTGTGTGTGTGTGTGTGTGTGTGTGTGTGTGTGTGTGTGTGTGTGTGTGTGTGTGTGTGTGTGTGTGTGTGTGTGTGGGTGTGGTTGTGTGTGTGTGGTTGTGTGTGTGTGTGTATGTTAACAGACTAGCTCAAAAACCATAAACCGTGTGAACCTCAAATTAGGTATCTCACAGTAATCTGGAGGTGACTCACACCGACCGGGCGTAGGAGTGATGAACCTTCCCCGTGTATCTCATCGAGAATCGTGGTGTGGTTTTCCAGGATGTCAGTAACCGCCCGGAGGTTTGGTCCAAGGACGGTATGCTTCAGGGAAAGAAATATAGGTCCTCCGGGCCTGCTGACTCTGAGCTACCATAATCCTAGGACATAGACCAGTTTGTCACTGTCCTTGAACCCGAGAGAGCTGACGCCATCGGTGGGAAGGCCACTGCCAAATTGGCCCCAATGGGATTGGTTATGGAGCTATGGGCACTCTGCCGCTGCACCATGGTGACCATGGTTTGCAGCATCGTGAGGTTTGGGCTACCCCCTCCAGGCTGTCTGTGCTCCCGCAAGCAACACAAATGTCTGTAAAGAAGACCACACTGCGCGGCCAAAGGTCTCATTATGCCTTATGCGACAACCGAAAAAAAAAAAATAAAAAAAAAATAAAAAAAAAAAAATAAAGGGAGCATAAATGGGGAAGGGGACTTTTTTGTTTTCCTATAAAGTACCTTTGTTTTTGTTTATATGGAGAAATTATCTGTCTCTCGTTTCGCCTAAAAATAAGAAATGGCTAAGTATGAACTATGAAAAAAAATCAATTAAACATATATAGGAGAAAAAAAAAATGTTCCGTAAAATCATAAAACACGTTGAGCCCAGGCATGCTCAGTACGCCGTTCTGTTCATTTAAGGGAAATTATTCGTTTCATGGTAACTGTATGAAGTTTTCAACAGTTACACAGAGAATTATAAAATCAGACGACTTGGAGTGTTAAGTATGCTTACATTGAGGAATTATCACAAGTAAATTTCTAATTATATAGTAAATGATCACAAGTATATTATTTAATAACTTTGTTTAGGTACTTTAAAGAGCAAATACAAACAAAATTGGGTAAATGAATGTTGAAAAATGTGTGACTTTGAGAAATAGCATTTAACAAAACTCGTCAATTTCTAATCAAAGAATGTTGGTAAATGAAAGTTGTGTGTTGCGCGCATCGCACCAGATTTTTTTCTTATTCTATAACACATATACCTTAATCAATTGAAATTGACATTAGAATTGTATGTATAAATCACTTGAATTATATTTCTCGGCATGCAAGGCGTCAAAAATAAATTAAAACGGAAACCTACGTTTTTGGGATTTCTCAATCAACTTGGTCAATTACCATAAGAATATTTTAACAGAGCGTTTCAGGAAACAGCTGCAATCTATCTTTTGAGAAATAAAAGGAAAATGACAGACTACTTGATTTTTTTTTTTTAGAAAAGAATAGCTTTCGTCGAGATTTGAACCTGAATTTCCATAACATAGTAGGTACAGCGCGCTGTTACCTACGTCACCAAGCACAGATCACGGTTAAAGTCCATCCATTCTCTGTGCCGATCTGGCAAATTTTGCGAATTATTCAGGGGACTGGAATATTCTTCCAATTAATAAATTTTCATGACCATTGTCAATTTTTTAATAGTTGTGTATTAAATTGAATTATTTTTCCTGAGTTGACCTCTTGAAAATTATTTTTATATTTTTTAAAAAGTTTTTTAAGGCTTACCTACTTCGTATTAATGATACTAAAATCCGGGTTCAAGTCCCGGCCAAAGGCAATCTTTTCCCTTCACAAACTATAATTTTCAAGGAGTCATCATAAGAAAAATATAAAAAGAAAAATAATGGCAACACCTGTGGGGTAGTGGTTAGCATGGCAACCTATAACACTAAAGGTCGCGGGTTCGCGTCCCGTGGTGGTCCTAGGATTTTTTATCCTTTTTATCCTATAAAAAATCCTTAGCTGTGCCGTCCCTCGGATAGGACGTAAAATGGGGGTCCCGAGCTTGTGCGATATCAGGTACTCGTTAAAGATCCCTATCCTAATTAAACCTGGATAGGCAAAATTTATGACTCCCACTGCAGCATCGTTCGATTAGCCTTAATAGCGTAAAGGGACATTAAACAAACAAGAAAAATAATTAGATTTAGAAATTGAGTAATTATTTGGTCGAAAATATTGAAAATGTCGGTAAAAATCTGAAGACAATTCTTCAATACGCAGTAGTGTAAATAAATTAAATAACCAATGATAGAAAACAACGTTAAATTCTTTTAAATTGTGTCGATGCTATTGAATATAAAGGGATAATGGTGTAGTAGTTTACTACAAATTAATTATCTTCCAAATTTTCTTCCCCCCTTAAAAAAAGAAAAACGATAAATAAAAAATCCTCAAGTATATTGAAGCGATAGATAAGTTATAGCGTGCCATCACTAGGTAGAGAGGAGAGGAGCGGACCTACTAACAACCTCTTAATATCTGGATGAGGGTGAAGGGTGGAAGGGGGGGGTGCCAGATGGCGCGATCCCTCCACATCGACACTCACCCTCCAATCGATAGCTCGCCCGATCCGTCCTGTATCCGCTTCGCTGGAGTCCCGCTCCTTCCTCTTCTTTGTTCAAGAAGAAGGGCAAGACTCTCAAAACGCTTGATTGATGACCTCGCCTAAAAGTGGTAATGTCTTCCAAGATACGGTAGCTTTCGAATAAACATTATATTCTTCTTATTTACAGTAAAGAATTAGAACAGAGAATGTCCCACTGTATATGCGGTCAGGATTATCATAATGACCTTTAATAAATAATTTATAGCCTACTTATATCAGTTTAAATATCAAGTTAACGTGAATCATAAATAAAACATGTCGGAAAAACATTCACGGCTTCATTCATACGAAAAAATGTTTATTCAATTTGAAAGAGATTAATAACATCATCTACATACTTCAATTTACTTAAATTTGACGTTATGGATTTAAATAATAGGATAAATACTTCCAATTACTTATCAACGTAACTAAATATGTGAAAACCGTCCATTTAGCTGTCTCTATAAATAACAAAACAAAGTATTTATTATGATATTTTAAACCTTATTAATTAAAGTTAATTACATGAAAAATGGACATGCTGATTATTTTTGTGGTACAAATACGTAAACAAAAAATATAAAAATGCCAATCATTATTTGAATAATGGTTAATTATTTCCAGGAACTCCTCAATCCTTCAAAGTATTTCAGAATAATAAAATGGTCCAATCGTTTATAGTCCTGTAACGGTCCAAAAAATATAATTCGAGAGAAGTTAATATGATCCGGGAATTAAATTTGTCTTTCTTAAGAACTTTTGTCCTGATTTTAGCCAAATATAAAGAAACATTAAGTGCTGTAATAAGAAGGTTTTACGGATTTAAATAAAGTAAAGTAACTTAGCAAACAAATTGATCAATTATTGGTAAGAATAATGATTTTTTTTTATCGAACCATAATATTCCCTATAGAAAATTAAAAATCGAAATCTGATGAATATCTCATAATTCATGAATTCTTCACCAAATCCTTCAAAAACCTGCCGCTATTATGTAAATCTTAAGAATTCTAAAGTAAACCATTGCTTCAATTATATGCCCAAACCGACAGAACTTGCATATTTAATGCTTCCAACAGATATTAAATTCTGCATTAATACTAAGCGGAATGTAAATAAGTCAATAATATCTAAAATCAAACTTTTTTACTTTTTTTTTTTTAATTGTATTAAATGATAGTTGTATATATCAATGTAATTAAAACACAATACATCCAATACATGTGAACGAAGAATAAGGCCGAGCGCACATTCAGACACTCGCGACGCAGAGCAGGGCAGAGCAGAGCAGAGCAGTTTTTGTGGAAAGTGAAATACTCGTATATAAGAACCGCGCACATTGGGACGCAGAGCAGAGCAGGCCGATGTGGCACTCGTGGATCTGCCACAGAAAACTGTGCCGATGCGACGCAGTTTTCGATATTTGATTATTTTAATTCCTATTATTATAATTTAATTTATTGTTTGTGAAATTCTACTTTACTCTTTAGCATGTTAATGAAACTAAGTAGGTCTTCTGTATTTGTAGGGTGTTCTAGATAAGTACAGGGGAAAAAAACGGTTTTAAAAAAACAATAATTTAAAAAAAAAATCTGGTGCGTGCGCGCAACACACAACTTTCACTTACCAACTCACTTAGATTAGAATTTGACGTGTTTTGCTAATTGTCATTACCCGAACTCACACATTTTTCTACATTCATATCTTATTTTTGTTAATCGTTAAAGCCGTTTTTGAGTAAATAAAAAAACCCGTGAAAATGATACAAAATTTATTAAGTAAAGTCTCCCTTCCGGTAAATCAATTTTGATGAAATTTTTACAGTCATATTTCGGGCTTATAAATCGATCAAATACTCAGTTTAATCAAAATCGTTAGAGCCGTTTTTGAGAAAATCGAAAAAAACGTAAAAAGTTATTAAATAAAGTACCCCCTCCCTTTGAGCAATTTTGATGAAATTTTTGCTGTCACATCGCGGGCATATACCTTCACTAAATACCCAATTTCAGGTTCCCACGGTTTATAGTTTTTGAGCTAGTCTGTTCACACACACACACACAGACACACACACAGACCATTTCGCGGGACTTGGTTATTTCGACTCAGGGGGTCCCAAAACGTGTATTTCCGTTGAAAACCGGAAGTCGAAAATTTTCACGATCGCAATACTTCCACTTACTATATATTTCATATATAGGTAAGTGAAAGTAAAAAAAATATATATATATATATATACATATATATATATTCTCTTCAAAAAATAAATTATTTAAAAATAATTCAAAATTGGTGGTCAGCCACGATTTAAGATTGGATTAATTAAAATAATTTAAAAAATTGACTTACGTCAATAAAATATCATAAATTGGACATAAATTTGTCCGCCTCCCGCTACTACTCGCATTGATGAAATTTTTAGTCATATCTCGGGCATATAAATACATCAAATACCAAGTTTGATCAAAATCGTTAAAACCGTTTTTGAGTAAATAAAAAAAACACGTGAAAATGATACAAAATTTATTAAGTAAAGTCTCCCTTCCGGTAAATCAATTTTGATGAAATTTTTACAGTCATATTTCGGGCTTATAAATCGATCAAATACTCAGTTTAATCAAAATCGTTAGAGCCGTTTTTGAGAAAATCGAAAAAAACGTAAAAAGTTATTAAATAAAGTACCCCCTCCCTTTGAGCAATTTTGATGAAATTATTGCTGTCACATCGCGGGCATATACCTTCACTAAATACCCAATTTCAGGTTCCCACGGTTTATAGTTTTTGAGCTAGTCTGTTCACATACACACACACACACACACACACACACACACAGACCATT
This sequence comes from Aelia acuminata, assembly GCA_911387785.2. Lineage (NCBI taxonomy): Eukaryota > Metazoa > Arthropoda > Insecta > Hemiptera > Pentatomidae > Aelia > Aelia acuminata. Next base: position 83,163,908 of record OU426982.1, on the reverse strand, counting down.
TCGCGGGACTTGGTTATTTCGACTCAGGGGGTCCCAAAACGTGTATTTCCGTTGAAAACCGGAAGTCGAAAATTTTCACGATCGCAATACTTCCACTTACTATATATTTCATATATAGGTAAGTGAAAGTAAAAAAAATATATATATATATATACATATATATATATATTCTCTTCAAAAAATAAATTATTTAAAAATAATTCAAAATTGGTGGTCAGCCACGATTTAAGATTGGATTAATTAAAATAATTTAAAAAATTGACTTACGTCAATAAAATATCATAAATTGGACATAAATTTGTCCGCCTCCCGCTACTACTCGCAAAAATTGTGAGATAGGGGGAGTAGGTATCAGTGAAGAGGAAGGATTTGCTCTGCCTTGAGCCGAGCTCTGTGGTGTAGCGGTTAGCATCCTCGCATGTAACGCAGGAGACCCGGGTTCGACTCCCGGCGGAGCCAAATCTTTTCTCTTCAAAAAATAAATTATTTAAAAATAATTCAAAATTGGTGGTCAGCCACGATTTAAGATTGGATTAATTAAAATAATTTAAAAAATTGACTTACGTCAATAAAATATCATAAATTGGACATAAATTTGTCCGCCTCCCGCTACTACTCGCAAAAATTGTGAGATAGGGGGAGTAGGTATCAGTGAAGAGGAAGGATTTGCTCTGCCTTGAGCCGAGCTCTGTGGTGTAGCGGTTAGCATCCTCGCATGTAACGCAGGAGACCCGGGTTCGACTCCCGGCGGAGCCAAATCTTTTCTTTTCAAAAAATAAATTATTTAAAAATAATTCAAAATTGGTGGTCAGCCACGATTTAAGATTGGATTAATTAAAATAATTTAAAAAATTGACTTACGTCAATAAAATATCATAAATTGGACATAAATTTGTCCGCCTCCCGCTACTACTCGCATTGATGAAATTTTTAGTCATATCTCGGGCATATAAATACATCAAATACCAAGTTTGATCAAAAACGTTAAAACCGTTTTTGAGTAAATAAAAAAAACACGTGAAAATGATACAAAATTTATTAAGTAAAGTCTCCCTTCCGGTAAATCAATTTTGATGAAATTTTTACAGTCATATTTCGGGCTTATAAATCGATCAAATACTCAGTTTAATCAAAATCGTTAGAGCCGTTTTTGAGAAAATCGAAAAAAACGTAAAAAGTTATTAAATAAAGTACCCCCTCCCTTTGAGCAATTTTGATGAAATTATTGCTGTCACATCGCGGGCATATACCTTCACTAAATACCCAATTTCAGGTTCCCACGGTTTATAGTTTTTGAGCTAGTCTGTTCACATACACACACACACACACACACACACACACACACACACACAGACCATTTCGCGGGACTTGGTTATTTCGACTCAGGGGGTCCCAAAACGTGTATTTCCGTTGAAAACGAAAAATAATAAATACTTCCAATTACTTATCAACGTAACTAAATATGTGAAAACCGTCCATTTAGCTGTCTCTATAAATAACAAAACAAAGTATTTATTATGATATTTTAAACCTTATTAATTAATTATAAATGGACATGCTGATTATTTTTGTGGTACAAATACGTAAACAAAAAATATAAAAATGCCAATCATTATTTGAATAATGGTTAATTATTTCCAGGAACTCCTCAATCCTTCAAAGTATTTCAGAATAATAAAATGGTCCAATCGTTTACAGTCCTGTTACGGTCCAAAAATATAATTCGAGAGATTAATATGATCCGGGAATTAAATTTGTCTTTCTTAAGAACTTTTGTCCTGATTTTAGCCAAATATAAAGAAACATTAAGTGCTGTAATAAGAAGGTTTTACGGATTTAAATAAAGTAAAGTAACTTAGCAAACAAATTGATCAATTATTGGTAAGAATAATGATTTTTTTTTATCGAACCATAATATTCCCTATAGAAAATTAAAAATCGAAATCTGATGAATATCTCATAATTCATGAATTCTTCACCAAATCCTTCAAAAACCTGCCGCTATTATGTAAATCTTAAGAATTCTAAAGTAAACCATTGCTTCAATTATATGCCCAAACCGACAGAACTTGCATATTTAATGCTTCCAACAGATATTGAATTCTGCATTAATACTAAGCGGAATGTAAATAAGTCAATAATATCTAAAATCAAACTTTTTTACTTTTTTTTTTTTAATTGTATTAAATGATAGTTGTATATATCAATGTAATTAAAACACAATACATCCAATACATGTGAACGAAGAATAAGGCCGAGCGCACATTCAGACACTCGCGACGCAGAGCAGGGCAGAGCAGAGCAGTTTTTGTGGAAAGTGAAATACTCGTATATAAGAACCGCGCACATTGGGACGCAGAGCAGAGCAGGCCGATGTGGCACTCGTGGATCTGCCACAGAAAACTGTGCCGATGCGACGCAGTTTTCGATATTTGATTATTTTAATTCCTATTATTATAATTTAATTTATTGTTTGTGAAATTCTACTTTACTCTTTAGCATGTTAATGAAACTAAGTAGGTCTTCTGTATTTGTAGGGTGTTCTAGATAAGTACAGGGGAAAAAAACGGTTTTAAAAAAACAATAATTTAAAAAAAAAATCTGGTGCGTGCGCGCAACACACAACTTTCACTTACCAACTCACTTAGATTAGAATTTGACGTGTTTTGCTAATTGTCATTACCCGAACTCACACATTTTTCTACATTCATATCTTATTTTTGTTAATCGTTAAAGCCGTTTTTGAGTAAATAAAAAAACCCGTGAAAATGATACAAAATTTATTAAGTAAAGTCTCCCTTCCGGTAAATCAATTTTGATGAAATTTTTACAGTCATATTTCGGGCTTATAAATCGATCAAATACTCAGTTTAATCAAAATCGTTAGAGCCGTTTTTGAGAAAATCGAAAAAAACGTAAAAAGTTATTAAATAAAGTACCCCCTCCCTTTGAGCAATTTTGATGAAATTTTTGCTGTCACATCGCGGGCATATACCTTCACTAAATACCCAATTTCAGGTTCCCACGGTTTATAGTTTTTGAGCTAGTCTGTTCACACACACACACACACAGACACACACACAGACCATTTCGCGGGACTTGGTTATTTCGACTCAGGGGGTCCCAAAACGTGTATTTCCGTTGAAAACCGGAAGTCGAAAATTTTCACGATCGCAATACTTCCACTTACTATATATTTCATATATAGGTAAGTGAAAGTAAAATATATATATATATATATATATATATATATATACATATATATATATATATTCTCTTCAAAAAATAAATTATTTAAAATAATTCAAAATTGGTGGTCAGCCACGATTTAAGATTGGATTAATTAAAATAATTTAAAAAATTGACTTACGTCAATAAAATATCATAAATTGGACATAAATTTGTCCGCCTCCCGCTACTACTCGCATTGATGAAATTTTTAGTCATATCTCGGGCATATAAATACATCAAATACCAAGTTTGATCAAAATCGTTAAAACCGTTTTTGAGTAAATAAAAAAAACACGTGAAAATGATACAAAATTTATTAAGTAAAGTCTCCCTTCCGGTAAATCAATTTTGATGAAATTTTTACAGTCATATTTCGGGCTTATAAATCGATCAAATACTCAGTTTAATCAAAATCGTTAGAGCCGTTTTTGAGAAAATCGAAAAAAACGTAAAAAGTTATTAAATAAAGTACCCCCTCCCTTTGAGCAATTTTGATGAAATTATTGCTGTCACATCGCGGGCATATACCTTCACTAAATACCCAATTTCAGGTTCCCACGGTTTATAGTTTTTGAGCTAGTCTGTTCACATACACACACACACACACACACACACACACACACAGACCATTTCGCGGGACTTGGTTATTTCGACTCAGGGGGTCCCAAAACGTGTATTTCCGTTGAAAACCGGAAGTCGAAAATTTTCACGATCGCAATACTTCCACTTACTATATATTTCATATATAGGTAAGTGAAAGTAAAAAAAATATATATATATATACATATATATATATATTCTCTTCAAAAAATAAATTATTTAAAAATAATTCAAAATTGGTGGTCAGCCACGATTTAAGATTGGATTAATTAAAATAATTTAAAAAATTGACTTACGTCAATAAAATATCATAAATTGGACATAAATTTGTCCGCCTCCCGCTACTACTCGCAAAAATTGTGAGATAGGGGGAGTAGGTATCAGTGAAGAGGAAGGATTTGCTCTGCCTTGAGCCGAGCTCTGTGGTGTAGCGGTTAGCATCCTCGCATGTAACGCAGGAGACCCGGGTTCGACTCCCGGCGGAGCCAAATCTTTTCTCTTCAAAAAATAAATTATTTAAAAATAATTCAAAATTGGTGGTCAGCCACGATTTAAGATTGGATTAATTAAAATAATTTAAAAAATTGACTTACGTCAATAAAATATCATAAATTGGACATAAATTTGTCCGCCTCCCGCTACTACTCGCAAAAATTGTGAGATAGGGGGAGTAGGTATCAGTGAAGAGGAAGGATTTGCTCTGCCTTGAGCCGAGCTCTGTGGTGTAGCGGTTAGCATCCTCGCATGTAACGCAGGAGACCCGGGTTCGACTCCCGGCGGAGCCAAATCTTTTCTCTTCAAAAAATAAATTATTTAAAAATAATTCAAAATTGGTGGTCAGCCACGATTTAAGATTGGATTAATTAAAATAATTTAAAAAATTGACTTACGTCAATAAAATATCATAAATTGGACATAAATTTGTCCGCCTCCCGCTACTACTCGCAAAAATTGTGAGATAGGGGGAGTAGGTATCAGTGAAGAGGAAGGATTTGCTCTGCCTTGAGCCGAGCTCTGTGGTGTAGCGGTTAGCATCCTCGCATGTAACGCAGGAGACCCGGGTTCGACTCCCGGCGGAGCCAAATCTTTTCTCTTCAAAAAATAAATTATTTAAAAAAAAAAAAAATAATTCAAAATTGGTGGTCAGCCACGATTTAAGATTGGATTAATATATATATATATATATATATATATATATATATATATATATATATATATATATATATATATATATATATATATATATATTCTGTCATTTTAGACTCCAAAATCATAATTTTTTTTTTTTTAACTTCATTCAAATAAACATCATAAAATCAATTTCAGGATGAAAAATATGTATACAGTAAACTCTTTTTTTATTTATTCTAGCGGTAGATGAGTTTAATGTTACGACGAAAAACACGAACGAAAAAAGTTTATTAAACAAGCAATTTCTGTTAATTTACACTTCTACAATCGCGTATGCACTTTCCCGTGAGGTGAAACATGAACAAGCCTCTAACTGAGACAAATAAAAATTCAGTTTCCCCCACAAAAACAGAAATTGCTTGTTTAATAATTAAATATTTAACTAAAAGGGGTTACCTCACTATTCAAATAATTTTATAATTAGAAAAAAGTTCGTTTACTAATGTGTACCCGCCGTATAAAACCCGAAAAGTACATGAGTCACCACTCTCAGAACAGACCGTTTGTTTATTTAAGTGTCCCAGCCAATAAGGGCGGATTCACACTATCGCTCCGCTCCCGCTCCACTCCCGGTCCGCTCAAATATTCTAAAGAGAAATAGACAGAGAATTCCACTATCGGCACCGCTCCGGTCTCGCTCCACTCCCGGTCCGCTCTCGCTCTACCCCATTCACACTAGCGCTCCGCTCCCGCTCCGCTCCAGGTCCGGTCTCTCTGGCAAAATATTCTAAAGAGGAATAGAGAGAGGTTAATCACAATATTGGCACAGGTCCGGCCTCGCTCCGCTCCCGCTCCACTCTCGCTCCACTCCCGCTCCACTCTCGCTCCACTCCCGCTCCACTCTCGCTCCACTCTCGCTCCACTCTCCTAAAGTCTTTTCATATTCACATTACATAATTTTACACCGTTCACGATTGAAGCCATTAATAATCGAAGCCGTCTGTATTTGGATTTTAATTAATAATTAACTTTCAGTTATTAAAGTATTTATTTATTCATCAATTTTACAGCCAAAAAAGTTCAAATTTAAAAAATAATAATATATATATATATATATATATATATATATATATATATATATATATATATAATTATAAATTAATTTAATTAATGGTGAAGAAATAATTAAAATTTTTTTTCCGAATGTATTAGAATACGCTTGAAATGATAAAAAAAAAAAAAAAAAATCACCAACAATACGCGCGGTTTTTCAACGTGAAAAATTCATTTTATGTTTGAGATATATTTTGCTATGAATTAATGTACTCGTAAAAAATGGTCACCGATTTATTTATTGACTACATACTCATTGCTATTATAAAATAACGTTTAATTTGAAACGAATAAAAATGCAGTATATTATAAAAAATGTCAGATCATTAACAAAAAAATATATTAAAGCAAAAAATAATTAAAATATTAATCAGGAAAAGAAGAGAACACAATCGGTAAATTTGTAGCATTTGCCGATTTCAACTTGAAATTTTCAAGCGTATTCGAATACATTCCGAAAAAAACTTAAATTATTTCTTCACCATTAATTAAATTAATTTATAATTATTATTATTAATTATCATTGTGTTGCAATATATTCTTCTTATTATATTTTTTGATAATATTATCTTTTTTTTTGGCCTTAAAATTGAAGAATAAATTAATACTTAAATAACTGAAAGTTAATCATTAATTAAAATCCGAATATAGACAACTTCGATTATTAATGGCTTTAATAGCTTAAACCTTTCAAAATTGAACGGTGTAAAATTATATATTGTGAATATGGTAAGACATTAGGAGAGCGGACCGGGAGTGGAGCGGGAGCGGAGCGCTAGTGTGAATGGGGTAGAGCGAGAGTGGACCGGGAGCGGAGCGAGAGTGGAGCGGATAGTGTGAATAGGCCCTAAGTGTAATACCCGAAGACTAAAAGTCACAAATCTGAGAACTCCCTTCCCATCCCACTTTTTCCTTTCATCATTTCATTTTCTCGTTCACGTCAGTTTTGTCAACCTGGCCTTAGCAGTTACATAGCTTGTTTGTGATTGTTGTTCGTGATTTTATTTTACAATGAGTGATAAAACTTTATAAATTACATAATTATTTACATGTATGTATGTAATATCTATAAATAAACATTTTGCTTTGATTTGAATTGTTTTGTTGACCTTTTGAAAATTTTGAGGATTATTCCTTGAATTGGTTTATCCGCGGTTGCCGTGCCACCCAATACCATGGATAATCAGGAGTCTGCTGTAGTTGTAATATTATTTAAAAAAATATATTAAAATTTAGATAAGGGCCTTTCTGAAGGTCGAAAATTAGATACTTTTGCTTAAATAGTTTTAATATTGTTATATTATTTGTAATACCTTTTTCCGGTTTTGATTAGTTTTCATTCGTCTGACCGTGACACGTTAAAAAAATAGAAAATCAAGTTTTCTTCTAATAGACACTAGAATTTCATTAAACGATTCAACAAATTATGATCTCAGGAAAATTTGGCTGATTTTATTTCACCGAAAAAACAGATAGCCTTTATAGAAATTTAGTTAACGTAAATGTTGATTAAAAACAAATAATAATAATAAAACAAATAAAATATATTTCTTCTTTTTATAAATATATTTGAGTAAGAAAGAAAGAAAACTGCTATTTAGAAAATCAAAAACGATTAATCGAAAAGAGTGGAAAATAGACCATGTTTCTATAGGACTTTTTTAATAAGAAATATGAAGTAAATATAACTTCTCTTTGATAATCTCTACATAATTTATTAATATCCTCATACAGAATGGAGTTGACGAGATCCCTTAGAAATTAACTGACTAGAACAAAAATAAAATTACAACTGGCCAAATAATTGAAGGGGGTCGGGGCAAAACAGTGCCAAGCAACATTTTTAACTTAACTAAACTGTAGCTGCAGTCTGCTGTATATTACGTAGGACTATATATCTAAGATGGAAATGCCTCCTAAATATGATTATAGAGGCTCTATATAGTCATATTTAGTTGGCATTTCCATCATAGATATATAGTCCTACGTAATATACAGCAGACTGCAGCTACAGTTTAGTTAAGTTAAAAATGTTGCTTGGCACTATTTTGCCCCGACCCCTTCAATTAAAGTATTGGTGGATAATGAAAGATAAGATTTACATAAAAACAAAAGTAAATATTTATAAAAAATTAAAAGTATAAAAAATAGTGAATAAGATATTCATTAATTAAACAAATAAGATCGGAAATAAATTAAAATAATTTCTAATAAAAATAAAGAAGATATTAATGAAAGTTTATTTCTTAATGATATGTTGTTAAAATCATATAAGAGGATTTTAAGAGGCATTGTACACGCAATGATTTTGAGCCTAATATGATGTAATGAACAAGATTCTACAAACTTAGAGCTTAGCCAGACCTATCATTACATGATTTTAAACATCACCATTAGTTATTATTTTAAGCATTGGGTCTCTCAGACTAAATAGTAACTTCAATGTAATTATGAGCTTTCATGACCAGACTCAGGCGGAAATAGTTATTTTAAGAAAATTCTGAGTGCAAATTCTTTCGTCTCCTGGTCTTTTCTCCGTATACACATTTTATCACAATATTTTTTACCATGACTTTTGATATATCAATTTATTTGGTTTCTAAATCTATTTCCGAATCAGGTTCTGAGCTTGAATTCAATAAATCTAACATACTATCACAAAATAAGCCCCTACCTTCGGAAAACTGCGGCACAGAAACTGCTCTCCAATGTGCGACGCAGTTTTTTTTTCGTGCCGCCTGCTCTGCTCTGCTCTGCGTCGCCTGCGTGGCACAGCTCAATGTGCGCCTTACCTAAAAATGATAGAAAATGAGGGAAACTACTGAGAGGTTGCACTCTAAAGGTTCCCTGGCCACATTTTAGTCTCAGAGTCTTGGTGGATCGTCTTAAGTTGAGGAGAAAGAAAGGATGGAAACAAGAGGGTTAGGGTGAGTAGTGGACTTCATTATGAAAGGATAGATAACATCAAGGTCTTTCTATGAATAATTTTATTTGCGACACAGAAAGGAGTACAGTATTTTGGATTTTAAGGGTACCAGAGGGATTTAATGGTTTGTTGGAACCCCAAAGATCGATTCCTGAAGTCTAAATGAGCTCTTTGTAATTTATTGGGAGTTTTAAGTGCTGAAGAAGGCGTTAAGGTCGAGGAGTTTCATGTATGAGGGTTCCAAGTACATCGCTTGTACAGTTGTGGTCCTAAGTAGTTAATCCGTTCAACAGGGGCTATTTATAATTATTTAAAAAAATATATAGGACAAGAGGTTGTATGTTAAATAAAGGTTAGGACGAGCTTTCGAGAGAACGAAATTTTCAAGGTTATGTGATGTGAGTATAGAAGTTTTATTATACAATAAGAGGATCATTATTGAGTGATAGCAAATGTCGTTAGGTAATACATCATATAAAATTGGCGAACTTAAAATAATAAAAAGGACATTTTTCTAGACTTTTTAATTTTCAAGTTTTTTAAATAGGTATAATAATTTTTTTGTAGCCATAGTCCTGTTTGAGCTGCAATATCTCTTTCCTTATCTTGAAATGTTTTAAATTAACATATACCTAATATTAACATAAATATTTAATAAAACCAATACATTACGTTATTTGGGGCCATAATTTTTATTATTGACGGTATGTTTTTTTGGTGTCATGTAGAATAGTTTGCGAAAAGAGTTTAGATGGAAGAGCATACAGGAGAGCAAGGGATGAAAATGGGTAAGAAATCAAGACAAACTGCGACAGCTGGCTCAACTCGGCTTGCAAAGATTAGGGCGACCGTTGAAGACCGACCCGTGAAAGAAGATAAACATCCTTCCTGGCAAATGGTGGGGCAATTGTGGAAGTGCTCGCTACAAATTAAGGTTTGATGGAGACACATTGGAATGTATCTATTCCTCACTTTTACTATTACAGCTTCGAAAACATAATGTTCAGGCATTCAAGACGTGTAGTTAATATATAATAATGGAGTAAACGTGATTTTGCCATATTTTCTTTCTCCACCTTTTACCACCCTCCTTCCCTCCATGATAGTAAACAGTTTATAATACAAATTCCAAAATTCGATATCATTACCCAAGGGCGTCCGCAGAATTTAGTCTAGAGGGGGCTGATAAAATTTTCGACTTGGGGGGCAAGCTGATAAAATTCTTAAGGTAGTGGGAGGGGGTCGAGGTATTCTGACTATGTAAGGCTCAATTAACTGTACAAATAAACCTTTTTTTTAATAAAAAAAATGGATACATCTTTATTTAAGTTGTAGTTTTTTCTAGGGGGGGGGGGGAGCTGACCTGCCTTCCCCCAAACAAGCAGACGCCAATGTCATTAACTCGTTAATTTTTTTTTTAATTCAGGGCTTTCCACTTAAGAAGTGGGGTTCCTAGGCTTTCTACACTATATCGGTAGATCGGTAGTCCAATTATCGATTCATCAATTTCATCATTCCAGGTTTTCCTTCCTTCTTTCATCCTTATACTAATCATGTTTAATACGTCACAACATTTAGCAGTACTCATTCGTGCATTCTTTTTTCGATATCCGAATTAATTTAACTCATTACTCACTTATTAATTATGATTTTCACTGTTACCAATCCTGATTCATAATTGCGTCTTTTAATTTAACAATGTTTTTTACGAACCTAGTTCTTATTGACATAGAAGAATTAATATTTTTTTTTAAATATGAGAAGCTGGTGAATGAGATTCCTTTTAAAATGTCATAAATTATTTTATGTTTGAGAACTCTCTACGATAGGACGTGCTTTAGGTTTCTTATCTCCCCGCAATTGACGTAATAGATAACCGGATGACTAAACGCACAGTGGCATATCTTGAATCCAGGGAATTATTTTCTCCCATTCCTAAAATTTAATTGTTAATAAATAATTTTTATAATTGGCAATCTTAGATGCCTATTTCATTGATTTCTTTTTGATGTTGGATATCTCAACTCTTGCAATTCTACAAGTGCGAATCGGATGTAAATCTAAATGGATAAGTCAATATGCATGCTTTGTTAGGTGTCATTGAATAACTCAAAGGTTTGGGATGAGTAAAAAACAAAACGGAAGGTACAAATTATAAAATATTTAAAGCTCCTCCTTATTTTTAACTCCTCAACAATTTTTTCTTTGTTCTAAAATACATCTATGTGCCACTTTTCGCATTGACTCGATACTAGGAACACAAAATATCAAACAATAAAATTTTAAAGCACAAATGCTATAGGAGCTACTTAGCTACTCGCACATGAGAGTAATTGTTATTATGAGGTCACAGAGCGAGTAGCTGCCTTCCAGCAAATGGCTAGCTAATAGTTAGCAAATATCCAGCAAATAGCTAGGACAGTTCGCATTGTGTAACCAGCCCATAATTCTTAATGGCTAGCAAAACATTCATAGTTAGAATTACGACATTTAAAAATATGCTCAGTGATGAATTATTTAATTATTTTTAATATTAAAGGTGTATTTATAACTACCATAATTGTATCACAACTTTATGCTTGATTGCTGCAGCTGTACCTCCGGAAACGCTATTCGATCTGGACACCCTCATTCCTTCGGTTATAAGCCTCCAGGGTGCTGCCCAATCCCACCAGGGCGGATGGAACTGCTTCGTCATCAAGGATTTCGCCAGCCTCTGAGCCCTCGAGCAATGAAGGTACAACTTACATCAGGTCAGCCAGGTGTTCGTTTTACCACCTGAGTCACACCTCTATATTTATAAACCGCCGAATATTACCTAACAATGAAGTCATTGTAGAACTCGTAATCTGAAGAAATATATATATATGTATTTTTTTTTTTGTATTTTGTAATTATTATAATATGCTATCTACAAGTTATTTATTTTGCGTAGTATTTGACTCTTTAAATTTTACGATGATTTTTGTGAAATAACTCTTATTACTTGGAATTACATTAGAGAACAGAACTTATTTTATTATTTGACAATAGCTATACTTATTTGGCTATAGTAAAACTAACTGTATTAGCATTTGGTCAACACTAGAATGATCTGTTAAAACCTTTTGTTAATTTAAATATGACAGATCATTTCAAATAAAAATGAATTGATTATAATTTTATTTCATCTTTTTCGAACCTTTATTGACTTGAAATGAATCTTAAAAGGGTTCAAGGATAAATAAACTCAGTTCTGCAGATAGTCATATTTAATAAAAGAAATTTTTACTGGTAGCTTTATATGTATCTGGCTCATTATTTGATATATGGAAAGGAAAACTCTATTATTAGAGATAACGAGATGGCTGCTGGATCAAAAGTGAATAACTTACAGGCTAAGGTATCTATTTCGCTGATAAAGCGGTAATTAGGAAGGTCCCGTCGCGATCGCCCAGGCAACGTCCCAGGGAAGTGGAAGAAAAATCGATATAAATGGGAAGGTTGGCAGCAGTGGCAGGAGTGCCCCCTGGTAATTGGCTAATGGCCTCCCCTTCTTCGGGACTTGCTATCCCCGCCGGGCAGTCACCGCGTAGCATTGTCGCTCCATTATTGGTCGAGGAACGGTCATCAAGTATCCTCACCAAGAGGAGTCTACAAAATCTACTCCTGAGTACGTTATCTATCACTCGTGGCTCAACTTATCTACTTTGTAATCATAGACCCCGATGCTCAGAAAATATTAGGGGGGCAGAGAAGGTTAGTTTTATTTTATACAACGACGGAATCCTCATTTTCAAGATAACCTCCTCCGGCGAGGAAAAAGAACTATACCCACATAAAAAGCAGAGAAAAAGTTACTAAGCGAAGAACAAATTATTTTGGCACTGCACGGGAACTAAAAAAATATGGTTCATATAGTACCTACATAGTAACTTGAAAGATCCATAATTTTCTACATAAAACACACGAAACAGAAATCGGATCATTATCAGCAAACCTACACCGAATGGAACTTTTTAAACAGTTGGCATATTATTATAGCTTGACTATTTATTGGTAAAAATATTTTGGTATATTATTTATTTGTAAAAAGTTTAATTATTATTGATTGTAATGAACATTTTTTTTTATTATGGAGCAAATAAATATTGTATTCATTACCTTATTAAATATTTTATATTTATTGATTTTCGTATTGTTATCACGAATGCGGCAGGATCAAAAGTAAAAAGACGTCAGCTACAGACCAGGCTGTGTAGGTACACAAGCTATAAGTCCCGCATCCCCCACTACATCATTCTCTCTCACTCTCTCCCTCTCTCTATCTCCCTCTAATAATAGAGTGGAAAAGAAAGCGGACGACCGCCCTTTATCTCAGTTTAATTTCCTCGCCGTAAATAGAGGGAGTGGGGGAGGAGGAGGCCAGTATTTTATATACTGTAATGGGATTGGCCGTCGGGGATCGATATCCTACAATGTAGGGGCCACTTGTCTCCGCTTCCCATTGGCCAATATAATAGTCCGTCAACATAATGGCTATTATGAGGCTTCGTTACCTTTTCGATTATTAAAATATAATAGACGTGGATATTTTAAACAACTATCAAAAATGTTATAAACTATGGTTACACATCCTCACACAAATCTTTGCTCTCCTGATTTAAACATTATTTTCGTATATCACTTTAAGTAGTTTAACCTCTATCCATTTTATTAGAAGCAAAACGATCATGAGCAACCATTTGAGCATTCTTTGTAAAACGGTAACGAATTTGAATTCGTTTTCAACAGATATCGTCGTTTTTTTTTGTTTTTTTTTTATATATGGAGGGACTCCATTTATTCGTTTAAAGTTGATTCTGTCTACAAGAGAATTCCTAAGCGGATAACAAGCGTATACTGTGGCAGGGGATTGCACTTTCCTTACCTTAAAAGCATAAAAGACTGAGATAGGTATGCCAACAAGCAAGAGCAACTGGAACCTTGGCATTACCCTTACCAAGACGATAGGAAATAAAAAAGGGTAATTTTAAACTTAAATCTCAATTAGGTATATAATAATAATCGAAGTTGATGGGGTGGCGGGATGGCCGAGTGGGCAAACGCGTTAGGAAAAATGCGTTTCTCATGGCAACATATTTGTAGATTGGGAACCCGAAGGTAGCAAGTTCAAAACCCGGAGCCTGAGGAATTCTAAATATCTTCGGCATCAATCCTCTACCCTTTCCCCAGGCCCGGAAAATCCCCGCATAACCTAAAGAGGCAAGGAAAGGGAGGAACAAATAAAAAACGAAATTAATGATGTCATTTGGTTTAATGATAAAAAAAAAAAAAAAAGATTTAAATTATGAATTAGTGATCTTAAGAGATTTAAAGAAACAGATGCAGATATCTAGTGTAAAAACATCACTTGAACTTTCTATATTATTGTTTGATTGTTCTGAAAATACGGAAGAACCTCAATTACTCAGAACACACATCTACTAGAAAGGTTGCCTCTGTCATTATAGCTGGCAAAACGAGTTTCCTGATCATTTAAATAACATTTTCATATTGCCAGCTCATTGTAATTATCTATAGCTGTAATTTGAAATTTGAAATATCTAAGTCGTTTTATTACCTAGAGGAAGTTGATTCATCATATGAGCCACATCAGAGACCATTGACATAAAGTGGCAATTTTTATCACCAGTGAATGACTTTATTGGCTCGGTTTAACCGCGTTGATGTTAACGAAGCATCGTTGGAAAATTGTAAGCCATAGCGAATACTCTCTTGTGTTGTAGATTTCCCGGTGGAAATTAAAGCAGCTTGTAGCGTATCCTTGGTAATTGTGAGAGGAATAAAGAGGGGATGGGGAGGAGGAGAAAGAAAGGGCTTTCATTGATGCGGCCCTGCATAGCCAACTCCGCTAATACTCTACATCGCTGAATGGGAGAGGTTTATGTTCCTCCTCAGGGAACGGCCATTATCTGTGTAGTTCCTTTCCTTTGTTCTTTGTCCTTGTCGGCGTCGTCTAAAAGAGTTACAACAGTGTGATCTGCCCAACAGCGCGGGTCTTTTTTTAAGAAATCGGACTCAATATGGTTATTATAACAGGAGGAATATAGTGTTGCTATGGAAAACATAAAAAGATAGGGTGCAAAAGATTTTAAATTAAATTTTAAATAAGAGTGCAAAAGATATTAAAATTTCAGATTGAGATTATGGCTATCAAATTTTCAACTCGAAATTTAACTTTTTTATTTTCCGCCATTCCAAATACCTCCTATGAGTGTTTTGCGTTTCTAAAACTAAAACAATCGAGTATATAATAATTACAGAAGAAATGTAATTATTTTTTAAAAAATAATAAAAATAAATTTTGTTAAACAAGATTTAATTTTAGTCTCCTCTCTCTCTCCCTCTCTCTCTTTTTTCATAAACAAAACCTTATTTACTTCAGGAATAAAATTCAGACGTAACCAAAAAACTTGAATATTTTTTATTGACCAAAAGACTAATTGATATAGATAAAGTCTTGGCTTCAAATATTGGCGGCAGTGTAATTTTAATTTATTTATAATCTTTCTTAAATTGGAATACCGAATAATTTAAAAAACAAAGTTCAGGTTTAAATTGCCGAAACTAATGAAAAAGGATATTTTTAAAACCGAGCTTTTCCAAAGTTTTAGTTATTTTTATTTATCCATTGTTAGTATCTGCGTGAAATTTTCAAAAATTATATAAAGTCTATTTATTTTTAAGCTATATTGATGTAGCTAGTTTAATGAACTAAAATTATAAACTTCAAATATAGCAGTTAAAATCCTTGCTTCCTAATCGATCCCAGATAAACTTTAAAAGGTATCGCTATTACCTTTTCAGATATAAAACTGTCATTGAAGTCCCTAATGCGTATTTTGTTCACTGAATAAGATCGAGTCACATTTATCAGAAAAATACTTGGAATTTGTTCCTTTTTTGTCGCTAACAAATAATTGATAAGGTGTTTTATTTATATTTTTCATTTACTGCTCGTAGTTCAGAGGGGGGAAAAAAAAACCTAAAATTTAGTCTTTGCATTTGTATTAAAAATTAGTCTTTGTACTCCCCGCAATGGTATAATAATAAATTTTGATTCCTGAATAAAAACCTATACAATGATTTTTCTTTCGATGCCAAAAATTCAACCTAAAGATGTGTAAAATAAACTTTTTTCATTAGTCTATCCACTAATCCGAAACTCTCACATCAGAAATCCAGTCAAGAAATGAACTTAAAACAAACACTTTTTGTACTAAAATACGCTAATAGTCATCTTGCACTAGTTGGGATTAAATAAAGGCCTTCAACCAGAATAAACAAACTATCAATTCTGCTAGTTAAAGATAATATATGTGTGCTTACATGATAGCATTTATAATTAAGCCATTTATGATGAAACTGTTCCAATATGGTCGCACCGCCAACTTCTTTTGTGTGAAAGCACCGACGCTCCTCATTAATGCTATTAAATAATAAACTTATTCGAGGAAAGTAGGACTTAGCTAGGTGCTTCACCCTTACCTCCTAGAGGGGAGGAATAATTATTTCATCGTCATTAGTATCTTCCGTTAGTAATGTTTCGCATAGTGTTCGCCAGATATTGGGTTTGTAATTAATTTATGTGTAAATTCAGTATATCGCATATTATGGAGATCATTTTAACTCATTGATGAGGGGGGGGCCATTATGTTCATGTATATATATCACAAAAACTGTTTTAAATATTGTCACTATATACGTATCATAAAACATAAATAATACAATAAATCTTCTCTTCCAAAGAATTTGAATTTCCTTCTGAAATATATACTTAAAAACAATGTCTAGTCCCTGCTGAAGATGCCCGGATATACAAAAAGTAGCAAAGATATCAACATTTTTTGATGCCAGTGCGTCTAGCCCAAACGTGAAAAACAGATATGTTATACATACTAACAAAAAAAATAAAATAGGTATATAACGAAAACTGTAGAGAATTACTATCACTGTACTAAGTTACTATCAAATCCTAATATCTATAAACAAAAAATGACCTCAGTCATAATATTTTGCAATGTAAAGTACGTACAAATACAGTGGTAAATTTATTTATTTTTGTTTCAGTTGTTTCTTGTAATTTTATTCACGTAACCCCTAATTTTCGTGGATGGTACCATTCCAAGAATGGATTATGGAATCGGACATAAAGTATATTTTCATTTACGGACTTCTTTAGTGTTTGTAGGAAAAATAAAAAGAATAAAAACAAATTGAAAAGAAAACACTATATTGAAACTTCAAAGTAACTACAGAAAAAATAATACTGAAACAAAAATAAAAGTATCTTCTGGTTTGTAACAATAAATAAATAAATAAAAAGTCAGTTTAAAAAGAAATAAATGGTTTTTAGCTTGTCCACACAACCAAATTGAATCACGGCACAAAAAAAACAACATTCACCACCAGCTTTAACGACTATAACGTTATAATGTTAGGTTACCCTAATTACTGCCGTGCATTTCGTTATGTTATGTTCAATTAACATATCTGGGCAACACTGGTTAACCTCCTATGGCCGGGCAACACTGCTTGGTGTAACCTCCTCTTTGTTGATGAGGTTGAAGTGCTGTTACACTTCTAAAGATTTTTTGTCATTTCTCCATATATTTATTCAAACGTTTCCAACCTACATAACTTGTAACTATCTCACACGAATGATCTCAAATTATTTTAGAGAAAATTTTCGCTCCACTTTAACTAAATAGAGGAAAGACATTGTAAACGGCTCATTAATTTTTTTTTTAATATTGTAGCATTAAGACAAGATTAAAATCTGATGAAAAATTACTGTAATCAATATTTCTTTTTCTCAACTTCTTTTTCGCAATATTAATGGCAAAAATCGAAAAAGCATACCTATTAAACAAGCCTAATAAATATACAACGTATAAAATTGCTGGGCTGGATAATTGACACTTCAGTACAAAGATTCATAAAGCCGAGCTTATTGTCAGATTTTCCAATATTGAAAACTCGTTTGAGAGAATCATCTATAGGAATTGACCTACTGACTTATTGAACTTTGAATATCTTCTGAATGAAGATAATATCATGAAAATCAATCAATTTGGAACGGTGAACGGATATTTTTCGTTCTCTTTTTAATTAATAAAGCTTAATGAATTAATATTTACTTAAATTATTTTTAAATAGTCATGTTGTTTTCCTAAATTATTTATATAAACATTTACTACAAGTATGTACCACAGCATCTGATTATTTTTCTTTTTGTTTCTTGCTGTCATCTAAGCATGATTATAACAATCCTTCATAATATTGTGAATAGTGACCTATAATCAAACTATATATGAGAGTAAAATTATAAGATATAAAGTTGATATTTTCTATTTCAGTAAAACTAATGGAATAAATTACAAATCCCATCACTCCCCAACCTTAAAAATTGAAAAGGACGCATTTAACAACATATCGCTGTTCCAAAAGAACAATGACACAACTGCTAAATCTGAAATTTTACAGGAGACCAAAAAAACACAAACTCCTGACTGGAGGGGTCAAACAGCCGACACAACTACGCCCGAGCTGCCAAGAGTCGAACTACAATTACGACCTTGTTCCACCTTAGGCCCGATGCACACGGACGACCCTTTTCTGCGATGCGGACTATAAGCCAGGTCAGGGGTACCTGGAGTATAATGGTAAATCCTGTCGGTCCATTGTACTCCAGGTACCCCTGACCTGGCTTAGAGTCCGCATCGCAGAAAAGTGTCGTCCGTGTGCATCGGGCCTTACACTTTACGGCTTTGAGATACCATCAAGCACTTATACTCAATTACTCAAAATTTTACAGTTACGTCATTGTTCTTCTGGAACAGCGATATATGAAATAACTTAAACATTTTAAAGAAATATAATAAAAAAATTAATTTTTTATTGTTTAGATTTACAAAAGTTTAAGAAAAATATTTAAAAAATTCTTTCTTTCAACTGACATAAAGCCCTTACAAGTAGTCTTTCAAATTAGTTCTCAAAAATTTCCGCCAAGCACCAATTTCTCCATTTTAAAAAATCTGTATTGTAAAAATTGAAGAAGAAAAAACTCGATGCATGGTTTGAAAATTAAGGTGAATCTGACCCACGGACGTCCAAAATTGATTTTTAATGGAGTGATATGATATGGAATAATTGATATGATTTATTAAAAATAATATTTTGAATACCTGCATTATTTAGTATGATCTGGGAATTCATATGAATTTTGGCAAATAGATTATTAAGTCAGATGTTCTAATAAGTTACTATATTGATTGTAATATAATATGAAATTCATTGCACAGCTGGCAGATTGAATAAATAAATAAAAAGTTGAGCGTAGGAGAGGGGGAGGCACATTTAGGACGTAGAGAATCGATAGTATCCCCATCACATATCGGGCACGGGGACCGGATATTGCAGGCTGTGGTCGTCTTATAGCGTGGTATATATATCGGCCCGGCCCTTCTCATCCTATAAACGATAAATCGATAAACCAAATTGACAGTAATCGATTTTCCCAATAGCTTCTCTCCAATACATTTGTTGATATGGGTAATATTCAGTGGGTACGGTTTGAATTTTAAATTAACTGAAGCTCTAAGTGACAAGTAACACATTCTAACAGCAATGGCTCTTGTCAAAATAATAAATATAGATTTCTTAATGTTATTTGGGGTGGACAGTAAAAAAATAATAAAATGTCTTAATCTTATAAATAAAGTTGAAATTCTGTTTGTTTGTTCTTTATAGAAATCCATACCGTTTGTCCTAAATTCTCCAAATTTCGCCAGTAGTTCTTTCATACCAGGTGCGAACACCTGTCCATATTAAAATTGCATAACTTCAGCCAATCTCATGGTATATTCTTTATTGTTAAAAAAATCGTCATGATCTCGCTTTACAATGGGTTTTTTTTACGAAATCGACCGTTTGAGTCGATATCGTTATAACAGCCTAAAATATCATTTTATACATTTTGAAGAGGCCAACAAGGCCCGGTAAGACCGTCCCTTGGTAGGCGTCAAGTTCTGGGATTTTTAAACCATATGTTTTTTTTTTGTTTTTTTTAAATTACAATACGTTTATTTACATGTATGGTGAATTTATTTTTTATAAATGCCTCTAAGAAGCGAGCTTCAATAGAAGTAGTGAGCTCAAAAGCTAAAAACAACGTCAAATACGAGCAGCTGAAACTCTCGACGAACATCAAATTAGGATTGAACAACAGAGGCTTAGACAGGCAGAATCGCGGGAAACTGAGTCTGCCCAGGAATACGAGGCCCGCTTTGCGCCACAAAGGCTTAGGCAAGCCGATTTGCAAGAAGCTGAAACTGCAGGCCAATATTTCTGTTTGTTTGTTTGTTTTTTATAGAAATCCATACCGTTTGTCCTAAATTCTCCAAATTTCGCCAGTAGTTCTTTCATACCAGGTGCGAACACCTGTCCATATTAAAATTGCATAACTTCAGCTGATAGTCTTTATTGTTAAAAAAATCGTCATGATCTCGCTTTACAATGGGTTTTTTTTACGAAATCGACCGTTTGAGTCGATATCGTTATAACAGCCTAAAATATCATTTTATACATTTTGAAGAGGCCAACAAGGCCCGGTAAGACCGTCCCTTGGTAGGCGTCAAGTTCTGGGATTTTTAAACCATATGTTTTTTTTTTGTTTTTTTTAAATTACAATACGTTTATTTACATGTATGGTGAATTTATTTTTTATAAATGCCTCTAAGAAGCGAGCTTCAATAGAAGTAGTGAGCTCAAAAGCTAAAAACAACGTCAAATACGAGCAGCTGAAACTCTCGACGAACATCAAATTAGGATTGAACAACAGAGGCTTAGACAGGCAGAATCGCGGGAAACTGAGTCTGCCCAGGAATACGAGGCCCGCTTTGCGCCACAAAGGCTTAGGCAAGCCGATTTGCAAGAAGCTGAAACTGCAGGCCAATATTTCTGTTTGTTTGTTTGTTTTTTATAGAAATCCATACCGTTTATCCTAAATTCTCCAAATTTCGCCAGTAGTTCTTTCATACCAGGTGCGAACACCTGTCCATATTAAAATTGCATAACTTCAGCTGATAGTCTTTATTGTTATAGAAATCGTAATGAACTCACTTTACAATGTTTTTTTACGAAATCAACCGTTTCATTAGAAAAATGAAATTCCCCAATCAAACCGGGTTATACAGCTCAAAGATGAATTTCTGTTAGTTTGTTTTTTCTTAATAAAACTCCATACCGTTTGTCCTAAATTCCCCAAATTTCGCTCAGTGGATCTTTCTTACTAGGTGCGAACACCTGTCCATATTAAAATTTCATAACTTCAGCCAGTCTCTGGGTATATTCTTTATTGTTATAAAAATCGTTATGATTTCACTTTAAATTTGTTCACGTTTATTAGAAAAATGAAATTCCCCGGGTGAAACCGGGATATACAGCTAGTATACTATATAATAAATAAATTATACAATAAAAATATTAATTTTATGATTCAAAATTAATACTATTTACATAAGTTTATTGTAAACAATATACTTTATTATTAGAGATGAGAGATGGTCAACTGTTCTTCAATTACAATAGGTTAAATAATGGTCAGGATTTTCAGTTACAATGATATTTATTATGGTAAGCCAACGTTTCGATCCAACTTGTGGATCTTCATCAGGGCTAAAAGAAAACAAATATATGAGTATCTATGCTAGAGGGTGACAATAAATGGATACATTACAGAACTGATAATAATATAAAAGATGGTGTATACATAAATATTAAAATAAGAGGCTGGTTAACAAGATAAAATAGAATCTGAAATTTACCTACTGAGTCCAGGTGGATACTAAGACTAAAGGTAAAAATAAGGTGAGAGGTAGTGGTAGGGGGTTAGTTTGCCGACTTCAAAGGTTTATGGCGGGGAAATCCAACGCTTTTGAAGTGAAGGCACATGACAACTGAGTGAACAAAAAAAAATTTAAAACTAACAAAATATATGGTACTGTATACAAATAGTTGTGTCTGGACTGAATAATAACATAAAAATGAGATAATACATAATGTAACAATGCATACAAATATGGAAAATATACAGAAAGAAGCATACAATACAAAAAATAATAATAGTACAAGAGGTACAGAGATAATTGCAGGTACCTATGAAATCAAAACTAGGATTTGAGGATGCGGAAGATGTTAGAATAAGTGGATGAAATTATCTCTTTATCTGTTTTGTGATTTACCGGGTTATTTGTTTCTAGATGGATGAAAATGGATTCTGAGAGGAGACGTTTGTCGTGGTTAGATACAGTTGCTAATATGGAGGGGTTCTCAAAGTCGAAAGAATGGTTGTGGGCAATGGCATGTTCTGCTAATTTAGATGTAGACGAATTACGCGTGGAAATACTGTATTTATGTTGATAAATACGTTTTTTTAGATAATTTTTGGTTTCACCTATATAGCAACTGTTGCAATTAAGCGTGGAGCACTGGATACGATAAACTACATTACACTTGTCTAGGAGAGGTACAGGGTCTTTGAGTTTTGTATAAAGATTTTTTAATTTATTGTTATTTTTTAATACTAGGCGCATGTGTGGGAAACTCGATGAGAAGGATTTTTTAATTTTGTTTGAGAGAATGGGGATATATGGGATAGATCTGTATTGGAAAGTAGAAACCGGAGGTTGTGAAGAGTTGTTAGAGAGATTTTGAGTTTTAGTATTGTTATTGATAAGTGTTTTTATTAAGTGCTCAGGAAAATCGTTAGATTCTAAGATATTTTTCAGGCGGATTTTGTTATGACAATGAAATTGTGGATCGGACAAGGTCAGGCTACGGTGGATGAGGTTTTTTGCGACGTTGATCTTTTGGTGATGTGGATGTTGGGAAAAATAGTTAAGGAGTCGGCCAGAATAAGTGGGTTTGGTGTACCAATTAGTGGATATAGAATGGTCCGGGTTTCTGGTAATGGAAATATCTAGGAATGGAAGGGTACAATTGGTTTCCAATTCTATAGTGAAACGGAGACGTGGATGGTAGGAGTTAAAGGCGGCGAGAATATCAGTGATAGAGTTAGGATTGAGAATCAATAGGAGGTCGTCTACATATTTTTTAATGAAAAAAATATCGTCGGGGAATTTAGGTATAACAGAATCAAGGAGGTCGTTGAGGACAATACCCGAGAGGTCGGGAGCTAGACAGCTACCCATTGCAAGGCCAGAAGTTTGGAGAAAATATTTATTTTGAAAACAAAAATATCCAGAATTACAGCATAAAGCAAGGGAGTCAATGTAGGCAGATTTATTGAGTTTACTATGGGATTCTAACAAGTTCCATTTTTCTTCAACGATTTGGAGGGCACGATCCGTCGGGATGTTAGTGAAAAGACTCTCGGCGTCGAAAGAGGCTAAGATACAATTATCGGGAATATTGATGGTTTTTAATTGTTCCAAGAGATGGAAGGAATTTTTTACGTCGTATGGATTGTTATGGCTAAGGGATTGTAATGGAGGGAGAAGGAATTTGCTGAGCTTAGTGGAGGGAGAATTGATATTTGAAATGATGGGACGGATGGGATTACCGGGTTTATGATATTTCATTAAAATCATTTTAATCTATTAATAACTATTTTTATTTCAGTGATAAAAAGGTGCCTCCACATGGGATATCTCATAATAGGAAGTATGTAATGGGTTTTCCATATTAGGGGATGTGGCTTCTTTTTTTTTTTTTTTTTTATAGAATATTGTGCTTCAGTATGTAATAAAAAAAAGAAAGCAATTAGCAAATATTGTAATCAATTGTTCAACATTTAAGATAAAATAATGATTAAGGAAATTCGACCTACCTTGAGGCCTGAAATATCAGGTTAAAATAATCACGAAAAAAGTGTTTGGGCCCTAAAACAGCAATTCACTGAAAATAATCAAACAGGATGAGAATGTATAACCGTATGACAAGGTTATGTGCCAATGCGACATTAATCTTCAATTTTATAGAATTAAAGCGAGGTTGCAGTACAAATTGTATCCATAAACCACATATCACGTATTAGGCAACCATCCCATAATGGGGCACTTTCCCCTATTATTAATTTCGATAATTTTTTTTTTTTTTTAAATTGAAGCAAGATGTTTAAATATTCAAAAGAAGAGGGCATTGCAATACTTATTTTCTTTCTATATTATTTTAATGGATCAAGAACATCTCCAGGTAGAAAATTTTGTAATTTTAACATGATATAAATTTATAAATTTCAGTAGTTGAGATTTACGATTTTAAATGAGAGTATTCCCATGACCTTCCATCTGTTGTGCTGTCAAACCTCAAAATACGTTTAGCGGCTTGGTGGTTTGTGGTCGGAGGGAAACTAAAGATATACCCTCCGCCATACAGGAGGATCATAAAGTAAAAATCCACCTGTTTCATTTGACTGCTATTTTAGACCATGTTTATCGGATTGGCCAATGAAATCTTCTTGAAAATTATGCGATAGTAGGGGACTCAGGAAATAAAATGTACATAACTAGTAATATATAATATATACAAAAAGAACTGTATTTACAGTTAACATTTCTGTCCAAAAATGAATACAAAAATTCTGATTAAAATAAATAATTACAAGGGTAATGTTAATATATATAATTCAATATTGTACATAATTTTTTTTTCAAAATTAAATATACAATATTAAAAAATTTAGTTCAAAGTACCTTTAAATATTCTTTAAACGTTTGGTTATTTAGATAACAGTGTTTTAAAAAATGAGATTTGGTTTAGCGTTTGTTTTTACTTTAACAATACGCTAATTTTATTAAAATAATTCATGATGTTATGTAGGACCTTTCCAGTTTAGTTAATATTTTTTAAGAGTTTAATTTATTTTGATTTATTTTTATCGTATATAGTTATAGTCCTAACAAACAAACAGTTACAAGACTACTGCAAACAATGGCTCTGGGATTGGCGTTGATTATCATTTCTAAATATTCATATATATATAGATATAATTTCACGTTTAAAGATTAAAAATAATAACTATGAATTGTTGATCTAACCAAATTCTTTCTGAAAAACAAATTTCATTTAATTCACTTCCAGAGAGTTTGTTAGAAGAAGAATTCAAATCTGAAAAATAAATAGGAGGGTTCTTAAGGTAAGTAAGCGCTTGTTGAAGTGGGTGTGTAAATGGAAACTAAAACCCAGAACGCACTTAGATAAGGAAATCTTATTTAAAATGAAGGAATTTTATGGTGTGTGTACTAATTACAAACGTGAATTAAGTATACTAAAGGAATAAAAAATAATTCTATGAATTGGTGGTTGGTACTGCAATCCGACTCGAGATCTGACTCCAATAGATTTTTTTTTTTAGACAATAATAAACGAATATTTATCATACACCTAGTAGGTATATTGGGTTGTACGATAATTAATGTCGCTTTTTTCTCATAGATATATTGAACTTGAACTTGAAAAAGTTTAACTGCATATTTCATGAAGTAGACAAGATTAGAAAAGATGTAGTTGATAAGATAAGATGAACTAAGACTTTAGACTTTGTTTTGTAAATATCTGAGCGTCATTAGTAAGGAACGAGTTGGTTAAAAATTGACAATCAAAGAGAGCATTATCGACATATTTTATTGTTTTACTTCCAAAAGGGCAAAAATGCGGTGCAAGCTCGGAAGAAATTATGTGAAGTTTATGGTGAGGACTGCCTTACTGAACGCCGGTGTCAGCGTTGGTTAGCTCGCTTTCGCTCAAGAAATTTTAATGTGCAAGATGATGTGGTTCATGCAGCATGCTGGTCGTCCAACCACTCTTTATGAAGAAAAAATAAAACGAAACTAGCCGGCGTATGACAACTCGCGAGATAGCAGAGAAGCTCGAGATATCGAATTCAACCGTTTACTTGCACTTAAAACAGCTTGGTTATGTTACGTAAACTGGATGTTTGGGTTCCTCACGAGTTAAAGGATACCCACTGTAATGTACTCAAATTTACACATCGCGTTCTAAAATCAAAATTATACTTACCCGCCAGCTCAGTGGCAATGTGAAGACTCGTACATTAAAAAATTGAAATAAAAAAAATCTTTCTGAAAAATAAATACCTTAAATGGAATACACTAGAAGAAAAATAGGAATATATATACCTATTTATCTAAATTAATTTACGATTTCCCGCGGATCACTAAGAAACAAAAAAAAAACTTAGTATCTTCCCAAAAAAAAAATCCTTGTATACAAAAATAAAAGAAATTTGTCTGTAATAAAATAAAATAGAAAAAGAATACAAAGAATACAGCTCAACTGAAGCAAACCTAACATTTACTCAATATATGTATATATATCGCTATAAATCGAAAATATTACAGCACAAAAAAAATATGTATAAAAATAATTAAAATAAAAGTACTCACTGCGATACGGCAAAGAATAAACAAAAAAACTTAACTACACAGGATCTCAACCTAATCAATCTCCAGTTGCTCCACACTCCACATGTCCAGTTCCTCGCGAGGCTGCTCCTAGAATGCCTTATCTCTAATCTCGCTATCTTACCTTTTAGTTAAGTTAGGACACAACCAGAGCCCACCAGCACTGGTGAACTTCACTAGCGACCGTACTTAATTTTAACTGATAATTATAACTTAACTCGTTAGTATTTCTTATTTAATATAAAAACTTTATATGTACTTTTATATAGATATTTCACGTTACACCACATCACCAAATGCATTAACATATGCGACTCTTTGCTAAATCGTACCCAAAATGACCCATTTCTAAAAAGAATCATAACAGGTGATAAAAAATGGATTGTTTATGATAACGTAGTCCGAAAACGATCATGGGCCAAGCCAAGTGAGCCCCCACAATCGACATCCAAAGCTAATATTCACCAAAAGAAGATTATGCCTTCTGTGTGTTGGGATTACAAAGGTATAGTCTACTTTGAGCTGCTTACAAGAAACCAAACTATTGATTCGAATGTCTACTATAGTCAACTATCGAAATTGAAGAAAGAGATCAAGGAAAAACGCCCTGCACTGGCCAATCGCAAAGGCGTGATGTTCCATCATGATAACGCCAAACCCCACACCTCTTTGACCACCCGTCAAAAATTAACAGAGCTCAATTGGGAACTGATGCCACATCCTATCTATAGCCCTGACTTAGCACCATCAGATTACCATTTGTTTCGCTCCCTTCAAAACCATTTGAATAATAAAAGTTTCGATTCAGATGAGGCTATAAAAAATGAGTTGGACCAGTTCTTCGCTTCCAAAAATCAAGACTTCTTCGAACGTGGAATTTTTCAACTTACCGAAAGATGGCAAAAGGTCATCCAACAAAATTTTCAATTAATGTTAAGTAAAAATAAATTCAATTTTAAAAATATGAAAAAACGACATTTATTATCAAACAACCCGATAGTTGGGATATAGTCTTCATTGACTCAATACTTAATAAAACCTGTTAAATTCAACGCCGAGTGTTTTCGATACTCACTCAGTTTTGATGGGAAGTCATTTGATTGTTGAAACAGCTTGTAACCTCAATTCCTCTTCCAATGGCTTAAAATTGTTAACCTAGACCTTCCTGCTCTAGTTGCAATACACATTTTCCAGTTCAAAAGCAAACAGCCCTCTCTAAATATTTTGTAGAAAGGAATAGTTTTTATCAAAAACTGTTTTGAGTACTGTTGCAAGAGATGTCCACAATTTCGACTTATAACCTTCGAATTGTTCTTATCACAGAGCTTAACAGAATGTTGGAAAAAATATTATAATTTGAATGACTATCGATTCAAGATAAATTTAAATGTAAAAAATCTTCTGTTTAAAAAAAAATAACCAGCAATCCCTAAAATTTAAGTACATATGCAATGAAACAATTTTATGTTAAAAATAAAATAAATAATACAATGTTTAAAAAAAAAAAAATATATATATATATATATATATATATATATATATATATATATATATAACTGCAAAGGTTCTATAGGTAAAATTTGAGATTTTTATAAAATATACGAAGATGTATTTTTCTAAGTTAAAGAAAAAATTTCCCATCAAATGAAATAATTATAGATGATTACTTCGCTTTGGAATTGTATTGCACACTTTTCGATGTGGAAATTCTCTCTTCAATCCAGGAACTTAAAGGAGTGGATCAAACAGCCGACCTACAAATCAGTGAATGCCAAGGTTGCATGGCGTAGTACCTATTCTCATCTGGAACAATCCTCAATACATCATGGGCATAATCCTCTCGACAGAAAAAAATAAAAATGTATACATTGGTGGATTTAAAATACAAAAGTCTTGGTACTTTATATTATAAATTTATTATATATAAATCGATAGTTTACATATAGAATAATAATCCAGAACATTCAATCCGTGACATTTAATCTAAGAAATATATTGCCCAAAGTTTTGTTTTTCTCTTTTTGATAGTGATTTTAATTTAAACATTTACCTATTATATTTTTCCGCTAAATATAAATATATCGTCGGTTTAACTATCCAAAATAAGATGTTTGAATAGAAAAAAAATTCAAAATTTTACAAAAAATAAATAATCTTCATTATATAACTTAATTCATCCGGGTGTGCAACTTTTTAATGAAATGCTGTAAAAAATAATAATATATATTATTTTAGTAATAATATATTGTAGTTATTTTAGTAATAATTAAATATTATGTTAGGAATAATATTTTAATAATACATATTGATAATGATGTAAAATATATACAATTAACATGTAAAAGCATTGTAGTTTTCAATACCCCACGTAAAAAGTACAATCAAACACAATGTATATTTCAGCCTAAAATATAAATAGGTTTGTATGCTAATTTCCCTGATTCTATCATTCCTATACGTCAGCAGCATCTATATCATATCTGAATATTGATTTAAAGCATAGACTATTTAAGAATTCTGTAGTTTCTATGACATTCAATCCACTTATACCTAGTAATTTTTCTACATTCTTGTAGGGTCATGCGTATATACATAATTAGAGTGAACAATAAAAACAAATTTTACTTTATATACTTTACAATTTTATTACTCATGGATTGATTACACACCATATATGACAGGCAAGGGAGCTAAAAACAACAAGCAACAGCTTACGTTGCGGACATTAGTATGGGTGGTGAGGTTGGGAAGACTACCAAGGAGTTCACTACTGGCGAAGTGTTTGCTGCATGAAGAGTGACATGATTGCTAGTCAGCCGTGCAGTATGCCACCGGGGATTCATATTCAGCCGTCCTTCCGAGAGGTCTAAATCCACACTGATAGTAATAATATCCCTGATCCTCCTCCTCCTTGGTATGTATGAGGAGTGTAAGGAGGATAGGAGGTGCTCCGTGAGGTGCAGGAGGGAGGAGGGAGTAATGGTGATTGATGTCCTGCCGAGGCCTGGCAGCGGCCCTGCACTACAATGTGAGTCAGCCCGGCACAATAGCCCCAATTCATCAAATATATTAGTCAACATCCCAGAGCTTTACCAGTTTTTCACCAAATCCAACATGTCAACGTTCCTTAATATATCTCCATCTACATGGACCAGTGGTAGAAATATGTGTTATCATTCACGAAATATTGCAGTGCTGAACACCAGGTTTCATTCATGGTTCATACGAGGATACTGCAAACAATTGGGTATTGCGATAAAACTGCAAACTTACATCTTTTGTTTGCTTGCTTTGGTTTTAGGGGCAAAAAACTACTGATGGTTACATTACCCTCATAACTGAAAAAAGTTATTAACATATTTACTAATCTTATAACTACTGTTGTAAAGGAAAATAAATTGATTGAGAGAAAAATGGAAAAGAATAGAGACAAAGGAAAAAAGTACCTATTACAAAATAAAACAACTTGTTTTATTTACCATTGATTTAAAAATAATTTAATACAATAAATTAATTTATTATTTCCCTTACTATACATTGTATACTCACATGACATTCCTTCGAACCCTGGAACATTAATTGCAACCTACGCAGACGATACACGCAGAAGACACCAGTTTATATCGGCGAACATCAAATTCCTCAAACAGAAAAAGTACGATATGCTGGACTAATGTTTGACAGAAGGATGACCTGGGTCACACATAACAAAATTAAAAGACAGACTTTAAACGCTACTTAAACAACTTAAAATACTGCTCTCACTAGTCTCCAAAAATTCGTCAAAATTGAAAATCAGACTGAAAATATATACACATACTTACTGAAACCTCCATAGGACATACACCTCGCAAATTTATTATATTTATGATAAATAAATAAATTTATAAACAAGTCAAGGCCTCCTTCAAGGACAGAAGATCTCTCCATCGCTCCCTATCCTGCGCAGCCGCAATCCAATCCCGCGCACCAAGATGTCTTGAGTCATCAGCGACTCCGTCTGTCCACTGATGTTTTGGTCTTCCAATACTTCTTCACCCATAAATTTTCTCTGCCATCATCCTTTTTGGAATGCTCTGTTCTGGCATTTTGGCAATGTGTCCTGCCCATCTAAGCCTCCCTATGCGGATGAATCTCATAATGTCCGCTGTCAATAAAGCGTTTGAAGCTCCAAGTTGCTTCATATTTTCAGATTCACGCATACTTTTACTGGACCGTATATTCGGCGTAAAATTTTCCTCTCAAAAACAAGGAGGCTCTGCTCGTCTGACCTCGAGATGGGCCAAACCTCAGAGCCATACAATAAGACAGAACGGATCAGGGTTTTACACAATCTTACTTTAGTTATCTTCGTGAGATGACGACTTCTGAAGAAATTTCCCAATCCGAAGAAGCTTTTGTACGCCAGCATTATCCTACTTATCTCAGTTGACATACATTATCTGACGTTAACCTGTGAGCCGAAAAAGACGACTTCCTCAATCTTTTCGAAGTGGTCCATCTTTCACAAATTTATGGTTCAGCAAAAAAATCTAAAATTTTATGAATGATAACGAACGCACCTATTCAGTAACAAAATTCTACAGACAGACTTACAATTACCAAGTATCGTACTACAAATAAGAACTCTACTCTGGCTTTCATATCAAATTGCTCGGATATATGAGACCCCTTCTGTAACGAGACTGGAATGATGCCCTGCTGAGCACTATTTTCCGTCATGCCTAAAAATGCTAATACAACAGCAGTTTATATCTCATTACCTGTTTATCATTAAGCTGCAACAGGTGCAAATAAAAGTTTGAAAACATGCTCCTTATTTAATAGTTATTTATATTGTAATCAACTTCTTATATTTTATTTTTTATTTTCCTTCGATGCTAACGAGAGGATAAATATAGTAAGCAATTATTGGCTGATTGCCAATGCAGGTGATTATTGAAGAACGGTAATTACGAGCTATCGCCCCCCCCCCCCCCCGCCCTTACCCTCCTCCACTGCCCTCCCGATTACTGAAAATTATCAGGGTGCGATAATCCTCGCACAAACAACAAATCAATTACACCTACGAAATGTCCGACATCATATCTTTTTAAGTACTTTTTTATTTAAGAAAATTTAGGTTTTCTACCTAAATTTAAACCTATTTAAATCAAGATGGCTGACGAAGCCATTAGAGGAACAGATATTCATCTTTTCAACGGTTACAATATCGCACTCAATAACACCACCAGAATAGTAAGACAGGTATTTACATTTTGGCATGACAAAAAAAAAAAAAAAAAAAAAAAAAAAACTAACAACAGAATCTTGGAACTTATACTAATCACAAAAATTACTAATTATATTAAGTACACAAATACCGTTTTCCAAAGCACTATTGTAAAATATGCCGACATGTTTTTTTAAAGCTAAAACTAATTTTAGCATAGTGCTACTAGTGGGATTCTACAAAACAAAAATTACCAAATAATAACCAAAATAAAGCGAATTTTTATTGTTCAATAAAAGTTATCTTAATTCCTTCCCCTCCTCTCTGTAATCTATCTTAATAATTCGTGACATCATTTGAAACATTTTACATACTGGTTTATGCTGTACCCAATTTTTCTCCACGCCGGACCTGGGAAAAATGCTTTCCACAAATGACTTGAAGCATCGCTATATCCTCGTCAGCGACGGACTCCAGTAGTATTTCACCCTCAGAGTCGCTTCAACTTGCTTCATATTTCTTTGTTTTGTTTTTTATTAGATTTTTTTTTCGATGATGTAAATTTAACTTTATTTTCCGAGATGAGACTTTCCTTGGCCCTTGATTGAAATTGTGTCTTCTTACGTACTTTAAAAAAACTCCTTGCATAATTAAAGAAATGAAATATGTAACAATGGGTCTGAAATCCGACGGATTTGAGAATCTCAACGTTCACGGTATTAAGATGTCATTTATTACAACCTTGGTGACTACTGACCATATGACTGCTAACTAGAAAGCTACTGTCACTGTGACAGCTTCAATCCAATACCCGAGTAGTTTTCTACAATTATAAATCATTAAATGATGAACAAGCTTTTAAATATAGAATATTATTGAAAAAATAAAGGATATTATAGGAAAATAAAGATTATGATGAGAGGAAGACAGCCGTGTTATTGTCATTTATAAACTGAAAGGTTCTTAAAATGTTTTTGCCCCCAAGCAAGATTAACACATTGTTCAAGGAAATAAATATATGATAGATATTCATTTACTGCCAACGATTGGAGCTTCATAGGTAATCGTTGTAAGGGCTCAAATGATATTGAAGAAAAACCTATGACCTTTCAGATTTATTCTCATCTCCTTTTCAATCCAATTTTCTTTAAGTGAGGTACCTCGACCATTTCCTTTCCAAATCTAGGAAATTTCGGTAAATAATCCCCTTCCAGGTATATCTGTTCCGGAACAATTTAAATAATTACTACATGAACTATTTTGCAAGAAGAAGAAGGCATTATGACTCGGACTTCAAGAATTATGGAAAAATAGTTTGTAGAACCAGCAGATTCCTTTTGTTATTCTGGGTAATCTGGTTATTTTTCAGCACTTTTGGAAAGGTGGTCTTAAAAATGACGGCAGAGTCATTGAGTAACCTACATGATTTATTAAGGAAAGTATAGCATACAGGGAAAAATAACACCCTGGAGAAAGAAAATATAATACCAAGTGGCTTAAGTTCTCGAAGCGAAGCATGGATTAAGTAGCCGGAATCCTTGACTACTATTCCTCAATTAAGGAAGACAAAGGATGAGGATGGGATGAAAGGAGAGGAGGACCCGGTGGTGATTAGGGTTCGGTGGTGGTAGGCCATTAGGGCAGCTGGCTGGAGGCTACAAAATGGAGGCCCGCTTGGTAACAGCCTCTCAGCTTCTGGAATACAGCTCCAAGGTCGGGAGGCATTCTCCAGCTGAGCGCTGGAAGGATGGTTCGTAGTGGAGAGATGTAGTGACCTTTCATGGGATCATCGTGTCATACCTACATTCTAAATACCTAGAGATTCTGGGTACCTAGACTTCTTAAATCTCAACCAAAGGGATTAAGGGGAGGAAATAAAAGCCACCGCCTTTTCTCCCTTCACACACATCCTAATCCGGCAGTAACCTACTTTATTATGTCTTCTAGTTATACCTATTAAACCATGGTAGGTACTTAGCACAATATGTTTTAACTGTGTCAAATGCGAAAACAGTATCAAATAGTGAGAAAAAACAATGTCTTGATTTATAAATTAAAATCTAAGAAAACTTTATCACAACAACATTGGTCACATATCGTTTTCTAATCGATATGTGACCATCTATATCGACCATGAAGCATCTCCTCCATTTTCCACGATCTTAGAAGTCTTCTTCGCTGAGCTATCTGGTTGCCAAACCTTCTATTACGTCCACCTCTTTTCTGTTTTCGTCTTCTTTCTCTTTCCTAAGGAATAATTTAATATACCTATATCTGAAATATTTATATATATATATTAGACTTACCTATATAATGATTATGTAATGTGTATGATACTTCAGAATACCCAAAAATGGGTGAGAAGGAGCTAGGTAAAAAAAACAACAAAAGTGTTAATATTTAAGGCAAGATTAAGCTTCATGTGCCTTGTATGAACACTACAAATTTTAGAAATAGGCTTGATCTTCAAAAAAACGTGCGTAACTAAATTGCCTTAATTCAAATACAAGTAAGTAAGCACTCCTCTGTTAAGGGACTATAACTACCTCGTAACATCTGTTCGCAATGATAGGCCTACAGGCTAGCAAGACCGAGGAGCGAATATTGCTGGAAATAACTAGGGCGATTCCTACAACCTGTTGCTCCACCAGCCTGTCTCAACCAAACAGTATCACGTCTGAACTCGTGCGTTGTTAAATATTGGATATATGTAGGTACACACAGCTCTGAGCAATGTGTCTTTTCCTAAGAACAACATTTTGTGTTTGTTTGTTTGTCTCAGACACTAGCATTTGGATTCCGTCATACTTTCCTTGACTCATTTTTATAATAATAAATGAACCTAGTTCAAGGAAATTATAGGACACATATTATTTACAAGAAAAGTGATAAATAACTTAAATAGTTACACTTCGATTTCTGATTGAAAATAAGTAATTTTCTTGCCTGGCGTAAATCGTTCCTTCTAGCATTGTTCAAATTATTTTCCTTTTGTTGTATAATAAACAATGGGAGTTTCATTTTGAAAATAATGGTATTCATGCTTCTGAGGCGTAAACAAATGAAAATTTGTTTTAATCAAAAAATCAAATGCAAATAAAAAAACAACAACCCTGTTTGTGAAATAGACAGACAACGTTCATTCCCAAACGGACAATTGATTCTGTTTCCTCGGTGCGACTCTCAGAACTATGATTAAACTTAAGCACTATTTTTTTTATTTCCAATCTGATGTTTTGTTCCGAACGACTGCTGAAGAGTCTTATACAACGGAATAGTGAACCTGTAGGATTAATTTATATTAAATAACATTTACTATTACATACTTTTAGGTGTGCCACTATCAAAACCAAAACAGCGGCTTAAATTGAACTAATGTATAATCATTAACTTATGGAATTAAATTAAATGGCAACTACTTTAAAATATAATGAAAAGTCAGCGTTGTATTCATATATCGTTTTATAATCAGTATGGTCAATTGAAAGATTCATTTTACTCGTTATTTCTCACGACAGCAGTTTAACCATTTAAACTTGAATGCTAATTCTTCATATAACCTTTCATACAGAAAAAAACGCACTTGAAGTCGGAGACGTCGTTTTACTTGTGGATTTGTCGTCATTATCGAAAATGATTATCGTCCGCAGGTATAATTGAGGTATAAAAGTAGGGTATAAGGGTATCAAAATTGCGGATCGCCCATGTCGTATTGCGGGTTGCGATGCAGCTGATATCTTGCAAAAAATGCACTTTAAATGCCCAGGCAGACCATGGCCGATATAGTATTAATTTGAACCTAATATGAAAGTAAACCTGTTATCACATAACTAATTAAATGATGATGATTCAATGGCCTACTTGA
Source organism: Aelia acuminata (assembly GCA_911387785.2). Taxonomy (NCBI): domain Eukaryota; kingdom Metazoa; phylum Arthropoda; class Insecta; order Hemiptera; family Pentatomidae; genus Aelia; species Aelia acuminata. The sequence continues at coordinate 83,128,341 of OU426982.1, read as the reverse complement.
TCACCTTTTAAAAAGAGATATTTATATTTTTTTTGGTTTTATAATTTTCTAGGCTAGTACCTACATGGGCGTCACCGCCGGGGGGACGCGTGCCCCTAAATATTTTAGGAGGACGCAACTACTTACACTCTACCTGTGACGTAAATTTGCAACTTTTATAAATACCTTAAAAATACATGATTGGAGGAGGAATTAAATATCCAAACAGTAGTTTTTAGGCGTTGTTATTTAACTTTTAGCCTCTCGTATTTTTACCTATCTATCAGAATATCATCCCTCCCCAATAATTTGGTTTTGGTGACGCCCGTGGGCTAGTCATTGGCGGATCCAGGGGGGGCTGTAGGGGCTGCTACTCCTCCCTTTGGCAAATTTGTCCTCATATAAAGATAGACTTTAACTTTCCTTAACGTAAGGAAGCAAGTTAAAGAACAAATAATGTGCAGAACAAGTAGAATTTTAATTGTGGGAAAGGAACATATAGGTAAAAAAGCTGATTATCAGATCCAAATGAAGGGCTGTGGGGATGCACCTCCTCCCCATTAGGACTGCAGCCCCCCCTTAAAGATCGGCTGGCTGGCCCCATGGGGCTAGTACCCATATTTATTTTAGGGTTAAGTGGGTTCATTGAAGTTTTCAAACAATGATTTTCACGTTGAAATGGTCCACTTACAATTTTCTGAATCTTTATAAAGTTTTACCTAGTATGGAATTACCACGATATAAGAACTTAAGTTGGTCATCAAATAAATATTCCATTAAAGCTGAACAGGATTGATTTACCATAATTAGCTAAATTGTTATAATGTTTTGTAGTATACTTTTTATACCATGGCCTTCATTTACAGGATTATTTGAGGTTTTTGTTGTTTTTCAATTTATTTTCCTCCTGAAACTGATTAGATGTTGTTAGCTCATATGCAATTTCTCGATTCAGGGTTTTGTTCCTGAAAACGATATCTTATCCAAAACCTGTGGGCGATATATAATTTAGTTTGCCAGTACAAATGGTTCATTAGGGGGGAACCTTGGAAATGAATGAATGAGGTAGGGTGTACTGCAGACAATGCCGGTTAAAGGACCCGTTGCTAGTAGCGGTGGGATAGTTCCCCGTATAGATGGCGGTGCATACGCACTATTGTTTCCAACACGTACTACGCATTACCACTTCAAGCTTCTGCCTAACGCGATTTTGTGGAACAAACCTTGTTATCGTCTATTGTTCTGACTGAAGAATGTATGCCATAGCTAATTTATGTGAAACGTAAAAATTTTATTATTTTTTGAATAAAAAATAATTTAAAAAATAATTTTGCATATGCATAATTTTATTGCATTTCATTGTAATTACAGCTAGTTATGATGTTACATTATGACTGACAGTTACCGACAATGCGAAAGTACAAAAACACTACTCAACTGCAAGATATTTATGGAATCATTTTTTTAAGGTTAAACAGAATGAAACAATGAAAAACAGTTTCATTTATATACATCGACAAAGTATCACAAAATTAAATGTATGTTTAATAACAATATTCGTTTTCTGAGCATTGAATATTAATACCGAGGTGAAGTGTCGCCAAGTATTATACGTGAGAAAGCAGAACCGAGGGGTTGAAACGCCTGTTCCAAAAGGAGGCCAGGTGTTGTTGAATAGGAATATGGCGGTACCCATAGCAGCTGTCGTTGGTAGTCCGCAGCGTAGCTTCAGTACTGTACTGTACTGTGCGGTCTAAGAATAGACCACGATAAGAAGAAAATAAAGTCTTGCGAAGGCCTGCGTGCAAGATGCGAGAGGCAGAATGCACAAGGAGGTCGCAACGGCAAAAAACCGTTATATAATTACTTGAGAACAGGGGATGCGAGGTTGCCACATGGTGCGACGCTAACCTGCCTGGTTCCCCTTTAGTTCCTATTCCTGCCGTGCCATGGCGGTGGGGCGCCACCTTCAGTGTCTCATGCCACACCCAAACTCGATTTTCTCATTTTCTCAACGATTCTGATGTTAATTGTCAAATTTAACTTAAATTAACTTACTACAGATTTTACTAAATCTTGTTAGAAGTTGTCAACTTTGTCAAAATTTGATATATAAACGATGGGCGACATTACTAGCTGAACAGAGAAGAACATACAATCGATTTATTTTACATATCTTACAATAAAACCTATTACAATTATTTTATCTAAACTAATAATCGCACTAGTTTCACAGAGCTCATTATCTAATACATATATTTTACACACTTCTAGTACCTATCAAAATAAAATTAAAAATCTAAGAAATCCCTGAAATATCAAAATTAAAATAAATGATACTTTGATTAATTTCTTTAAAGCTCGTATTTTCCAACATGAGATAAAAAAAAAATAATTAAAGGGTTTCATACCTACTCAGTACATAAACAGTTTTGAGCCAAAACTGGACATCATTATTCTCATTCGACAGCAACTTCAGAAGCCTCTTCTGTAACGGACAAACATTTACCCTCTCGCATCTGCATATATTTTGGATATATATGTGTATATATAAACACGGAAGTATACAAGTAGGCTATGAAATGTTATTGTAAAGGAAGAATTAAAAGCTGGAGTGGAGGCCTGGAGGCGTGGCCTAGCGCTAAGGAGTGGGGGGCGCTGCGATCGATTGGTGCATGGCACGCATGCCCGCGCGGCCGTACCCCCACCTTCTGCCCCGCCCCTCATAGTTGCATCCGAAATCTTAGCTTCTCTCAATCGAAATACCTATTCTATTACGCTTATAATTAAAATTCACTCATATTGATTTATTCATATTATATTTATTTATTATAAACTATTATGTTAATTTATTTTGGGTACAACATATAGGTACTTTTACAATTTTAAAGTATTATTACTACTTAGTATGTAGTGGATATATAATCCAATTTGTAATAGCATAAAATATATATTAATAGAATGGTGCTCTAGAACAGTAATTTAAAAGTGAAAAAGTAATTTAGAATTTAAAAGTGAAAATAATTTAGAAGGGGGGGGAGAGCAATTTTAATGTAAGATTAGAATAAGGGTCCAATTTCAGGTAAACGGCTTACAATGGCTGCCACTGATCCTCCCTCACACGAATATAGGAAGTGGGGACACTTCTGCCGTATGGACCGCTCAGTTTTGCTTGATTCATTATAATAATTCCGATTACAATATTTATTTATTTTTATATTACTGTTATCATCAGTTCATAATTCTCAATATCCTGTCTCTTTATATCCTTTGTTGGAGCTTTAGCATTGTTACTTAGCTTTTCACAATACCCTACTTAGTGTCTGCATCTTGTTCGTTTAGTCTCGTAAACGATCTGCCTGGCTTTGCTAAAAGGTCACTTACAAATAATGTCCAATCTATTTTATTGTGTCTTAATTTTCTAATTGAGCCCGATGCCGGTTCTAAGACTCCTCCAAATATGGTCTCCATGATTTTTGCCGCTTCCTGCCCATCTGATTCTCAAGTCGTAGCTTTGGTCATCCTAATCTGGGACCAAATCACGGGCTCGGATAGTAATTTCCTGGGGATAGAGTCTGCTGTCATCTGTATAACGTGACTCGTCCACCTAAGCCTACTTGTTTTATTCACTGAATTGATCTCCTGATTTATGCGTTTCCATTCTCCGTGAATTTAGGTAGAACCATCAAATTCATGCAGAATTTTCTGGCTTAGTTATGGTCAATGTTTTGGATCCGTATGTCAAATCAGTGTGATAAACAGATTTCTTGGTACGGCAAAGTTAATTGAGAGGTGAAGACCACTTTCACCATTTGGAACAGGCGTTGATGACCTCAAGGGTTTTACGCCTTAAAGCCTTAGCAAACAAACAACCATTTGGAAACCTCTGAAGAGGTCGTAAGTGAACCGTTTTGAGCTAATTTTCTTCTTATACTCTTTTGCTTAGTTTGGTCTTGACTAATGATATGGTAAAGCCTTCAAGCAAGAAAAACAACAATGAAAGCCTGCAAGGATGTCCCACAATATCCAAATTATCAGCGTATGCAAGAATCTACACTGGACCATTAATAAAACTTCTTGTTATTTGACACACAAGCAGTTGTGAATCCAGAAATTTTCTGAGGGAGGGGCGTACTTTCTTTTACATTTCATGAGTAATGAAGGACTTTATTTAAAATATGTATTAGTACATAGTGACATTTTAAATTACTATTAAATGTTTACATATAATCAATTATCAATTTGAGGACATACAAAAATGACAATATAGCGCATTTTATACAAAAATAGTAATAGCTTATGAGTGTCCTCATTTGTCTGGGGGAGGGGGGGAGTGTGCGCCCCCCACGCACCTCAAATGGATCCGCTACTTATAGACAAGAGCTTCTGCTTGCGTTTTCCGATACCAAGTGGAAAAGAAGCCAAGCTCCCTCTTAATTGAAACTCTTCTTGAAAGGATAATTATTGATGAATTTCCTATCTATCATTTCTATCATTTATTGTAAAGCGGATAAGGCGTATCAGCTTGGATATTAACTATTTCTTCACGTTTAATCGTGGGCGGATCCAGCCGATTGTAAATGGGGGCTGCAGCCCCCACAGATCTTCCCTGGATCCGCCTATGCGTTTAATGCTGTAATGTGCTGACTTAAAAGTAAATTAAAGTATGGTGTGCGTCAACTGTTATTTATAAACAGATTAAATCAGGGTAATACCACAATAATATGCTTTCAGTCTATTTTCTTTTTTGAGAATTACACTTGAGAACAATAATATAATAGTCCGAAAATAGAAATAGAATATAGTCCGGGGAGGCGGTCAATAAAATACAAAATAGTATAAAACTATTTTATTGTTGCCGACGTTTCGACCCAACTATGCAGGTCTTCGTCAGGGCTAAATTAACAAGACACAGACAACAACATGAGTAATTAGGACAAAGAATATTAACTGGCTGGTTAAAATATAAAAAATATGAAATATTCTACTCTGCCCCATTTTGCCACCATATCTACCCATAGTACACCACTCTCATAACTTATCCACTGCTTAACCACTCCATAACCTTACCCCATCTTATCACACCACCTATATTATCAGTATCAACAGCATCAGTGTTAACAGTATCAGTGTCAATAACCATATTACACCATGTGCACATAAATTATATGCTTAACCTTATAGTTTACATTTATTTATATCTTATAGAGTCAGTTCATATTCTTTATTTTTTTTGTTTTCATATTTTTTATATTTTAACTAGCCAGTTCATATTCTTTGTCCTAATTACTCATGTTGTTGTCTGTGTCTTGTTTATTTAGCCCTGACGAAGACCTGCATAGTTGGGTCGAAACGTCGGCAACAATAAAATAGTTTTATACTATTTTGTATTTTATTGACCGCCTCCCCGAACTATTTTCTACCTTATTCTATATCCGGTCAACTATCATCTATCCAATAATATATATACAATTATTACATATGTAACAGTATAGCAACATATGTTTTGAAATAATTGTGTCCAGTAACCAACAGACATTCAAGCCTTACAGTTGAGCTGGGTTAGGTACTGGTTATAGTCCACATAGAAGTGAAAGTTGTGTGAAGCGCGCACCGCACCAGACTTCATTTTTGTATGTCTACCATCATGAAGTAGCAATTGAACCTACGAAGAGAAGTTTTCTAGCTAGATGTTTTTTTTTTTTTTTAATACGTGAAATCGGGACATATGACAGCGATGGTCTACGAACATGATAATAAGCTCTTCTCTAGAAAAATAGTTCCCCCTTCATAATAAATGTTCATTATATTAAATAGAGCACGTTAAAAATATTGAATAATAAATTAGCCAAAATTGCTGTCTAACAAAAAAAAGTAGCATGGATGAACGCTACAATATGGATCAGGTCCCGTTGGAGACTGAAGTAATATTTCTCGGTGGGACTGTTTGCAGACCGGCGGCCATTCACTGACGCACATGTTGCAACATTAATTCATTAGTGATATGTAGTATTTTGCCGGCTAGCCAATCTAATAATTAAAGGTAGGGTGCAACCTATAGAAAAATGTTATTTTTATTGTAAGTAATTTACAATTGATATATTTATTATCTGTTCCATAAATAAGGAGATGAAATTTATTTCTGTATTAGTTAGTTTGTAATTGTGCTGCTTATGTTTTCGTTAACTATCTTCGGAGGACTACATTCAACAAAAGTTACCAGATACTGGCGTACGCCGACGACGTCTCTCCAGAACATCAAAGACGCTTTCGAACGGTTTCAGCAAAACGCTCGGGCATTTGGCCTTCAAGTTAATCTTGAAAAAACAAAAATAATGGTGCTCAGAACGAAAAACTTAACAGACCCTCAAAACCTCTATGCAGTTGGCAACAGCTCATTCCAAAATGTTAATAGTTTTAAATATTTAGGGAGCCAAATTAATGTATCCTTAGACGAGATGGGGGAAATCAAAGCACGAATTGTTGCTGCCAATAAAGCATCATACTCCATCGCGCATCTCTTAAAAAGTAGGCTGATCAAACGCACAACAAAGATCAGACTATACAAAACTCTAATAAGGCCAATTGCGACGTATGCATGTGAGACTTGGGTGCTTAACGCAGCAGCAGCAAGAAAAATGGACGTCTTCGAACGGAAAATATTAAGACGCGTCCTGGGCCCAATATGAGAGAACGGAGAGTGACGCCAGCGAAACAATAACGAGGTATACCAGATTTATGGAGACCTCAGAATTTCAGACTATATACGGATGCAACGTCTGAGAGGCTGGGCCATCTGGTCAGGATGGAAAATCACAGAGTGGCAAAGAAGCTGTACACTTGTCATCCAGAAGGAGTACGAGCTCGTGGAAGATGGAAAGAAAGCGTAGCTGCGGATATGACCGCGAACGGGCTTTCTCTGAGACTTGCTGAAGACCGAGAAGCCTGGGCAAGAGCGTTGGAACAGACCAAGGACCGCCTAGTGCGTCTGTGGTGCCTCTGAAGAAGAAAAAGAAAGAACTATCTTTTAACATTCGTTTTCTGTAACCATCCAATTAATGTTCATATTGATGTTAGTTAGTTATAAAATGCCATGTGGCGAAATTAACCTTATAAAGGTTAAACATGTAATACGAAATATAAATTTTTTTTATTTGGTTTATCGCCTCTACCCACAAGGGTCATTGGCGTAAATAATTAAATTTTATATTCTATCGTGGTGTCCTGATGTCTTCCAAAACTGGAAGAGTGCATGAAGATTGTGCTTCATTATCTCACAGTGCCTCTTTTAAAGATCTAGGGAAGTTCCTAATCTCTCTATGTTTTTCTAATACAGGACATTCTTGTAGTAGGTGTTTTACGGTTTGACGAGTAAAAACTTACAAATACAGAATTAAATATAATATATCTATAAAAATAGTGGGAGTCTGGCTCTGCTGCCTGAAGTGTAAAGATCGCTCTCTGTGTACTTTGTGAAAATAGTGGGGTTTTTTCATCCAATTGAATTGAAATTTCTCACAGTTGTTTGAGACAATACCAATAACCGTGCTGTGAAGTTTGAAGTGAATATCTCCAGTGGTTCTCCTGTAATTTTGAAGATGTAAAATATTCAACAGGAACCAATCTGTGCAGGTACGTGCGCTTATCAGTATTAGTTCAAGTAGTGGGGGCCAGGAACTTTGCTTTACTAATTCAGTCTGCTGCCTAATAGAATTAGGATAACGCCACTTTTAGTAACAACCGTTTACGTAATATCTCACGTAAATTATCAAAGCATTTTCAATATTCATTTATTCTTCTTCCCTTACTAAATACAAATTAATAAAATGGTGTATACGATTGATGACTAGAGAGGTTGAGAATATAGCTGCAGCACTACGAGAAGCTCTTGTTGAAATATCCAACCTTAAAACGAAGTGTACTTCTTTGGAAAAGGAGAACAGTCGACTGGAAAGCGAAATCAGATTGCTAAAACGTCATTCTCGCAACAATAATTTTGTTATATATAATGTTCCTGAACAAGAGGACAGAGCACAGGAATATGTCTTAAAAACCGTTCAAAAGACCTGTGAAGCTGCGGGCCTAGATTTAAGAGAAACTTTAAAAGAAAAACTTTAAAAAAAACTTTAAAAGAAACTTTAGATTTAAAAGAAACTTTAATTGTTTTAGACTGGGCAGAGGTACTAAAGACCGGCAAATTCTCGTCTCCTTGACCAGTAAACTACTTTTTTTCCAGTAGAAAATTTTTCCAAACTCAACACTCCAATCAGCCACGATAGGTCACCAGAAGATAGGGAGCATGGCAGGAAAATATTCAATCTTATGAACCACCTAAAAAAAATGGACAAAAATGCTACATATCGCAGTAATAGATTTAAATTTCGAGGCATTTTTTATAATATGGAAGAAGTAGAAGAACTAGGACAAGCATATTGACAGGACCCTGTGCAACAAGATTCTAGCAACACAAGAAAGCTAAAACAACAGACCCTGAAAATTGAGGCCTTTCGTTCGAGAACCAACACTTAATAAAAATAAATGTAGGTTGGAAAAAAACTCAGAACTTTGTAAAATATCGAATTATAATAATTTAAGTAATTTAAATGGACTCTAATAATAATGTTAGAATTTTAAGTTATAATATAGGTGGCCTAAGCACTAAGATAAAGGACAATAATTTTTTAAGTTTCGTGAAGCAATATGAAATATTTCTTTTATATGAAACATTTATTGAAATAGGAGACATTAAGTTGTATGAAAATAATTTTTCCGAATATCTAACAAATGGATTCCAGCTATAAGAAACGATAGGCTAGGGCGAGCTACAGGAGGTTCACTTTATGGTATTAAAAGGAACCTAACTAGAGTAATTTCATTCTGTGAACTATCTGATTATTGGGTCCTCAGGTTAAATTGTGAAGGTAAACATAACTACTTAGTTCCGGCTTATATTAATTACAGCAACTGGGAAAATGATTTTTCTAAATTGTGCCAAATTTTTAATGAATATTCAGGCTATCTATTCACTTTGATTGGGGACTTAAATGGTAGAATTGCAAATTCTCAGGTAATTAATAACCAATTAAGAATAACAAATTCTGGCATAAGGGATTAGAGACAATCAAAAGACCTTAATGAAAATGAACGGGGTAGAAAATTATTAGAATTGTGTGACACGGAAGATATGATTATACTCAATGGAAGAACAACTGGGGACCTTAATGGTGAATTAACTTATATAACCAGGGGCGGTTCCTCCGTTATTGACCTATGTTGTGTGTCAAGGGAATGTGTTAACCAAGTTGTCTCATTTAAGGTATAGTCACAGCTATTTTCACTCCATATGCCCATAGTTTTAGTTTATGCATTTAGAGAGTATTATGATCCCAGTAATATGTTACCTTTGTTGCCAAAATTGAATTGGAAGGACCAAAATGTAAAAAAATATAGGATGTCAATTGAAAAAAAGATGGATAACTGTAAAAACTCTATCGACCTTAATAATGTAAATTCTATTCTTAACATTATTAAAAGCAGTGCCACAATATTAGTTTCGAATTCCTCACGAAAACAGTTTAGAAATAATTAATGGTTTACTAAAGAATGCGCTAGGGCTAGATTACAATCTTATAAAAGTCTTAGAATCTTTAAAAAAACGATAAGATAATTTATTTAAACCTAAAAAAGGAGTATAAATTAATCTGTAAGGAAGCTAAGAGGAAATATTACCTAGAACAAATAGATATAATGAAGAACTGTAAGGATTTGAAAGAGTTTTGGACAGCGGTAAGGTATTTGAGAGGTATACAGTTCTGGTCAATAGATGTAGGAATAAAAATAGAGGGTTGGGTAATCTACTTTGAAAATATGTATAACCCCCCACTCAACGCAGAAAGGATACAGATGTGTGAGTCTTTTATAATTGATGAGTTTCTCGATGCTCCGTTTACTATAGAGGAATTAAGAACGGTAATCCATATCGCTAAAGATAACAAGGCTCCTGGAATTGATCGAATTCCTTACGAGTTCTTTAAAAATTCTCCGGACAAATTTATAGATCTGTTACTGTCTCATTATAATAATATTTTTTCATCTGGTAAAGTTCCCAGCAGTTATAATCAGTCTATAATTTTTCCAATTACAGAGCTATTGCATTCGAAAACGTTATAGCTAAAATTTTCTCGGGTCTAATTTTACAGCGATTAACTCAATGGGTAGAAATGAATAATATACTTAAGGAATTTCAGTCAGGGTTTAGAAAAGGCTATTTGCTGTAGATAATATATTTGTATTAATTAATACAATAAATCTGAAACTAGCCACTAAGAAACAGAAAATTTATGCATTTTTTGTTGATTTATTGTCTGCATTTGACAGTATTGATCGGTATTCGTTAATGTATAAATTAATGCGGCTAGGTACGTCAACAAAAATGCTTCACATAATCCGTGGCCTTCACGAAAATACCGAGGGATTTGTTTGGGGTAAAACAGGAATTTCTGAAGGTTTTCCGATCTCTATGGGTGTCAAACAGGGTGCTCTTCTTTCGCCTTTGTTATTCTCCCTCTTCCTAAATGATATAGATGATTATCTTGATGGGGGTGTACAGGTGCATAACTTTAGAATAAAACTACTGGCTTATGCAGATGACTTAGTTTTATTATCTTCAAATCCCGTTACAATGCAGCTTATGATAAATCAAATTGAATCTTATTTTCTAGAATGGAATCTGAAAATAAATTTAAATAAATCCAAAATAATTGTTTTCCGTAACGGAGGGAAACCAGCAAAAAATGAAAAATGGCAGTTTGGACATAGCAGTATCGAAGTGGTAAACAACTATAAATATTATGGCGTAACGCTATCTTCTGGTCTCTCTTTGGAAAAGCATCTTAGTGAAAGACTACAAACTGCAAAACAAGGCTTAAATTCTCTCTGGCACACATATGTAATGAATAATGATATTTCGCATTCGTCTAAACTACATATATTTAATACAGTTTCTACGTCAATTTTGTGTTACGGGGCGCAGGTTTGGGGAGGACAAAGATATAGGAAGGTTGAAAGTTTATAAACATGTTTTATCAAAAAGTTATACAATCTGCATCTTAATACACCTAATTATATAATATTTATTGAAACCAATTTAGACCCCATATTTATCCATAGTCTTAAACTTCATTTAAATTATATTTTGAAAGTTATGAATATCCCTAACAAGCTACCGCGATCGAGGTAATAAAAAAAGACCTTTCTTGGTTTAAAAACATATATTCACTATTGCAGAAACATAATCTCCCCCGCTGATAAATCTAGATAATTTAAACGACTGGCCAGAGATCATTAAAAGCTTAGTTAAAAGTGTACGGGTTAGCTTAAAAAATGACCATATAGTCTTTGCTAAAAATTCATCAAGAAGCACCCTGTATAAAGATCTAATGTTCGAACTTCCTGATAACGTACAATATTTCAACAATTTCAAAATAAATCATATTCAATAGATTATCAAGCTGAGGGGTGAATTGTTGTGTCTGAATTACCGGAGGTATTCATCAAACTCGGAAATAAATTGCTGTTTATGCAACAAACAAGAAAAGGAAGATATATTCCATTTTATAGGTGTATGTCCGATATTAAATGAACACAGGCGGAAATGGCTTGGAAAAAATACATTAACCAGAACAGAATTGATTAATTATTTGAATGGGAAAAATTGGGTTTCTCTAATCGGATATGCGAAAGAAGCCTGGAAATACAGGTACACGGTTATAATTGACTCCCGTTGATAGCCACCTTTGTATCCTTTGTATTCTTTGTATTTTATCTTATATTATTTGTATTTTTCTCATTTTTTTTTCCTTCTTAATTCTTTTTTTTATATTTTTTGATTATTGTTCTTTTTCTATTTATTTTTTTCAGTTTGTATGTAATTATATCATTTTTCATATACTTTATTATAATTGTATATTTGTAAAGGAGTATTATAATTTATAATGAGTGAGATATGTAAATAAGCAACTGTTTACTAACCTAATGCTGAAGATTTAAATGTACATATTTATTTTTTAAACAAGCCACGACTCTCCTCTAATGGCCTAATGCCAAGAGTATGTGTCTAATTATTTTTTGTTTTGTATTTTGTATTCCAATAAAGATATTATTATTATTATTATTATTTCTATAAAAATATAAAATTATTACATGGCTGCTTAAAGAAGATTTTAAAATCAATGCCCAGAGAATAAATAGTTCGGTTTGAAAATATCGAGAATAGAACTCAACACTCTCCACCATTTTGCTCATTTTTGTAGAAATATGTTAATTCCATTTAGAGAGATTCCGTTGTAGCATTAAATCTGTATTCAATTGTTTTAAGATGATTTATTCTTCAAATGAATATGGTTGCCGCAGTGGTTACCTTACTTCCTTAGAAGTCCCTCAGGTAATGGATAGGTAGCGGTGGTTCCCCCTCCAATGTAGTATTTTATTCAAGAAAAGGACCACGCAATCTCTTGTAATTGCTCCTTCCCTGGAATCCTTTATGTGACTATCACTGCAATATTCAAGAACAGTACAAATCTTTTATTGAGTACATTGTCTGTCTATTACTGTAATTTTTTTGTCAACAAGAGGCTTTACTATAAAAATCTTTCAACCAGTAAATGAAATTCAAGCATATCGTCATGATTAAAATATGTTTTTTTAGTATTTTAAGACATCTTGAATCATTTTGAAAAATTAATACCTCAAACAAATGATGTAACTTACTATGAAGGGGTCATGTTGTGGTTGTCTACAGTTGGCTTCAACTGAGCAAAGATCAGTGATTCGTCAACGTTTTCCAATACCTGTAGCAAGGTACAAGCACTCTGAAATGATTTGCCGCCATGGTAATAGTTGACGTTAAAACAGGCATGGAGGTCGACCTCCTTTTTACCTGAAAACCCCAGCTAATATATTCAAGTACCTGATTAGTTACTCAGTTATACTCACTAGGGGCTTCCAGATAGATGTCTGAGAAACATCTATCTGTATTCCTATCTATCTATATGGAAATAAAAACATCTTATAACAACAGCTTCATAATGTATTATAACCCTACTTTGCTGTATTATAAGTTAGCAAAACAATTGCAAAATCAATTCATGTTTAAATAATTTTAAACAATTAGTATTCAAATTATGTTTTAACAACGTTATAAAACAGTAATTAGCATTGACAGAACAATGACTCAAAGGAACTGGATGCTTCGCTGTTCAACGTAGTACACTATTCGATCTATTTTTATACATGGTCCGCTGTGGGCGCACCCAGAAAGGCTTAGAACATTCTAACATGTGATCACGTACTACTACTACATGACTTTAACCGTTTAGGCAATTCTAAAACTTGTACAATGTAACAGAAATAAAGATCTGGTTTTGTTTTACATAACTCTATTTTAAGAACAACCCATTGTAGTATCATCAATCAGCTTCGAAAGAAACCTATATACGCTTTAACCAAACTTGAATAGACCTAAAAATATTATTTACTCTAAGGTTCTATAAATTTTCTTTGAATAGTTTGCAAAATCTATATAAATAAAGAGGAAATTCTGTCTGTTTGTTCTTTATAGAAATCAATAATGTTTGTCCTAAATTCTCCAAATTTCACTCAGTGGTTCTTTGATACCAGGTGCGAACACCTGTCCATATTAAAATTGCATAACTTCAGCCAATCTCTTTTTCTTTAATTCTTTTTGTTATAAAAATCGTTATGACCTCGCTTAACATTGGTTTTTACGAAATCGACCGTTTGAGTCGATAAAAGTTTCACTTTATAGATTTAATAAATGAAATTCTCGGGGTGAAACCGGTGTATACAGCTTGTCTATATAAATAAAGATGAAATTCTGTTTGTTTGTTTGTTCTTCATAGAAATCCATACCGTTTATCCTAAATACTCCAAATTTCGCTCAGTGGTTCCTTCATACCAAATACGAAAACCTGTCCATATTAAAATTGCATAACTTCAGCCGATCTCTGGGTATATTTTTTATTCTTATAATAATCGTTTTGATCTCGCTTTCACGCTATTAGAAAAATAAAATTTCCCGCGTGAAACCGGGATACACAGTTAGTAAGTTTATAATAAAAGCGCTCATAGGCATGACAGTGTGTTTAAAAATATGGAAATATATAAATAATGATTGGTTTATCATTTAAAATCCAATTTTTGGAGGTTGAAATAGCTGAGCATAGTAATTAGTAATTACAAGTTAAATCCAAATAGCTGTGTGTCATAACAAGATTCCCTATTCACAGTTGTTGGGATGTCAGCTGATGGATTCCCAGCAGTCATTAGTGCAGATTCCTCCTCTGAGTGGTGATTCATTGGTGAGGCGGGGGTAGAAGGTAACAACAGGGGGGTGCGCTGTAATCCCATCCGCCGGAATAGAGTTAGCTGGATCGATAAGGGCCATCGCCTCCCGGAACATCGCACTCTGTCACAGCTACTGGTTCTTACCTACCGCGATTCTGGTTGTGCCATTCTGGATTCAACAGTGAATAGTTTATGTTGTAACACTGGGCAAAAATAGGAATTTTCACTACCTTTGATTCATGATCTATAATAATTTATATCTATGTAAAAAAAATAAACATATTATCGGCCTAAAAGTGAAGAAGACAAGTCAGTAACAACACTTCCACTCGAACAGGGAATTACAGCGAAAGAAGACTCTATTATGATCTGCCCGGATTCTAGAAGCGCCCTACGATGCATAAAAAATCCATTTTCTGAAAAACCACTCGTCAGAGAAATCTACTCCTTAAAAAGTAATAAGGAAAACAGTGTTTTTTGATATGGGTGCCAAGTCATATTTGCATAATAGACAACGAAATGGCCGATAGGGCAGCAGAAAATACTAGTTTCTATATTTTATAGTTTCTTATTCATCCAGCTAAAAACTATGCTTGCCATTCAGAGAAATAATTTTTAAAAATGACAGGTAATACGGGATGGATAATCTATATAATTAAAGTTGAAATTCTGTTTGTTTGTTTATTTGTTCTTTATAGAAATCCATACCGTTTGTCCTAAATTCTCCAAATTTCGCTCAGTGGTTCTTTGATACCAGGTGCGAACACCTGTCCGTATTAAAATTGCGTAACTTCAGCCGATCTTCAGCTGATATTCTTTATTCTCCAAATTTCGCTAAGCGTTTCTTTCAGACCCGGTGGGAACACCTGTCCATATTAAAATTGCGTAACTTCAGCCGATCTTCAGCTGATATTCTTTATTCTCCAAATTTCGCTCAGTAGTTCTTTCAGACCAGGTGCGAACACCTGTCCATATTAAAATTGCATAACTTCAGCCGATCTCTGGGTATATTTTTACTTTCACTTACCTATATATGAAATATATAGTAAGTGGAAGTATTGCGATCGTGAAAAAATTCGACTTCCGGTTTTCAACGGAAATACACGTTTTGGGGTCCCCTGAGTCGAAATGACCAAGTACCGCGAAATGGTCTGTGTGTGTGTCTGTGTGTGTGTGTGTGTGTGTGTGTATGTGAACAGACTAGCTCAAAAACTATAAACCCTGCGATCCTGAAGTTTATAGTTTATGTTGTAACACTGGGCAAAAATAGGAATTTTCACTACCTTTGATTCATGATCTATAATAATTTATATCTATGTAAAAAAAATAAACATATTATCGGCCTAAAAGTGAAGAAGACAAGTCAGTAACAACACTTCCACTCGAACAGGGAATTACAGCGAAAGAAGACTCTATTATGATCTGCCCGGATTCTAGAAGCGCCCTACGATGCATAAAAAATCCATTTTCTGAAAAACCACTCGTCAGAGAAATCTACTCCTTAAAAAGTAATAAGGAAAACAGTGTTTTTTGATATGGGTGCCAAGTCATATTTGCATAATAGACAACGAAATGGCCGATAGGGCAGCAGAAAATACTAGTTTCTATATTTTATAGTTTCTTATTCATCCAGCTAAAAACTATGCTTGCCATTCAGAGAAATAATTTTTAAAAATGACAGGTAATACGGGATGGATAATCTATATAATTAAAGTTGAAATTCTGTTTGTTTGTTTATTTGTTCTTTATAGAAATCCATACCGTTTGTCCTAAATTCTCCAAATTTCGCTCAGTGGTTCTTTGATACCAGGTGCGAACACCTGTCCGTATTAAAATTGCGTAACTTCAGCCGATCTTCAGCTGATATTCTTTATTCTCCAAATTTCGCTAAGCGTTTCTTTCAGACCCGGTGGGAACACCTGTCCATATTAAAATTGCGTAACTTCAGCCGATCTTCAGCTGATATTCTTTATTCTCCAAATTTCGCTCAGTAGTTCTTTCAGACCAGGTGCGAACACCTGTCCATATTAAAATTGCATAACTTCAGCCGATCTCTGGGTATATTTTTACTTTCACTTACCTATATATGAAATATATAGTAAGTGGAAGTATTGCGATCGTGAAAAAATTCGACTTCCGGTTTTCAACGGAAATACACGTTTTGGGGTCCCCTGAGTCGAAATGACCAAGTACCGCGAAATGGTCTGTGTGTGTGTGTCTGTGTGTGTGTGTGTGTGTGTGTATGTGAACAGACTAGCTCAAAAACTATAAACCCTGCGATCCTGAAATTGGGTATTTAGTGTAGGTATATGCCCGCGATGTGACAGCATAAATTTCATCAAAATTACTTAAAGGGAGGGGGTACTTTACTTAATAACTTTTTAGGTTTTTTTCGATTTTCTCAAAAACGGCTCTAACGATTTTGATTAAACTGAGTATTTCATCTATTTATATGCCCGAGATATGACTGTAAAAATTTCATCAAAATTGATTAACCGGAGGGGGGACTTTACTTAATAAATTTTGTAACATTTTCACGTGTTTTTTTTATTTACTTTAAATCGGCTTTAACGATTTTGATCAAACTGGGTATTTGATGTATTTATATGCCCGAGATATGTCTGTAAAAATTTCATCAAAATTGATTAACCGGAGGGGGGACTTTACTTAATAAATTTTGTAACATTTTCACGTGTTTTTTTGATTTTCTCAAAAACGGCTCTAACGATTTTGATTAAACTTAGTATTTGATCTATTTATATGCCCGAGATATGTCTGTATAAATTTCATCAAAATTGATCAACCGCAGGGGGCACTTTACTTAATAAATTTTGTATCATTTTTACGTGCTTTTTTTATTTACTCAAAAACGGCTTTCACGATTGTGACCAAACTGGGTATTTGATGTATGTATATGCCAAATATGTGATAGCCAACATTTCATCAAAATTGATCAACCGAAGGGGGGACTTTACTTAATAAATTTTGTATCATTTTCACGGGGTTTTTTATTTACTCAAAAACGGCTTTAACGATTAATAAAAATAAGATATGAATGTAGAAAAATGTGTGACTTTGGGAAATGATATTTAACAAAACACGTCAATTTCTTATCTAAGTAAGTTGGTAAGTGAAAGTTGTGTGTTGCGCGCACGCACCAGATTTTTTATTCTTATAATAATCGTTTTGATCTCGCTTTACATTGGTTTTTACAAAATCGACCGTTTGAGTCGATAAAAGTCTCAGTTTATAGATTTAAAAATTGAAATTTTCCGGGTGAAACCAGGATATACAGCTAGTACCTAATAAAATGTATATAAATTTTAAAAATAATAAACTACATAATTAAAGAAACCGTTTAGAGGATGTTAATCCATGATCTAGTGCTTCGAGAGTAGTAATACCTACTTGCCTCCGCATAGGGCACTGCTTCCTCATCTGATGGCCAAAATGCACCTCAAGACCAAAAGTACCAAACAGTACTATCTATCCAGATATCTACTACACATTTTACACAGAAAAAAATGCTTAAAACGGGTATTCCTCGGTCTCTTGCCGGAGCACTACGGACAATCAGAACATCATCCAAAAACTCTAAATTTTATAAAAGAAATGACCCTTCACTCTTATATAAGAGCAAAGCAGTCTCAAATCCATGTTTGATGATGACCTTAGAAGTTTGTCGCCCTTTAAAAATACAAATAAAAATAAATAAAAACCACTAATTTTCAAAATAATTGAACATTAAAAAAAAAAAAAATAATATGGGAAAATTAAGACCAGTCCACAGGAAACCTGTTAATAGTACAATAAAATAAAAAAAAGACGTAATATTTAAAAAAAAATGTTTAATCAACAAAGGTGTAAGGTAAAAAATCAATTTAATAATATTGGCTATTTTTCAAAATAATATAGAATAGTTCTATGTAACTAATAAAAATAGTTAAAAGGAAACATTTGAAATGCTCAGGTTGTAATTTGGGACAACCATAGTAATTACAATGTTCATCATAATAAGCGAAAATATGACATAATTATTGAATTTATGGTAGGTACATTCAACTGCCTGTTTTTACTTTCACTTACCTATATATGAAATATATAGTAAGTGGAAGTATTGCGATCGTGAAAAAATTCGACTTCCGGTTTTCAACGGAAATACACGTTTTGGGGTCCCCTGAGTCGAAATGACCAAGTACCGCGAAATGGTCTGTGTGTGTGTCTGTGTGTGTGTGTGTGTGTGTGTATGTGAACAGACTAGCTCAAAAACTATAAACCCTGCGATCCTGAAATTGGGTATTTAGTGTAGGTATATGCCCGCGATGTGACAGCATAAATTTCATCAAAATTACTTAAAGGGAGGGGGTACTTTACTTAATAACTTTTTAGGTTTTTTTCGATTTTCTCAAAAACGGCTCTAACGATTTTGATTAAACTGAGTATTTCATCTATTTATATGCCCGAGATATGACTGTAAAAATTTCATCAAAATTGATTAACCGGAGGGGGGACTTTACTTAATAAATTTTGTAACATTTTCACGTGTTTTTTTTATTTACTTTAAATCGGCTTTAACGATTTTGATCAAACTGGGTATTTGATGTATTTATATGCCCGAGATATGTCTGTAAAAATTTCATCAAAATTGATTAACCGGAGGGGGGACTTTACTTAATAAATTTTGTAACATTTTCACGTGTTTTTTTGATTTTCTCAAAAACGGCTCTAACGATTTTGATTAAACTTAGTATTTGATCTATTTATATGCCCGAGATATGTCTGTATAAATTTCATCAAAATTGATCAACCGCAGGGGGCACTTTACTTAATAAATTTTGTATCATTTTTACGTGCTTTTTTTATTTACTCAAAAACGGCTTTCACGATTGTGACCAAACTGGGTATTTGATGTATGTATATGCCAAATATGTGATAGCCAACATTTCATCAAAATTGATCAACCGAAGGGGGGACTTTACTTAATAAATTTTGTATCATTTTCACGGGGTTTTTTATTTACTCAAAAACGGCTTTAACGATTAATAAAAATAAGATATGAATGTAGAAAAATGTGTGACTTTGGGAAATGATATTTAACAAAACACGTCAATTTCTTATCTAAGTAAGTTGGTAAGTGAAAGTTGTGTGTTGCGCGCACGCACCAGATTTTTTATTCTTATAATAATCGTTTTGATCTCGCTTTACATTGGTTTTTACAAAATCGACCGTTTGAGTCGATAAAAGTCTCAGTTTATAGATTTAAAAATTGAAATTTTCCGGGTGAAACCAGGATATACAGCTAGTACCTAATAAAATGTATATAAATTTTAAAAATAATAAACTACATAATTAAAGAAACCGTTTAGAGGATGTTAATCCATGATCTAGTGCTTCGAGAGTAGTAATACCTACTTGCCTCCGCATAGGGCACTGCTTCCTCATCTGATGGCCAAAATGCACCTCAAGACCAAAAGTACCAAACAGTACTATCTATCCAGATATCTACTACACATTTTACACAGAAAAAAATGCTTAAAACGGGTATTCCTCGGTCTCTTGCCGGAGCACTACGGACAATCAGAACATCATCCAAAAACTCTAAATTTTATAAAAGAAATGACCCTTCACTCTTATATAAGAGCAAAGCAGTCTCAAATCCATGTTTGATGATGACCTTAGAAGTTTGTCGCCCTTTAAAAATACAAATAAAAATAAATAAAAACCACTAATTTTCAAAATAATTGAACATTAAAAAAAAAAAAAATAATATGGGAAAATTAAGACCAGTCCACAGGAAACCTGTTAATAGTACAATAAAATAAAAAAAAGACGTAATATTTAAAAAAAAATGTTTAATCAACAAAGGTGTAAGGTAAAAAATCAATTTAATAATATTGGCTATTTTTCAAAATAATATAGAATAGTTCTATGTAACTAATAAAAATAGTTAAAAGGAAACATTTGAAATGCTCAGGTTGTAATTTGGGACAACCATAGTAATTACAATGTTCATCATAATAAGCGAAAATATGACATAATTATTGAATTTATGGTAGGTACATTCAACTGCCTGTTTTTACTTTCACTTACCTATATATGAAATATATAGTAAGTGGAAGTATTGCGATCGTGAAAAATTTCGACTTCCGGTTTTCAACGGAAATACACGTTTTGGGGTCCCCTGAGTCGAAATGACCAAGTCCCGCGAAACGGTCTGTGTGTGTGTCTGTGTGTCTGTGTGTGTGAACAGACTAGCTCAAAAACTATAAGCCGTGCGATCCTGAAATTGGGTATTTAGTGTAGGTATATGCCCGCGATGTGACAGCAAAAATTTCATCAAAATTACTTAAAGGGAGGGGGTACTTTACTTAATAACTTTTTAGGTTTTTTTCGATTTTCTCAAAAACGGCTCTAACGATTTTGATTAAACTAAGTATTTGATCTATTTATATGCCCGAGATAAGCCTGTAAAAATTTCATCAAAATTGATCAACCGGAGGGGGGGGCTTTACTTAATAAATTTTGTATCATTTTCACGTGTTTTTTTTTATTTACTCAAAAACAGTTTTAACGATTTTGATCAAACTGGGTATTTGATCTATTTATATGCCGGAGATATGACTGTAAAAATTTCATCAAAATTGATCAACCGGAGGGGGGACTTTACTTAATAAATTTTGTATCATTTTCACGTGTTTTATTTTTATTTACTCAAAAACGGTTTTAACGACTTTGATCAAACTGGGTATTTGATATATGTATATGCATAATATGCGATAGCCACCATTACATCAAAATTGGTCAAACGGAGCGGGCACTTTATTTCATAATTTGTTTCCAATTTTTACCTTTTTTTCGATGATCTCAAAAACGGCTTTAATGAGTTTTATCAAATTCGTCATGTTTAATGAAAATTATGTTTTCTTTAATACCAAGTAAGCTTTATCATTATTAAAATGTTCTGAGAGGGTTTTTTTGGGGGGGTTTGGGGCCTTTTTTGTTTGTTTGTTTCCTATAAAGTACCTTTGTTTTTGTTTAAATGGAGAAAATTACTGTTTCTCGTTACGCCTAAAAATATATGAGATATGATTAAAATAAAGAAAACATAAAGGAGAAAAAATGAAAAATATTCAGTCAACTCGTAAAACTCGTTGAGCCCACGCATGCGTAGTACGCCTTTAATGACAGATCATTGTTCATAATTAAAGCCGTTCTGTTCATTTGAGAAGTGTCAATTAACAAAACGCATTAATTTCTAATCTAAGTAAGTTGGTAAGTGAAAGTTGTGTGTTGCGCGCACGCACCAGATTTTTATGTATGATTTCTACCATCGGGACTCAATAATTGCCCATTATAATTAGTTTTAAGCTTACGTAGGTGAAACCGTGGAGAACATCTAATTAATTAAATCCTTTTACCTATTTCTTCCGGTTTTCTTTTTTCACTTACGCACACAATGGTATAGTGAATAAAATAAAAAACCTTTTTGGTACTAAATTTTTAAAGAAGGCATGAGATTTCCCTTTGTTACAGTCGCTAAGCTGACTGGACGCGGTGCCCTACTTGAGGGACACAGAGGCAGTAGGTCAGGCCCAAGGGGAGGAGGGAGTCAGTTCTACCAACCCTAACCACCTGGGGTCCCTCCCATGCTGGTCGGAAAGCAAATGGGAGGTTGGCACTAACCCAATGTTATTTTATCATAAATAATTAATTAGATAATAATGAAAGGTAATTATTTAATACTAAGGACTAGTTCGCTTGTGTTACTTATGGGCAAAGCCGACATGCCGCCCTTCAGTTAGGACCCGATCTCTACTGAAAAGGACCCATTTGGGAGTTTATTTATCTCTGTCGAACTGAGCGAACGGGAATCGAAAACTGGGCAACTAAGGCTGATATAGGCCCTTTTTAACTGAAAAGAAAGCGATGAGAGTCCTCTTATATTCAAGGGCGGATCCAGGGGGGGGGGGGTTATGATTATAAGACAGAGGGGTCATGACCCCCCCTTAAGTTCGTGCTGAATCCGCTCCTGCTTATACTTCCTTAATAATCCTTAACCTTAACCGTTAACTTCCCGAAATAGACCACGCCAGGAAATAACTTTATGAGAAACCCTACATGTTGCTAATCGTCGGCATCTTATAATATCTTATACAAACTTTGCACTAATGTGAACATTGAATTTATTATTTTTTTTGTTTTGGCTTTGTGCTAATCCACATTGACATTGTAAAAAAGAAAAGAAATCAATGTGTTAGTGAATATTAAAAATTAATGATAACAAAGTATAGGAAACCGAAACTTTTACAGTGAAATTCTCAATATGTTATTTTTATTCAAAAAACGAACTTTATAATACTAAATATTTCTATTTCTATTTCCTATTTATATATTGTACCTATTTATACACTCTCTTTTAATTTTCAGTATTCTAGTATATTCCTAAAAAATTGAGCCAATTAAGATTTTAAGAGTTCTTTTTTAATAATTTAACGAGTTGCTTCAGTGGCTGTAATTTTTTTTTTCTAGTAATGTCTTAAAATTACGAGAATTTCGTAGGACACAGTCATGTTTATTCTTCGAAATAAATAACTTAACTGAGGCTTTTTTGAAGAAGTCCAGTATTAGTAAACAAGCTTAGAGAATGTTCTAAAGGGATTATTAAGTATTGGTAAATAATAAATAGCATTAAAATATCTACAGACTTTTGAACTGTGGAATTTGATAAAATGGTCTCTTTTTTTTTATACCTACCCATAGGTACCTACCCTATTATTTGTGCGTCCGTCGCGCATGAAACAGATAAGTCGACTTGAAGATATTCATATTTCATTATTTTATATTTACCTCTAAAATGATGGATACGAAAGCGATAATTTATAATTTCATATGCTTGTGATTTGTTCACCCAAACTTTGTAGCAAATAAATTGAGATTTTGTGGGATTACCCGAATTGGATTTTTGTTTAGAGAGTTTCATTATTATTTCATACTGATATTATAACACGTTCAGGAAGAATGGCCCATGAATAATTACTTTTAAGATAAGAAAGAAACTGCTTAATAAAAAAAAAAAAAAATAATAATAATCCTTTTTACTGTCCGAAAAAAAGTATATCCGATGCCGAAATTCTGTCAATATTGTACTCTCATCTTTCTGTTAATAAATAAGTTTTCATCATGTTATTAAAGGGGAGATCGAAGGGATTTGAAATAGAGGTGAGTTGAAACAGTAGCGATTTCTCGGAACTTAAAATCGGTAGCGTAAGTCGCGCGATCATGAAGTTCTGCTTACCACGTGACAAAAATCGTGAAAAGTAAGTTTTTAACGTTTTTTTACGATGCCTATATTTCTATAAGGGTTTTGTGTTTTGGTTTAAGTTATATATGTTTCGAAAGCTCATTAACTAAAGATTTATTATAGGTACATGTTTAAATACAATTGATTTCTGTGTAGGTGCTCCTTGATTGTGGATTAATTAAAAATTGGGAGGTTTTTTCTTACCGAGGTGATTTGAAACATGCTGTTTCAACTCACCTCGTTTTGCCCGACAAGCAAAAAAAACAACGAGTGGCATGACTTCCGCAAAGAGGTGAACATTGGTTACTATAGCACCTATTCTGCAGAAGAAGAAGAATCCTTTTGCCTTTGTTTTAGAGCCATTTTCAAATAGCATGACCAAATAAAAATGGGTGCAATGTCTGGTGTACAACAACGGGGCTCATGAAACTTGCACTAGTGGGGAACTTTATATTTTCCACTACTCCTTTTCTGAGTGACCTTATTTATTATTATAATATTTTTATTGGTGAGATTATTTTAACATAAATATTTGAAGAAAAATTGATCAAAACGGATTTTAATACTTAAGAAATGGCTGAAAGTTAATAATTATTTTATTTCAAAGATTTATAATGTAAAACAATTTGTTTATCTTACTGTTGTTTTAATTAATGTTACGAATAGGACCTTATGGTAGGGGAGGCCCGGGCAAAGCGAATAAGCACTTTCATAGACACGGTAACAATGCTAGCGCTTTGGGTGGCTAATGCGAGAACTAGGGGTAGAAGCCGCTTCACAGGACGGAGAGATATTGGTTGTGTTTCATTTTAGTTGTAAGATAATTTGTTTAAAACGAAAAATGGAACGGTTCTTAAAATGTGTAAGGTAAGTTTTTATATCTTTATTGTATAACCAATACAAGTGTAACATCTATTGCCACGGTTTAGTTTAAACTGTAGTATAAGTAGATAGTTTTGGCGGGAACTGCCGATTTTTAGATTATGGCCTGGTGCACACGGACGACACTTTTCTGCGATCCGGATTATAAGACTATGGGGTTGTGGTCAGGTGTACCTGGAGTACAATGGACCGACCGGATTATACCATTATAATCCAGGTACCCCTGACCACAAGCCTATAGGCTTATAGTTCGGATCCCAGAAAAGTGTCGTCCGTGTGCACCGGGCCTATATGGTCGTAGTCTAATTTAGTGTTTGGTTAAAATGGCGCGCGCCGAGCAAAGTGAATAAGGGCAAAGTGGATAGCAGCTATAGCCCTGTTACATGCATTAGTTTTATCTGTCTGAGATCCTACGTGGAGCCTCCATTTGACGATTGGATACAGTGTGGACAGTGCAAGGATTGGGTGCATAAAGGATGTTCATCGCACTCTGGTGTCGGATCCTTTTTCTGTAACATTTACCATGAATCATAATCACGAAAATGACACAATGTATAGCATAGAAATGTGTATCTGTAATTAAACAATGTCTTCTTCAAATTTGTTTTATTCCTAAGCTGGAGTCTATATTCACTTTGCCCGGGTAATCCGGGATTGGCTTAACATATCTAATATTTTTACAATAAGTTGATAATATGTCTCTTACTCTAATATATGTATTAAGTTGTGTTCATATGGTTCCAAGTATTTTTAAGAAATATTTCTCTCTTAAGATATTCACTTTGCCCGGGTTATTTGCCCCTACTTTTAACTACTTTAGGAGTTGATTATTTGTATTAGACCTGTATTTACTTACTTAACTGATATATCTGCACAACATATTAATAAAAAAGTTTCTTTCGTAGTTCAAAAGTTTAATTTTAATAAATACCTTAAAATTATATCGTCATTTTTATTTTTAAGACCTTAATACTTCTTAAAAATAACATGTTTCAACTCTCCTCGACCCCTGTTTCATCTCACCTCGGTATGAGGTGGATTTAAGTGGATTTTTACCCACAATATTTAACGCTTAAAATTTCTTTATGTTTGTCATTCGTAAGTGTAAAGAATTGGTACTAATATCATACGATTTCTGTCAATAGGATTTGGGGTGTGAAACAAAATCTGAAAATTGTTTCAACTCCCCTCGGTCTCCCCTACTTTATTTAAAAATCAGGTTGGGATTTGTTCAGCACAACGCACAGTGAACCGCCATTATGTTATGATCGGTAGAGTAACTCCTTTTCCTCAGATTTATGAACATGCCAAATAGTTTTGATAAACAATGCTTTGATTAATACCAGTGGCGGATCCAGAAATTTTCTGAGGGGGGGCGCACTTTTTTTTTTTTACTTTTCATGAGTAATGAAGGCCCTAATTTAAAATACATATTAGTACATAATGACGTTGTTAATTATTGTAAATGTTTAAATACAATTCAATTTCAATTAATGAACTTGAAAAATGACTAAATAAAGCTCATTTTGTATAGAAATAATAATACCTTATCAGTGTCCTCACCTCTCAGGGGGGGGGCGCCCCCCGCGCCCCTCCCCTGGATCCGCTACTGATTAATACATGATATTTAGTGTAAGTATACATTTTAATTCACCACGGAGAGTCAACATGTGTTCCATTACTTGCCAATTTGTGTTTTTTATTCATTGAAGACATTTTTTTATAATTGTTATAGGAAAACATCGTTACAAAAAACGAATATAAAAAATAAATGTTTAGCAATTGAAACCAGACACTTAAACTTCGACTTGTTTTTATCTTAGAGAAGGTGAAATGAACAACTTTTCATCTTTCTTTGTATTATTGCTTAAATAGAGGATCCCTTGATGTTAAATATGGCAATAGATTATATTTAGTTTTCGCTGAACTGCTAAGTAGGGTATCTACTGAAATAAACTGATGATTTTGATTATCAAACAAATATAAGGTTCAGGCATTCTAGCAGGGGCGTCTGCCCCCCCCCCCTCTGGAAAATATGAGAAATAAAAACTACAAAATAAATAAATTCAAATTAATTTACTATATGTATTAAGCATTATATAAAAACATGTTTTGATTTTCACATATTAATGAGTTTTATTTGAACCATTAATTGAGCTTGAAAGTCAGAATAAGGTAGAAAATAGTCCGGGGAGGCGGTCAATAAAAAACAAAATAGTATAAAACTATTTTATTGTACTATTTTGTATTTTATTGACCGCCTCCCCGGACTATTTTCTACCTAATTCTATATCCGGTCAACTATCGTCTATCCGAAAGTCAGAATACATCGATCCCCCCATCACAGTCATAAGAATTTTACCACTGGCTACGGGGGGGGGGAGGGGGTAAGATTTTGTCTAGGTGGGGGGGCCCACCTAGACAAAATCCTGCGGGGTGAAAGATGGTACCCAACCAATAGTAACGCTTTTTCCAGTATCAAAGCATTGAACTGTAGCCATGCCATCTATGTTATTAATTCCGTCAGGTTTTTATGAATGTGTGAAATAGCGAGTTTGTTCTGAATGATCTTATGCCCTATGGTCTAAGTCGTTTTATACATTTTTGTATTTATGCCTTTGTATTGTATTAAGGAAGAATCTGGTATTATTAATAGACAAAAACTAAGTAGTTAGGCAGTTTTGTTGAGACTTTTATTATTCATGAATACTAATGTAGGTATTATTATTATCCTCTCGTAAAAAATAAATAAAATAATTGCTGTAAGAATATTCTCACGTAAATCATTGATGATGGGCTGTATTATTAGTCATATTTTTATTTCAGAAGAAACAATACGTGATCCACAATTCAACAGGGATATGATCAGTTTAATGTCACAATAGAATTTATTATTTTTTTTTTTTTTTTTTTTTTAACGCGATTTTATCAACTTGTCATGGCATCATTACGCTCTGTTCTTCGAAAGCTATTATGACAGAGAGCGGAGCTAGCAGCTGTGTGAAACTACTGCTTACCTAAGCTTTGTTCTGTGTTGAAACAAGATCTGAGTGTGGTAACAGGGGAGCAGGTTTGCGTCACGGCTTTCGAAAGGCTTGGAATGCAAGGCTTAAAATAGAAAGGCCGTGCCTGGCTACATGAAAAGAGCAATAGTTACCGAGGGAACCGCCAGAGGGCAGGAGTGACAGGGACGGGAGAAGGGAGGGGAGTGTTCCGTTGATGCGCATGAGTGAAATCAGCAGGCTCCGCCCTCTTCTCACCCCACTCCCCCTGCTCACTGCTCCGCCCACCAATCTCGGAACACGACCTACCTACCAACTCAATTTTATTTGATTCTGTTCAACTGATACTTTTTCAACTACCTGCAATAGAAAGATAGGTTAAGCTTCTGCTAGTCTGACTATATCGTCGCCTATATCTTCAAGCTAAATAACAGTAATACAAGCGCATCGTTTTGTGTTAAAAAGGGGTTTGATTAACTTAATTAATTAGATCATAGCTTTCGCCTCTCGCTCGCCCTAAAGGGATAAATAAACCACGGTCTATTCAGTTAACAGATCCTTTGTAGTTGAGAATGGGCCACACCAAACCGCACCATATCGACGTGACGCTCAGAAGTAAAATCGTAGAAGTAGTAGAGAAACACAGATTAACTTATTCCTCTTTTTTTCCTTTTTATTTACACATTACCTAAGGAACCTGTATTCTAAAATTGAAAGTGTCGGCATTTCATTGTTATGTTATGCACAGTTCATCCTTTTGAATTGGGATAGGAATGTAGCGTAAATTACCAAAGGTATAGTCTGCTGAAGACGAGTTGAAACGCACATACTGAAAAATACTTCTACTAAATTACAAGGATGTTTTAAATTGTGTTGATCCCAGATAAGTATGTTCTAGGATGGATTTTTAAACGTGTCCGCAATAACGTGCTAGTACTGGAAGATAGGGGCGGATCCAGAGGTGGGGGTAACACAAACAAAACGTGGTCATGACCCCCCCTCAAATATTCTGACTATTAAATTTTTTTTGTAATTTTAAACGAATAATGCACTTGGATGCAATTAACCCTTAAGCATAACATTTTTAGTTGTTTAGATCACAATACTTCTAAGTAGAATAGAATAAAAAAATAAATAGAATAAAGGCTTAACGAACCCGAAAGCCCGATGCCGACACCACCAATCGCTCCCTACACACCTCCATCCACCTCCCCCCCGTCCAATCCCTCTCTACAAGATCAACACTCACCGAATCATCCCACTTTCCCCTAAGCTTACCCCTCGGACATTTTCCAGTCGGCAAAGCGTTTATCAATCTTCGCGTTCGTTCGCCACAAAACCCCGCAATTTTACGCGCCCACTTTAACCGACGCGCAGCTATAACTTAAATTTACATTTACCTAAAGTACACGCAATTCCGCATTGTGTAGCCGTCTAAATCCTCCTTCTTCGGTCCAAATATTCTACGCGGTACTTTATTTTGTTGCGTTGCTCATCCCTCACTGTAAGCGGTCATGTTTCACATCCATAATGAACCGTCGGAAGAATTATAGTTTTGTAAATTCTAATTTAGAAAATAAAAATTCGTGAGCTAAGTAATTTTGCAACCAAAAAATAACAAGAATGCCCCGCCTTTAGCCTTCTCTTCATTTCCTCTTCAATTCTACTTTTTCTAGTTATTGTAGATACTAAATTTTAAATTTGTCCACGGTTTCGAACGTTTTCTCTTCTACTTCAATATCGCCAAAATCGTCACCGTTTCTACAGCTAACTGTATATTTTGTCTTTTCCGTATTTATTTCCAGCCCTACTTCTTTACCGGCTTTCATCAACTTGTTTTTATTTTCTTCTATCTTCTCCTTGCCGTCGCCAAGCAAAACCTAATCATCGGCACAACCTAGCACCTACGGAAATATTTCCACCCAGATTCAAAACCATTTCCGGGGTACTTACCACCTACTTAATGAGTATAGACTCCCCCTGTTGCGAACTTCTAATCTCTCAGAAAAATAATTACCGAACCTAACTTTATGATTCGGTCTCGCACATACTAACTAGATTTGATAACTTCTTTGGTAGGTATTCCTAGTTCCACGGGCGTCACCGCCGGGGGGGACAGGGGGGACGCGTCCCCCCCAAGAAAGGACCCAATCAAAAAATTGAATAAAAATGTGATTTTAAGAATTTACCAGAATTTATCAAATCAAATCTAATAAAATAATAATATAAAATATTAGTTAATTACAGCACACTCTATTGATTGGTTATACCCAATTTCTTATTTCGTATAACCAATCAATAGTATTGTGTATTGGGTGAATTATATATATATATTTTTTATTTCTGCTTGAGCTGCTTAGTTTTATAAATTCTGAAACAAAGTAGTATCCCCTGCATTGGACTCCATTTCTTTATTAAACCAACTGGTTTGATCCTACTTTCCATCAATTCAATGAAGCTTATAGAAGTTGACGGAAAGCAATGAAATTAGTAAGATCGGGATCAGAAATAAAACTTGTATAAAATTCAATCAAGAAATTTGCCCTACATCCTTCAACATTAAGCATTAACAACTCCCTATTTTATAACTGCGGCATATATAGACAGGTTTTAAGATACTATAAATACATTTAAAATACATCGTTGGAGGATGTCCTTAGAGTTGTTTTAAGGACCTATTATTTCAACTTTTAACCGCTAGAATTTCTACCTACCCTATCTAGAAAAAAATTGAGCCGTCCCCCCCAATAATTTGGTGCTGTTGACGCCCATGCCTAGTTCAGTCAGATATTATAGATATTATTATAAAATCATAAGCCTTTTTAAAATCAATATATGTATAGCTAATTTACAATACCGTTATATTCTAATGTTTTCTCTAATATTTGACGGAGAGAGAATATTTGGTCTACGGTTCCGTCTGAAACCACATTGATAGCTCCGATAATTTCCTCGGCCGATAAGTATAGACGCTTAGTCCTTATCAGTCCAAGGTAATAATATCATACAAAAATTGTGCTGTCAGCCACAATTTATAAGACAGGGGGGTCATTAAACCTAGGCACATACCCCCCCCCCTCCACCAAATAACGAAACTATGACGGTTTAGAGCCTGGTCCGCTTTAGCATTTTTTCTATTCCAGCCCAGTTTGGAAATCATGAAATTTATTTTAATATGAGAATAGTGTTTATAAATTACCCCAGACATCATGGTTTGTTCAACATGGGCAAATCATTTGTATGATAATTTATTAAATCACTGAGCAGCTGAGCTCCGTAACCGAGGTCATTTTTACCTTAGTTTCATAGGAAAATAGAAGACAACTAAAGAAGAAGAAAATGAAGTAAATAAACATAACGTGAGTAAACTAAATAGAATCTCATTATTCAATTATTGTGTCGCTTCGTCAGGATTCCTTACCATTTTCCACTGGAAAAATGGTCGTTAATTAAACTTCATTGATATTTCTTTCCTTATAGCAAAGTAAACAAAAAATAAAAATTGAAAAAAACATAATTTATTGTCGGCAAAGCGGCCGTTTCTTTTAATATGTCAATTAAAAGAAACGGCCGCTTTGCTCAGGAAAAACCCGACCGACGCACACAGGGGTATTTGGCCCTAAAAGTTGGCCAAAACCCATTTTTTGAAATTTGAAATTTCTAGTAAATAATGACTGGAAGTTCAAATAGAGGACCTGTTGGATCATGTAAGATGATTTTTATCTCTTCCAGGACCTTAATCCGGCGGCTATTCTAATTCAAATCTGACCTTATCCTTTAACTCGTCTGTGCTCATAAATATTGGTCTACAAAATATATTAATTTTCTTTGTTCTTACTGAAGTATCGGCATTATCATATGATGGATAGCTCGAGGCCAGGTTTGTACTTGTTATCCAGATAGTTATAATTTTTTTGTATTCAATACTAGTTTCAATATCTTTTTGTTTTTTGGTAGGTATATTTTAGAGCTAAAAATTAAATTTGAAGGTTAAAAAGTTATACTTCTGGGCATTTCTGGGCAACGAAATATTTTTTATGATAATGTATAATTATCGTAAATTATGTTTCTTGAAACAAATTCTGCGAATAGCTGCGATTCGGAGACTTATAATTTTTATTACTAAAATGTCAATTTCATTAAATAATAAAACAAAATTCAATTTTGTTATATTTTCATTTATTTGTATTTTAGGATCTTCTGGAAGAATAACTGTAACCTGAATGGAATTATTTGACATATTTTTAAAGTTAAAACATTGGCTTTTAAAAAAAAGAAGGAATTTTTGGTGTCTTTTCTCATTGGGAAATATTGTAATAACCTAGAGCATGTGAAAGAGCTAAAACAAAATTATCCATTTGGAGGCATGATTTCCAAGTGAGATAGAATGCTTCTTCAAGGAAAAGAAATGTTTTTGAAACAGCAACAAGAAATTGCTAAGTGGGACGATATCAATCAAAAGCTCAAGATCTGGTGGACTTTCTGAAAAATCATTTGTTACTTTAAAATTTACAACAGATACGGAGAAACTTTATCAATGGTATGCTATGACACCATCTGTTCAATCAAAATTTTAAGGGATGGTTTTGAAGTGATAAAAAGTCCTCTGCTTCATATTGGTCTTTTATCTGAGGAAGCAGCTGAAACCATTTCCGGATTTATAGAGAACATAAGACCAGAAAATTTTCCCGGACAGAGTGCAATCTGGATGTAATTAATAGATTAATATTGACATCAGATCCAATTATCACAGGTATAAGAAGTTCAAGAAAAAAGGTATCGGGTTTTTTAAGGAAACTTTAGAAATGTTGTCTCCTCCAACCAACTTAACCGATAGTGGTGATTCCGAAAGTTCATTAACTGACGAGGAAAGTGAATAATGAATAATTATATTTCATAAGCATTTTTAAGAAAGGTTGGTGCGTTTCTTCCTGGGATGTAAGTTGTGTTTCGGAGAGGTATTAAACAACTCTTAATGAATTAGGAAAACACATTTTTTTCCTTTATCACCATAACTTTTTATATTCTCCTATTTTACACTATTTTAATTTCTTTTAAATAATAGTAATAGATAAATGATAATAAATCTTTAATTAGTTACAAGCATATTTCATGGATGCAATTCATAAAGAGAAAATAATATGAACATAAATTGTAAACCCATGGACGCCTATTTCACAGTCGGTGGAGTTATGAAAAAATTTATTTTATGAAACTTTTCTCCTTAGAGTATTTTTTTAACTGCTAAAAAAACATTTTTAATGTCTATTACAAATATAGAAGCCATTTTGAGGACTTTTGAATTAATAAAATGGAAGGAAATAGTTTTGGCCAGCTTTTCGGGTCAAATACCCCTGTGTGCGACGCGTCGGTCAATAGCCTATTTCTGTGTGACGACTCCTCAGTTGCCTTAGCGTAATATTCGGTGCGTCCATAATGAATCTATACAACCCGTTGTCCAATTTCAAAGAATTTTTTTTCGTTAAGGAAATTTTTCACTATTAAAAAAAAAAATCTGGTGCAATGCGCGCAACACACAACTTTCACTTACCAACTTACTTAGATTAGAAAATGACGTGTTTTTTTTAATTGCCATTTCTCAAAGTCTCATATTTTTCCACATTCGTTTCTTATTTTTGTTTTTATTTGCTCTCTAAAGTACACTAATTTTTTTCATCATTAAATAAAAGTTCCTACTTATTTTCATTAAACATGACGAATTTAATCAAAAAAATTAAAGCCGTTTTAATATAATAAAAAAAAGGTAAAAATTGGAAAAAAAGTTTATTAAATAAAGTACCACCTCAGTTTCACCAATTGAGATGAAATTTCGGCTGTCGCATCGCGAACGTATGCATACATCAAATACCCAGTTTGATCAAAATCGTTAAAGCCGTTTTTGAGAGTAAATAAAAAAAAAACACGTGAAAGTGAGACAAAATTTATAAAGTAAAGTGCCCCCTCCAATTGATCAATTTCGATGAAATTTTGACTGTCATATCGCGGGCACATACATACATCAAATATCAAGTTCAATCAAAATCGTTACAGCCGTTTTTGAGAAAATCGAGAAAAACGTAAAAATTAGACAAATTTCTTTAAATAAAGTACCCCCTACGTTTGACCAATTTTGATGAATTTTTCGCTGTCACATCGCGGGCATATTCATACACCAAATACCTAATTTCAGGTTCGTACAGTTTATAGTTTCTAGTCTGTTCACACACACACACACACACACACACACACACACACACACACACACACACACACACACACACACACGCACGCACGCACGCACGCACGCACGCACACACACACACACACACACACACACAAACCGAAAGTCGAAATTTTTCACGATCGCAATACTTTCCCTTACTAGGTATATATTTCATATATAGGTAAGTGAAAGTAAAAAAACAAATTCTATCAGTTTCGAGTTATTAGTCAATAAAGTTTTATATTAGTCATAATTCCTTTTCGAGCTATTTTTCGGGGGATCGTGACATTAACAAAAGTAAGAGAATGCGTAAATAACGTAATATACCTGCTAAGTATTTAAAGCAGGGATTGAGGGTGAAAAAAAATCGTTCTAGTTAATCTGTAATAATTATAATTTATTTTGCAAACTATAGTTTCATAAAATATTTTATGAATGGAATATTAGGTGACCTTACCTTCTGGAACGGATTCAGAAAATTCCAATATCAGGCTTCAAATAACAATGTGTCATAAACATCCTTTCTATCAATTCCCGTTCAACGATGTATCTACGAAACTGTATCAATATAATAAACGGTAAATTTATAATTTTCTATACCTTTAGAGAAGAAAAGTAAAGAGATGTGAAATTTCCTAGCCAAATCTGAGAAGTTTAATAATATTTAGCGTTTACACATTTAACAAAACAGGTTGATTTCTACTCTATGTAGAAGAGATTCGTAAAATGATAAATGATAAAAGATTGGTAGTTGTTTATTAAATTCGCCGAAATGATTTTTGTTCGATTTGGTAGAGCCTATTTTAAAATGATTCCAAGTTAATTCATGATAAGACTGAAAATGGTAAATTTTATACAACGGATGAAATCGAACGGAAATATTATTATTATCTTAAAATCAACGGCTCAACAACAATTTCGGGGAGTTCCCAATTGGTCTTTTTTTCCCTATTTTATACCAAGAATGAGCCAAAAATAGAGTTAATGGGAAATTACCGCGTGAATAACGTGTTGTCCTTCCGTTTCCTGCATTGTCATCCTTCCGTGAGATAAATATCTGCTTTATCCCATTTCATCTGTTTTTGTTACAATCAAATGTTAGTCTAGCTGTTACTCACTGTTCCGGCTTCATCAGGTGATGGCATTGGGTCAATAAAGGTCAATGAAATATCTTAAATTTAACTGCCATAAAAACTAATTATCCTCTAAATTTTCCTCAGTATCACGTTAATCGTTTATTACTACTCCCTAGCGGTTTGAAAACTCGATAAAATGAAAATAAATCTACTCTCAAGCGATGCAATACTTGTTTGATAGCGCCGACTTTATAATATGTATTTCGAATGTCTTGTTAGTTTTAACAGACATTGTCATAAAGGCATGAGCCTCACCAGCACCAAATTATTGGGGGGAGACGGCTTAATATTCTCATAGATAAATAAAAATTCGAAAGGCCAGAAGTGGAAATAAGAACGTCTAAAACAACTGCTCAGACATTTAATCCTTCCTCCAACGATGTATTTTAAAGAAATTTACAAAATTCGCCAATTTATATCTCACTTAGAGTGTAGGTAGTTGGCCCCCTTCCAAATTTTGGGGGGAAAGTACCATCTGCCCCCCCCCCCTCCGGGCGGTGACTCCCATGGATAAAGGTATTAAATCATTTGCAAAAAAGTAAAATTGTTTATCTGAAATGCTAAAACAATTTATTTATGTTTTTTTTTAACAATTGGCTGTATTCAAAAGTATATGAACACTGGAGTTTTATTGTTACATAACAATAAAGTAACGATTGTTTTACCACCGGTGGTGTTACGTGTTTTTTTTTTATTTTCTCAGAAACGGCTTTAACAATTTTGATCAAACTGGGTATCTGATGTATGTATATGACAAAGATGTGACAGCAGAAATTTCAACAAAATTGGTCAAACGGAGGGGGGACTTTATTTCATAACTTTGTTTTCCAATTTTTACCTTCTTTTTCGATTATCTCAAAAACGGCTTTGATGATTTTGGTTAAATTCGTCATGTTTAATGAAAATTAGGTATTCTTTAATATCAGGTAAGCTTTATCATTATTAAAATGTTCTGAGGGGGCTTAAATGGGGAAGGGGCCTTTTTTATTTTCCTATAAAGTACCTTTGTTTTTGTTTATATGGAAAAATTAACTGTCTCTCGTTACGCCTAAAAATAAGAAATGGCTAAATATGAAATGTGAAAAAAATTAAGTAAATATATAGAGGAGAAGAAAAGAAAAATATTCATTCAACTCATAAAACACGTTGAGCCCACGCATGCGTAGTACGCCTTTAATGACAGACCATTGTTCATAATTAAAGTCGTTCTGTTCATTTAATGGAAATTATTTGTTTCATGGTAACTAAATGAAATTTTCAACAAGTACATAGAGAATTATAAAATCAGACGACTCGGAGTATTATGCTTGCATAGCCGAATTATCACAAGTAAAAACTTTTATTTAAATATAAAAGAAATTAGTGTTTTTTATAGAGCAAATGAAAACAAAAATAAGAAATGAATGTGGATAAATGTGTAACTTTGAGATGTGGCATTGAGAAAAACGCATTAATTTTTAATCTTAGTAAGTGAAAGTTGTGTGTTGAGCGCACGCACCAGATTTTTTTCCAAATAGAAATCCAATCATTAACGTAAAAGTCGTAAAAAAACAGGACGGAACAGAGTTGGAAATAAGGGGGTGAGGCACACTCACTTTGGGATTAGAAATAAGCTACTATGCGGTAAAGCTCCCTACTCAGTGTCCTCTCCCGCTCGTAATTTTTATGATGCTTGCCTTTCCAAGGTTAACCTGTTCATTGGATCGCAGATAACAATAAAATTGTTAAGCCAGAAATTAGAAAAAGATTTCTTGGTGTCTTAACCAGTGTGGTAATCGTACGATACTATTATCTGTCATAAGCAGATTAAAATCACTTTCATCCTGCATTCCAACTAGTGATGCGACATCGACATGTTGTCAGGACCCCTGTGGTCGACAGCACCAGTTTTATATTATTCTCTATATACAGTGGCTCACAGTCAAAATGATGCAAACAAATATTTTTATTTCAAATGCTATTTAATTCCTCTTTGTTAAAATTTAAAAACCAATGCACATGAGGCCATAATGGTTCATTGTTATACATTAACTTCATATAATCAAATCAACTCATCAGTAATTATAGAAAGAGAAAAAAAAATCTTCATTAAAACTCATAGGGATTGAAGGTCACAGTGAAAAAGATGCAACGTTTACTTCCGTTTAGAAAAAAAGTGAAAGTAACTAGTATTCTTCAATTATCGGGTAAATGAGTTTATTAACATTTTAATTTCTTTTCATTCTTTCAATGGAAACAAAATTAAACAATGTGAATACTAGTAATCAGTCTAGTTCGAGCTTTTGCTTAAAATGGGTGCGCAAACAACTATTCGTGAACGAGAAATAGTGATCAGCAATTTAAAAATGGACAAAACACAACGAAAAATTGCCTCTACCATCAATAGGAGTTATTCCACCGTTCAAAATATTATTGAAAGTTTTAAAACATAAAATAGAATAATAAGAAAGGCTAGTGTGAGTGCAAAACATTTTTTTACTGGTAATGATGAACGTTGGATTTTGCGCCAAATAACAAATAATCCAAAATTTGGTGCTCCAAAGTTGACCAGATTAGTTAAAAAACATTTAAATGAAATGGTATGTGCTGAAACCATTCGAAGGGTCTTAAGAAAATAACAATACTACGGTAGAGTTACATGGCAAAAACCTTATATCACTGACAAAAATAAAAAGCTTCGAATCAATTTTGCTAAGCATTGTTTAACAAAAGACATGGACTTCCGGAAGTGTTCAGTATTCGAATGAGACAAAATTTAATTTATTTGGTCTGATGGAAGAGGTTTCGTCTGGAGAAAGTCAAATAAAGAGCGCCATGAAAAAAATCTTCGCCCGACTATCAAACCTGGAGGTGGTCATGTCATAGTTAGGGGGTGTATTTTTCCTCGGGGGTAGGAAATCTTCATTTTATTGAGGGAACAATGGATAGACATTTATATTGTCACACCCTGAATGAAAAAATTTAAAGCAAGTGCAACTGAGCTTGGAATAATAAATAATTTTGCTTTTTATAGTGATAATGACCCCAAGCATTTTTCTCATCTTGCAAGAGAACGGTGAATATATACTTTATATAATTTACCCCAAAACTATAAAAAACACCTCCCCAATCACTAGACCTAAACGTCATAGAGAATTCATGGAGTAAATTAGAAACAGGAGTGATAAAACATAAGATTTCAAACAGAGAAGATCTCAAAAAGGTGCTACAAGAAGAATGGGACAATATAAGCCCACCTTAAACAGAAAAGCTTGTCCAATCCATGCCCAATTGTTCGAAAGAGATTATAAAAGATAAAGGCTTACCTACAAAGTACTCAAATTCGAAATATTTTTGATTTTTTGGATGTTTTTAATTTTGCATCATTTTCACTGTGACCTTAAAAATGTATATTTATTCATGATGTTATAGTTTAATTTTAGGATTTGATCTCAAATAAGCTTTTAAGTATTGTCAATTCTAGCCTAATGTTTGTACTTTATATTTGTCAACAAAGATTGTTGAAAATAAATGTTGGCATGGTATAAAATAGTTTTTTTTCAAAGTTTATACCTTGCATCATTTTGACTGTGAGCCACTGTATCTAAAAATAAAATAAAAAAATTGAAATAGCCAAAATATTTTAAAGGGGTCGTAACCCCACCCCCTGGATCAGCCCATGTCAGGGGCGGATTTAGCACGAAATTTGGGGAGTTCGTGACCAAGGCAGATCCAGAGGGGTCACGACCCGCCCAAATATTTTGGCTTTTCAATGTTTTTGTATTGTTAAGCGCCTAATGCAATTAGGTAGTTACAATGCCCTACACATAACACTTTAGGTTGTTTAGATCGCAGTCCTTCTTAATACAAGGTAATAATCTCATTAAAAAACGGTGCTGTCAGCCACATGATTATGAGACAGGGGACATGACTCCCCTATTTCGTGCTAAATCCACCACTGATCATGACCCTCCTGAATCATAATCATGTGGATGACAGAACCATTTTCGTATGATATTATTACCTTGTATTAAGAAGGATTGCGATCTAAACAACCATAAGTGTTAAGGGCATAGTAATTACCTAATTGCATTATTCGCTTAAAAATAAACAACAATTATAAAGCCAAAATATTGGAGGTAGAGGTCATGACCCCCGAGACCTCCTTCCCTGTATCCGCACTTGGTTCAGATTCGCCCTTTCTTGGAAAATGACCCATAACCGGTTAAAACGGCTTATGACGATATTTATTTGCCTTTATTGCAGTAGCATAACCCCACAGACATCTTTCAATCGTCAGTAAAAGTGGTAAGTGGCTCCCTCCCCATCGATCATCACAACTCTCCCTCCCACGAATGTTTTTCTATATACGCCACTGTTTGTGGTAAAAAACAGAAACAGGATGTTTTAACAATAGTCGAGCCCCTAATAATCCGAACGGTTGGGAACTGTTCGGTATTTCCCGTCTCCGTTCCCAAGAATCTAGCGCCGACACTCTAGTCGATTTGTTGATAACCTTATAATCAACATTCGGGAAGGCTTCCAAAAGCCGGTAACGCGAATTTATTACTTAATTTGAAATTAAAGGTTTCTTGTTAGAAAGCGTTTGAATTGGCTGTATAGAATAGTTTTTATCGTCCAATAATCTACATTGCTTGTTTGAGCTTCTAAATTAAATTTTAAATGACTTGCGAACAACCTTTAGTTTCAGAAAATGCTCTTCAGAGAATCGGAAGACTGCAAGACCGGCCATCCTTGAATAATTTAGAACCTAATTTGTTTACTCATGGACCTGAAGCAAAAGAAATCATTGAAGTGTGTGGTGACAGTGGTGTAGGTAAAACTTATCTTATGAAAGAATTTACTAAGAAATGTATTCTTCCCAAAAGTTACCTTGATACACCATTGGGTGGTTTAGAAGCAGGTGTTATTTATTTAAACAATGACCAGCATTTTAATGCCAAAACCTTTGGAAAATTTGTGATGGAGTTTATAGATGATATGATATCAGTCACCATGCCTAACAAACATGAAGTTGTTAAGCATATAGCCGAAATTTCTCTAAAACGCCTAACAATAATGAATATTTACAATAGTGAAACTATGTATGTCACTTTCCATTTATTAACAACCCTTCTGCTGTCAAATAAAGAAGTCAGTTTAATAATTATTGATAGTATATGTGCTAATTATTGGCAGGATAGGATGACTGATGGAATCAGAAAAATGGATTCCTACATCCTACATGTGTTGAATCGGCTTTTCAAATGTATTGAACCGTTTAAAGTTACTGTGATTTTTACCCGTCCTTCATACTTCCAAACTAAGACTGGTGGAGTAGTTGATATTTCACCTGTTTATAATCTTTCTAAAGTAAATACAAGCATCCAATTGATGCGATCTAAGTCTGAAGGGGGACCCACTTACCATGCTAGTATTAAATCTTCAAAAAACTCTACATTAAAATTTTACTCAATTGGACCAAAGGGTATCAGATGGTCGCCTGACCACTAGCCAAATGCAACTCATTTATACTAATTTTTGTTTTATTGATCGGAGATGGTTTTAATATTTGGATTGTAGAGTGATTCAAAGACTTTTCATGTATAATTGTATGAGATCAGAATAAATTAGTGTTGCTTC
This sequence comes from Aelia acuminata, assembly GCA_911387785.2. Classification (NCBI taxonomy): domain Eukaryota; kingdom Metazoa; phylum Arthropoda; class Insecta; order Hemiptera; family Pentatomidae; genus Aelia; species Aelia acuminata. The sequence continues at coordinate 83,087,832 of OU426982.1, read as the reverse complement.
AATTTTGTCCACCAGGGTATTTCTGACTTGAAATCAATGTTTTATAATTTATGTTCTTTTGCTTTTGATTGTTAAAAATTAATATTAATTTATAGGTTTATTACATGAATAATAACATTTATTATTGTAAATATTAAATACTTGTGAATTATTTAACAGTGGAAATAAGTAATACTATAAAAAATCTTTCATGATTTATTATGTGATCTTATAAATTGTTATACATGTCAATTAGGTTCCTACCTCTTGTGGATTAAGACCGTAGTTTAGCCACCAGCTAGGTATATCTATTGTGAATTCATTTATATGATCAAATAAAAGTACTAATCTTGTTTGAAAAGTGGAACTAAAGATTTCAAATATTTTTATAATTAATAAAATATTAATAACTTTAAGATCAATGTAACGGCACTGAAAATTACATAACTATTAATTACACTACAAACAACATTAAATTATAAATGTTGAAATCGCGCACAATAGACCCAAGGAGGTCGCTGTGCATCAAGTAGCAAAAAAAAAAAATGTTGAAATAGTAGCTAGCAACCTATTGATTATCAGTCCATCAATTTTTTCAGAAATTCATTGTTTATATCTGTTGATAATTCTTTTTTTTTGCAATTGAAGGGATGCTCTACATACCTTGATTTGATGTCCCAAGTGTATGATTAATCTAACATCACTCTAAAAAGGATTATCTTTATTTTACCTGTTTTTATAATAGTGATTAAGCATAAATGTCAAAGTTAGTGTGGTGTGTTTATTATTTTTATCATAACGTTTTTCATTTAATGTTTATTGTATATCCCTAATACTACAAGACTGATAGATTTAAGTTTAAAGCAATATTGTTCATGGGTTTTTATAGTAAAATAAAAGTTTTCCTGATTAGAAAATATATTTTTGACTAATGAAATAATGAAGAACTGGCATCATTGAAACTCAGCATATCTTTATGGTGAAAAACCTCTTGGACTATTTTAATGGTATGTTTTTGATGACTAATATTTATCATAACTATAAGTAGTTAGTAATATCACTATTTTTTTTAATTATCAACAAATGTAACTCAATGGCCATTTATTTCTTACCATGACTCACCAGTAGGTATTTCATTTCCTCCTGTACAATTTATAGCTATCCTTCGAAAAATATTGATAGGAAGTGATGATAGTGCTTTATCTGATTGCAAAGGTATATAAACATTCACGTAAAAGGTGGAAATCATTCATTCAATTTTAGTCATCGTTATGTTTAGTTTGTCCAGTGATGAAACAATTGCTTGACATATCTTTTATGAAATATAGCATTCTATTATTTTACCTGGTGATCAGTTCAGCGAAATCAGAAGTGATTCAGTCATGTAATGTAGGTTGTTTTTCTTATTTTTTCCTCATTATAATAATTAATTCAGTGATGAATTTAATCCCTCTAATTATTTATTAAAAATAAATTCCCAATATTTCAAAATAATTGTCTCAATCTGTTGGTTATCAATAGGGAACGGATTTTACTTGTATTTTTTATTTTTTTTTTTTGAGCTTACAATTATCATTAGGAAGCTGAATTCAATCATTTTATAGCATTTCAAATAGTTTAAACTCATTTTTATTTTATATGTATTTAGTATAAATATATATTTCTACATATTTGGTCTATCTTCTTTATTTTTATTTCATATCTCATTATTTTTATTGCATCACAAATTTCTGAAAACGAAATTGCATACCTACCTATAGTTTTCCTGGTATAGTAAACCTAAAAAAATTAAGTTAAGTTTATTAAGGAAGGTATTATTTAGCCATTTAAAGAATTAAACATTTCTGATATGCATTCAAGATGTGCTAATTCTTTGATACTGGGATCATTGTGATCCCTATTCTGGGGGAAGGGCTTTATAAAACTGTAGGGTCTATCCCAAGCATTATTAACAGCTTATTGTTCTGATTCTAAAGTAAATGATAAGTCATCTTTTAATACAGATCTTTGTCTAGCATTATTAAGAGCATATATACCTATTTATAAAATTAGCAATATAGATTTTAAAAGTTTCATATAAAAATATATTATTTAGAAAGTTTTTGATAAAAGCACTTTGAGGAAAAACTAGGTTTAATAAGAAACTCTTGATAAAATTAAAGATATCTAAACCAGACCGGTATACATTGCTGACTTAGTAGTTGAAAGGCTGTTCTGAAAGCACAATTACTCCGTTTATTTGAAGTTAAAAGGAAGATCAACAGACAATTTGATGTGGATTTAACTTATTTAATGGATACAGGATCTTTCAAATATGCCCCTATGACATCTGTTAATATGGAAAGAACTTTCAGCCGATAAAAAGCGCTTTTCAGATTGGATATGCGTTCCTTATCATTTGAAAATTTAAAATAGTATTTAATAAGTAATAATTTTAAATTTTTTTGATTTTTATTTATATACATGTATAGATAATTAAAAAATATACATAACACAAATAATGCATGTGAATATACATATATTCTAATCAATTTGATGATATTTTTCTTACATATTTAAAGTTTTTTGTTACATTTTTCTTAAAATATAGTTACAATATTTACATATTTGGCTTTTTATTTTACATGAAAATCCGTTCCCTAGTTCAATCTTATCAATCAATCATTTCATAGATGAATCATAAAATTAGAATTTAATGCATTGATTTTTTTAATGTAATATACTAAAACTTAATATTTTTATGTTTAAAATCTATCCATCATTCATAAAAACATTAAGATAGTTTTTTATTGGTAATTTTTCTGATTTAAGTTTTGCTAGCTTGAATTGTCTGAAGTAATACCTATATAAATAATTCCTAAGTCTTCATTCTACCATCATGTAATAATGATTGCAATATTACTCTTTTAAAATGATTAACTTTTTCTTAAGTTAAATTTGAGTTATGTTATAGTAAGCTTATTTACTTTACAGTTCTTGAAGTGTTTTCAAATCTATTTGTGATTTTAATATAGTTAATTTTGTTTTTCAGTATCCTCCATGTAGGTACAATGTCAATCGGAATATCAGAGATAACGGAAATATTGTTGTGAATGATGCTTCTTATCATAAAATTACATGGGATTGGGAAGTTAGAGGAGGAAAATGGAATGTAACATACATGTATACCTATCCAAGTAAACTTGCATACTATATCATATCCATTTGAATGTTTTTAAACATATTAATTAATGCTATTATCAAGTATGTACTTAATTTCCAGATGGGTGGTATGAAGGTATGGCCACATTTATCAATTGTTCAAACGCTCTCAATGGTAAACAACAACCATACGTTTGCTGGGGATCATCTAAAAATTGGGAAAGCAATGCTATTCCGATTTATGCAAATGCTTGGAATATATCATACAATGGAGATGTATTTGGATACATTCCTACTGGATATGGAAGATATATTTTTCGAATTTTCACAAGTATTAATGAATGTTGTTTATTGTTATGCATTATTTTTTTTCATTTATTTCTATTTATTTATTTATTGCTTCCATTTTACTTATAAGCATTGCATCAATCATCACCATAAACATTTTAAGAATATACTAGAATTATGGTTTTATAAAATTTTAAATATATTAATTTCAATTATTTTATTCAATTATTGGTTTATTATTATGGTCAATTATTGGTTATTACAACCCTACTGACCTTAATTTGATAAAAATTCTTGCAATTATTTCAGTTTGAACAAAAATGGAAATCATAAAATATTTGGAGAAAAAATGTTTGATAAGATAATACATAGATTTATAATGGAGTTTAAAATTAATTATTACTGGAATGAGAGTTGGAGGATTATAACACAGGCCAATGTTTTATTTGTTTCTTGCCCCTTTATGCTTCTTATTAATTAGATATTTTCATTGATAAAATTAATACTGCATAATTATTATTACAAAAACACTTATTATCTATTTTATTGTTTATATTGTATGTTGTGTAAAACTGTGTTAATATAAATAAATGATAGCAATAAAAGGTATCAGGCTAATGAAAACTAATCTTAAAGAAATAGATAACATAAAGAAATTCTTATCTAAATATTGTTTGTTTTTTAAGTCTGTTTTTCTTTTTTTTTAGGAAACAAAAGTCATAACCCTTTTAGAAGAACCAGCTATGATTATTGACTTGAATCCTTTGGAAATTTCTTAAATTGAGCCAAAAAAATGGATTCTTCATTTTTAAAAGTCAGTATTACAATTTACGGTATTACTTCCGATGAGAAGCTCCAAGATGGCAGCCAGCGTGAGTAAACAACTAGGCATTCCGATCACGCCCTACCCAATATCCACGATTCAGTTCGGGTTTAATGAGAGTTCCTGAGCGGAGGTAGTCGAGATAACCTTCCTGCCTCAATAATGGGAACAACCAGTAATATGTACAAATGAATGTCCCTTTAATATAATTAAATTACTACAATAGATATGAGTAGAAGTACTATTTCAATATATGAACATATGCTGTTATGGTTGCTTAAAATTTGATGGCCTCTTTAGCAATATTTAACAGATCAATTTAATCTTTTGTTTTGTAAATTGTTGTTTATTTTTTAAAAATATGTTATTGTCCTGTTTATATAATTAAATGGGTTTGAGTTAAATGCACATATAAATGCAAAAGGTACAAGTAAATAACTAGTATAAGAATCCGGGTATTCCTAACCACCAGATTATTATTTTTTATTATTTCAAGAAAAATGTATTTAAATAACCAGAAAGGATATTTTTTAAAATGATTTGATGATGATTTTAAATGATTTCACTCCATAAGAAAAAATACCAATTGTACATGATTTTGTACAATTTGTATTTTTGAGTTTGATTGTTTTGATGTAGATTGAAGAATATAAGGTTTAAGAAATTTTGTCTATTCAAATCAATTTAACTATAATTATCGGATAACTTTATTATAATCCACCGATGAATAATTAAATAGAATTAATTTAATTAAATAAGTTTCAACTAACAATAATCGCATCTCAGTATACCTCCAATGGTTACGATATTACCTCTGCGCAAGGTTAATTTAATTAAATTTACTAATTTTGTTAATGTTATTCTGCCCTATAATATATACAAGTATATATATATATATATATATATATATATATATATATATATATATATATATATATATATATATATACATATACCAATAATGTTTCGATCAATACTTCCAAGTTTCGACGATCTGTTGGAAATTCGTTGTATAAATATGCCGATTTGATGTAGTTACAGATTGTGTATCTGGATCAGACCTAATCTAATAAAGTAAGCAACAAATGAATTCTCCTCCAAAAATGTGGATAAAGCCGACATCGGATCTCGGGAACACTCGGATGAATCCAAACTGAATTGTAAATATTGGGTAGGGCATGATCGGATTAACTTGTTTACTCACACAGGCCGCCATCTTGGAGCTGCTCACCCGAAGTAATACCCAATTTACTTTTAAGATAAAATAAATTTCATGAAGTTTACTAAATAATTTCAACAAATGAGCTTTGTATATGTTCAATGATTTATCCAACTCTCCTAGGCACACTACTAACAAGAATGCATATGATTTAATATAATAATTGCATCTTACATGATTTCCCCTCATAGAAATCAAAATATAAGTTCCAAAGAGGGGCTAAAAGAACGAATAAAAAAAATAACTTTGATGTCGCTAACTTGAACTGTTATATATGTACATTTACTGAATTTTTTTTTTTATTTGCTAATTTTAATTTTAACCTTTCTCTTTAGGTTATATATTCCATTAGATATCCCATGCATCCATGATATTTGCTAAACAAGAAATCTTTAAGAAATTTGAAGTCAATCAGAGGAAGTGAGTCCATAGAGTGCCAGACTGTTTAATTTTATGTTTTTACTTTTATGAGATTTTGTATTTAAATAAAATTCATTGAAACAATATTAGTTATTTAAATCTATTATATAGATTTAAATCCTTGAATTATAATTTAATATTATTTTTTCTGCAGTTTAATTATGTTCTAATAAATTGTATACCATGTTATTGTTATTAATTATCTAACTGAAGTCCTGATTATTGAGTATTTACATATAATTCGCCTTAGAGAAATCAAATCAAATTTTTTGTGGATTTCCATACATCATCCCAATCGAGTTTTATTTTAAATCACTTAGTAATCTTTGGTTCAACCAGTTTTTTATTTGTAGTTGTTCAAGAGTTATAATTAGTTCATCATCCTACAGCAAGGTGTAAATTAGTGTAAATGTATAAGATTATACAATCATTTGAATTAAATTACTGTCCACCTCCAGGTTTGGAAAGCTCTAAATTTGTTTTAGATCATTCTAAATTACACTTAGAAATGCTATATTTATAAATAATACAATTTTAAGAAAACCTTACTTCCGACTTAACTTCATTTCTACTGAAAATAGACTTCCCAAAATTAGCTTATCACATTAATATAGCTTATTTTTTTAGAATAAATCCTTGAAATTTAAAAAAAAATATCTAAGGATTTAAAAATAAAATACCCGTAACTGTTTCTTTCCCTCAACTAAAATTAATGGTAAAATAAATATTTAATATATTATAATTCTTGCTAATAACTTTAATTTTTATTTTCACTTATTTATTTTTAAAACTGCTTATTAGTTATATCAATTAATACAAAAACATGATAGTAATTTTTGTAAAAGTCAATTTAAAAAATGTGTATAAACAATTTTTCCAAAATTTTCTCTTGAAACTTTCGAATGATAGCAATTTTATCAAGCCTTTGCCCGATAATTTATTGTTTTTATTTTTTATGTTCTAATATAGCTTTGAAAACATAGGGAGCATTAATAGTAATTGAGGAAGCACATAGGTAAAACATATTTATGCTTCTATGTTAAATTGTTTCAGTTATTGATTGTTCAGCTCCAACCTAACAAACTCCCCCCCTTGACACCTAGATAATGGAAGGTGTTATTGTCCTTCAATGGTACACAATGAACACTCCTATAACCGTTAGCATCTAAAATGGGCTACAGAGAAACCAGTTCAAGACTCAGTAATATCTGCTCCTTGTGTATTAAAATTCCTCATTAAACTTTATTTACTTGTCACATTATTAGTATGTTACGAAAAATATTTTATTTTCAAGCAGGGTTTGGAAATAACTCTTAATACCTCGGAAAGAGAATAAAAGTCAAATCCAGACTTTTATAATTCTAATAAATAAATAAAAATTACATCATGGCTTTTATATTTTGGACCAGAAAATAAAAATCTTTTTATGAACTAAATTTTAAGATTTAAAAATAAATGTATAAGCTTTTTTTTTCTTATTTCTCCATAGTGGTATAGATTATTGGGTTAACCGGTTTTTTGGAACCTTATCAAAGATGCTGATAATGAAAACAATAATCAATTTAAAATCTCAGGCTCGCTCAAGTATTGATTTTTAAATTACAACTTTTAACCTATGAGCCGACCATAATTTCATTTTTATCGTGTCATTTGCAATAAATCGGTACCTAAGCGCGTAATAAAAAAATCTGGTGCGTGCGCGCAACACACAACTTTCACTTACCAACTTACTTAGATTAGAAATTGACGTGTTTTGCTAAATATCATTTCCCAAATTCACACATTTTTCTACATTCATATCTTATTTTTGTTAATCGTTAAAGCCGTTTTTGAGTAAATAAAAAAAACACGTGAAAATGATACAAAATTTATTAAGTAAAGTCCCCCCTCCGGTTAATCAATTTTGATGAAATTTTAACAGTCATATCTCGGGCATATACATACATCAAATACCCAGTTTGATCAAAATCTTTAAAGCCGTTTTTGAGTAAATAAAAAAACACGTGAAAATGATACAAAATTCGTTAAGTAAAGTCCCCCCTCCGGTTAATCAATTTTGATGAAATTTTAACAGTCATATCTCGGGCATGTACATACATCAAATACCCAGTTTGATCAAAATCGTTAAAGCCGATTAAGAGTAAATAAAAAAAAACACCTGAAAATGTTACAAAATTTATTAAGTAAAGTCCCCCCTCCGGTTAATCAATTTTGATGAAATTTTTACAGTCATATCTCGGGCATATTAGTACATCAAATACTCAGTTTAATCAAAATCGTTAGAGCCGTTTTTGAGAAAATCGAAAAAAACCTAAAAAGTTATTAAGTAAAGTACCCCCTCCCTTTAAGTAATTTTGATGAAATTTATGCTGTCACATCGCGGGCATATACCTACACTAAATACCCAATTTCATGATCGCACGGTTTATAGTTTTTGAGCTAGTCTGTTCACACACAGACACACAGACACACACACACACACACACACACACACACACACACACACAGACCATTTCGCGGGACTTGGTCATTTCGACTCAGGGGACCCCAAAACGTGTATTTCCGTTGAAAACCGGAAGTCGAAATTTTTCACGATCGCAATACTTCCACTTACTATATATTTCATATATAGGTAAGTGAAAGTAAAAATTGATATCGTTTATACCCCCTAAGTTGTAACAAATCGATACCTGAGCGAGTAATCGAAAAATCGATATCATTTTCAAATTCAGCACCTCAATTCACCATTGAGCGGACCCCAATATCGTTTATATCGCGTAAGTCAGGCGCGGTTCCAGAAAAAAAATTCGGGGGGGGGGGTTGGTCGGTAGGAAAAAAAACAGCGTAAAAATAGCACACTTTATTTGATTATGCTTATACATTAAGTTCATATACAAAATTTTGTATAAAAAAGTCTAGTCAAAATTAAACTAAACTTCCCTAGAAAACTCGTAAACGTTAGATGCGTAATTCATTTTTTTAATTCATCCCACTAATTTTTTTTTCGTCGAAATTTCGGGGGGGGGATTGATCCCAAATATCCCCCTCCCCTGGGACCGCCACTGGCGTAAGTTGTAATAAAGCGATACTTGAGCGCGTAATAAAAAAAAAAAAAAAAATATTCATAATCAGCACCCTAATTAAACTAGAAGTTGACCTCAATATTGTTAATATCGGATAAGTTATATAAAAAAAGATACCAGAACGAGCCTGAGTTTTTAAATCGATATTATATTAAGCTATTTATCGATGTTAAGATATATATAAGGTAATTTATTATAGTTACTCTACAAGGTTAAAAAGAAAATGTTGAACCCAACAATGTATACCGAAAAAAAGAGCTTATTTATTTATTTTTTAATTTAAAAATCAATATCAATTTTTGAATGATCATCAAAAATTTTAAAATCAATCTTTGACTCTTCTATTAGATATCCTTGTGATTGAGATCATATCAGGACTTTTATTTTCTGGCCCGAAATGATGTAATTTTTATTTATTTATTAGAACTATAAAAGTCCGGATTTGACTTTTATTCTTTTTCCGAGAAATTAAGAGTTAATTTCAAACCTCGTTTTCAAGTGTTATCTATAAGAAATAAAATTTATACCTTCAAGGACATTTAAGGCTTTTGTCGTAGAAAGAAACAACTGATTATAATCAGAAGCATTATGTAAAAATACGAAATTAAAATTTATTTTTTTAACAATTAAACAACATAAATAAATATTTTACAACTAATAAGGAGGTAGTATCTCTTCGTAAGGTAAGTGCTGGAAGAGTGGGCTGAAGGCTTCTGTGAACCTCTGCTGGACGACTCCTTCCATGGACGGTGTGAAAGCTGCCAATATCGCTTTCCAGTTGTCGTTCAGCAGTTTGTTCAATGCGGCACCTTTTCATGAATAAAATTCAATTTTATAATAAATAAATATGAGCCAACTGAAATCTTAATCTTAAGCTATTTCTTAATATTTTTGAAATCTTAATATTAAACTATTTCTTGTCACCATTCAGTTATTTTCTCCTACATTATTTACAACTTTACAACTAATGTAACTTTCTCTTACATTAGTTATTTTCTCTAGCTTCTGTTACCAATCAGTTATTTTAGTTCGCATCACTTGCGATATAATCTGAATCTCGGTCTGCCTGCTGCTAGAGGTCAGTACAAAAGTTGTACAGGATAATATATGCATTATTGGGCACTAGAACTCTTGAGGAGAGATCAAGAAGGCTGATTTAATAAGGTTTATTTTTAAAAAAACCCAGTTCTTTATATTATTCTTAAAAGTAGGCTATGTAACCGCTGAATTGGATTAATTATTTTAATATTAAATATGAGTCCTAAAATAATCATTAAGGGGTTACATAAGCATAACTGCCTAAAAAAAGAAAAAAAAAAAGAGTAGAATCAACTAGCTTGAAAAGTTTTAGAACACTGGTTTCTCTCCTAGATTGGAGATTCTCTTTCTGGAATTATAGCACAATACCTATCTTGGAAAAATAAGTCAGCTGATAACAAGAATTAAGTTATGATCTGCGCGAGATATACCATATTCAAACCATTCGAAAACCGAAACAAAAAAGTGATTTAAGTAACTGCCCATAAAACTTTGTCCTATTGGTATTTCAGCTATTTTCGATCAGTTCGCACGAATCATTGTCTAAGAGGCTTCTAGTCATTGGTTGCCAGAGTTATTGTGGCTCTTGTTATCGAGCTTGTTTGTATAATAACGTCGGTATTCTTATTATACTATTTTACGTATTAAACAGAATACAATAACTGAAGGAATCAGTAATAATAAAAATAAATAAATACCTGCTATCCTAGTGGAGTGAGGGTTGTGGAGATCCATCTTGAACATATCAACATGATTTATTTTGAATGTAATATCCAAGTCCATGAAGGTAAGATCCTTTTCTTTCCTGGGCTTGAACCTTACAGTGTGAGTGGCTTCCATATTTTCTGTAAGTTAAAAAAAAAAAATGTCTTTCCTTAACCCTTTAACCGGGGAGTTCCCTTTTAAATTACGCATCCTACAACGGGCGTGAGCTCTTTCACTAGGACGTGTATATACGTCCCGCCCGGTGCAATGTAACTTCATATTATTATTTTTTTCATTTATGCTTAAAATAAATGGGAAGGCTATGAAATATATTCGTTTTCGTTTATTTATATATAAACCACAAAGGAAAACACAAAATGACAAACAAATAGAAAAGAATATCAACAAAAATATAAAAGTATCGAATTAAGAAATTATAAATTTACAGCCTTAACCTATTATAAAGAGTACAAAAAATATATATATAAATATAAATTAAATATATTATTATTATAAATATTATAAATTGCATATATATATATATATATATATATATATATATATATATATATATATGTGTGTGTGTGTTTATATAATATATATGTATAAATTCACGTCGTTACATGTATCGATGACTAATCACTCTGTTGTACGAAAATATAAGTCCCACCCATTCCAGGGCACATCATATATTTCAAGGACGTATACATACGTCCTGCCCGTTCACGGTAGGGTTTAGGTTGGACGCCTATATACGTCCCGCCCGGTTAAAGGGTTAATATTAAATAAATGGTGTTCCAGATAAGTACAGGCAAAAAATTCCAACAATATAAAGTTGAATTTCATACCAAAAAGTTCCTAAAAAGGCACGGTCTGTTTCCCAACCCTTTCGACAGTTTTTGTGATTTTTCAACCAATATTTTTTTTTATTTATTCAAAATATGGTATATTGCATTAAGAAAAAGGGGTATTTGGATATGCCACTGTATTTTCACTAGGACTGGGTATCTAGTCCATAAAAAAAATTATCTTAAGTGTTTAATAATTATAGCATTATGCAGAAAGAATAAACATCCAGTTTTAATAACTGAAAAAAAAGAAGAAAAAATCAATAACTTACTGAGTGTAAACAGTAGCGTTCCTTTGCTGTTGATAGGTACCCTAAAAAGCTTTCCTTTGGTAGCATACCCTCCGGTAAGTTCGATTTCCTTATGCAGCCCTTTCATTTCCATCTTGAACGTTTCCCTATCGTACCTGAAAAATGGAAGGAAAAATATTTTAAATTTTGAAGTGATTCCTTAGCAGAAGTCCAAACCGCTTTGCTTATGATCGGTATTTAGAGGACAACACATCCAAAATCATCGGTCAGTAAATTTAAAAGCATAATTCAAATATTTTTTATAGTATAATATTTCTTATATCACGTAATTATTTGCCTAAGAAATTATATTAAATATATATATTCAATATAATGGATGCAAGTAATTACTTGACTGATTGAAGATTGAAGGCGGAGTGGCCGGCGAGCTGTGCTGCAGAAAGGTCCACGCGGAGTGTGATGGGTCCCTTAGCTGCGCCGAGGCTGAAGTTCCCCATCGACATCGGATCCAGGCTCACGAGGCCCAAGTCTTTGCTTCCTGCAACATTTATTATCGAAAATAAACCAAGAAAATCCTTAAATGGAAAGGATAAGATTATAACGAACTTTTAGGTGAAGAGTTCCTATGAAAAAACAGTTCTTCGGAACGGATAATAACAGGTAAAAACGACAGGCAAACAGATAAACAATATACCTATTTCCACTGGTTAACTAGTGTAACAATAATGAGTTTATTGTACAATAAGTAGGTATGTAAATGTAACATCCAACAACTACGTGTTTCAGCGTTACATATTGGTTCTGTTTGGATAGTCTTTTAATATAATATATTCTTTGTATTTGTATTGTAATTTATTTGATCTAAAGTTATTCAGACTTTTTGATCCTTGAATAACCTTGTTTTGTAAAAGCATATTATTTCATTTAATATTCAAGAATATACCCTACCTTTGACTAGTTTCGGCATAACTTCTTTCGCAGCTTGCAATATGCAGTCATCCAGTTTTGGGTCATTAAGGGAGCATCTTTTGAAATCGGACGCTGAAACATATATACGCTCATATTAGAATAATAGGAAACTCACAAGTGTTATAATATCGCGAAGGTAGAAGAAAATTACGCCATTTTCTGATTTCCTGAGCCGATGAAACGTAGAACGAAGTCAGTATGATGGCAGCAGACAGGTACAACTTGGCCGCGCACTCCCGATCCGAAAGACAAGCCGGAAAACTGGAGGTTTGACACTTGTACCCCATGATTAGACTGAGATGCAGACAACTGATGTAGGATATGAAGACAATGACATTATATAGATCCCGGTGGGCCCCTCCATCGGATCCAGCCTATTGTCTCAGCAGCCCAGCTCCAGTGCATCCCTTAGCCCAATATCAGCTTTCTACTAGTTCTGATCTTTCTTCTAATTTTTCTACTGATTAATATCCATTCCAGATAATCGATTTGACAGATTTCAGATATGATTGATTACCCCAGCGGTTTTGACAATATAGATACAATATCAGCTAGTGTGACAATGTTAAAGTTCTGTGACTCATTTCAACCCAACTTTGCGCAGACACATTTAATTACGGGATAAAGAAAAAAATAAAATAAATGAACCATCTTACATTGTTCTATGTGAGTTTCAACAATATTGTTTTATCCATATTTTTTGCATGATGAACTTTTGACTTAATGAAGTTCGATAACTGATGATGTTTTTGCAGGGCTGGAATTTGGTGTTAATAATGGTGCTCAAAAAAAAAAGGGCTTTATTAATAAACTATTCTGCTGCCCCTCCCCTAGAAAAGAGGAAAAAAACTAAGAATTAAATGATGTTGTATTCATTTGATATAGGTATTTATTAAGTATTATAAAAACAAATGTTTTAATTTTTAAATATCAATGAGTCTTATTTGAAGCCATAATCTAGCCTTGCATAGTCAATATACCTATACCCCCTCCCCCCATTTTATCAACCTGCCCCCTAGACGAAATCCTGCGGATGCACTTGCTAAGGAGGGTAGCATAAATAAAAAACTCGATAATTGTTGATTTTCAAAAACATAACAGGGTTAAATGCCGAGGTAGAATATTTTTACTTTCACTTACCTACATATGAAATATAGAGTACAGGAAAATATTGCGATCGTGAAAAATTTCGACTTCCGGTTTCCAACGGAAATACACGTTTTGGGATCCCCTGAGTCCCCTGATTAACCAAGTCCCGCGAAATGGTCTGTGTGTGAACAGACTAGCTCAAAAACTATAAAACGTGAGAACCTGAAATTGGGTATTTAGTGTATGTATATGCCCGCGATGTGACAGCAAAAATTTCATCAAAATTGGTCAAACGGAGTGGGAACTTTATTTAACAACTTTTTAGGGTTTTTTCGATTTTCTCAAAAACGGCTCTAACGATTTTGATTAAACTGAGTATTTGATGTATTAATATGCCCGAGATATGACTGCGAAAATTCCATCAAAATTGATCTACCGTAGGGGGCACTTTACTTTATAAATTTTGTATCATTTTTACGTGTTTTTTTTATTTGCTCATAAACGGCTTTAACGATTTTGATCAAACTGGGTATCTGATGTATGTATATGCCAAAGATGTGACAGCAGAAATTTCATCAAAATTGGTCAAACGGAGGGAGCACTTTATTTCATGACTTCCAATTTTTACCTTTTTTTCGATAATCTCAAAAACGGCTTTGATGATTATGGTTAAATTCGTCATGTTTAATGAAAATTAGGTGTTCTTTAATATCAGGTAAGCTTTATCATTATTAAAATGTTCTGAGGGGGCTTAAATGGGGAAGGGGCCTTTTTTATTTTCCTATAAAGTACCTTTGTTTTTGTTTGTATGGAGAAATTAACTGTCTCTCGTTACGCCTAAAAATAAGAAATGGCTAAATATGAAATTTGAAAAAAATTAAGTAAATATATAGAGGAGAAAAAAAGAAAAATATCCCATCAACTCATAAAACCCATTGAGCCCACGCATGCGGAGTACTCCTTTAATGACAGACCATTGTTCATAATTAAAGCCGTTCTGTTTATTTAATGGAAATTATTTGTTTCATGGTAACTAAATGATGTTTTCAACTACTACAAAGAGAATTATACAATCAGACTACTTGGATTATGCTTTCATTGCCGAATTATCACAAGTAAAAACTTTTATTTAATAATAAAAAAATTATTGTACTTTATAGATCCAATAAAAACCAAAATAAGAAATGAATGTGAAAAAATTCGTGACTTTGAGAAGTTGCAATTAACAAAACACATCAATTTTTAATCTAAGTAAGTTGGTAAAAGTGAAGGTGAAAGTTGTGTGTTGCGCGCACGCACCATATTTTTTTTTTAATTTGCTAATTTTAATTTTAACCTTTCTCTTTAGGTTATATATTCCATTAGATATCCCATGCATCCATGATATTTGCTAAACAAGAAATCTTTAAGAAATTTGAAGTCAATCAGAGGAAGTGAGTCCATAGAGTGCCAGACTTTAATTTTATGTTGTTACTTTTATGAGATTTTGTATTTAAATAAAATTCATTGAAACAATATTAGTTATTTAAATCTATTATATAGATTTAAATCCTTGAATTATAATTTAATATTATTTTTTCTGCAGTTTAATTATGTTCTAATAAATTGTATACCATGTTATTGTTATTAATTATCTGACTGAAGTCCTGATTATTGAGTATTTACATATAATTCACCTTAGAGAAATCAAATCAAATTTTTTGTGGATTTCCATACATCATCCCAATCAAGTTTTATTTTAAATCACTTACGAATCTTTGGTTCAACTAGTTACTTTCACTTACCTATATATGAAATATATAGTAAGTGGAAGTATTGCGATCGTGAAAAATTTCGACTTCCGGTTTTCAACGGAAATACATGTTTTGGGGTCCCCTGAGTCGAAATAACCAAGTACCGCGAAATGGTCTGTGTGTGTGTATGTATGTGAACAGACTAGCTCAAAAACTATAAGCCGTACGAACCTGAAATTGCGTATTTGGTGTATGGATATGTCCGCGATGTGACAGCCGAAATTTCATCAAAATTGGTCAATCGGGGGGGGGGGGGGGGGTACTTTACTTAAAGAATTTTATCTAATTTTTACGTTTTTTTTTTATTTTCTCAAAAACGGCTTTGATGATTTTGATGAAACTGGGTATTTGATGTATGTATATGCCCGCGATGCGTGTTTCTTATGTTCACGTGTTTTTTTTTTTATTTACTCAACAGCGGCCGTAATGATTTTTATCAGACTGGATATTTGGTGTATGTATATGCTCACAATGTGACAGACAACATTTCATCAAAATTGGTCAAATGCAGGGGGCTCTTTATTTTATAACTTTCTTTTCCAATTTTTACATTTTTTGGAATATCTCAAAAACGGCTTTAATGATTTTGATTAAATTAATCATTTTTAATCAAAATCAAGTCATCTTTTTTATATTATTTATAGAAATGGCAATTAAAAAAACATGTCGATTTCTAATATGAGTAAGTTGGTAAGTGAAAGTTGTGTGTTGCGCGCATCGCACCAGATTTTTTTTTATTTGTAGTCGTTCAAGTATTCTAATTAGTTCATCATCCTACAGCAAGGTGTAAATTAGTGTAAATGTATAAGATTATACAATCATTTGAATTAAATTACTGTCCACCTCCAGGTTTGGAAAGCTCTAAATTTGTTTTAGATCATTCTAAATTACACTTAGAAATTCTATATTTATAAATAATACAATTTTAAGAAAACCTTACTTCCGACTTAACTTCATTTCTACTGAAAATAGCAGAGCAGTTACAATATTTCATTTTAAGTTATGACCATATGTTGAACGCATTCTTACCATATTAGGTTCAGTAGTTATTCAGCATTGATTTTATTTCAAATTGTTAAACGCTTTTCAGAAAAAAAAAAATTTTAGTACAGAGACCTTAATCTGATTGATCCAGTAACTGACATTGCAGTCCACGACTTTGCCATAGACGCATCCATGAGCGTCACCGGGGGGGGGGGGACGAGTCCCCCCTAATATTTTGTAAGTGGGCAACTAACTACTCTCAAAATGAGACATAAATTGGCAAGTTTTATAAATTTATTTTTAATATTTTAATTAATTAATTATTTAATTTTAAATTCCTTTAAAATACATCGTTGAAGGAGAAATTAAATGTATCAACAGTTGTTTTAGGCGTTGTTATTTCAACTTTTAGCCTCTCGAAGTTTTACGTCTATGAGAATATTAAGCCCCCCAATAATTTGGTGCTGGTGACGCTCATGGTCGCATCCGGTTAGAAGTTTTATTAGGAGCTTCTTTATAATTTTTGAATGGGTCATTTACATAATTTAAAAAAAAAAAAAGCATTTAAATAAAATGAAAACTAAAGTGTGATTTTCAACCACCTTTAGTTTTTTGGTAGGGTTATCAATATGAAAGAATCCAGTGTGAAATACTTTCATTGGTTTTTTGTTTTGTTTTTGTTACATACTTACAAAAGCTAATGTACATAGTACCTTTATTCATACAATATTTATAATTCTTCCGAACTCAATATGAATAATAGTAAATTCTTAGATATAATATTAAAGTAAACAAAACAAACTTACTTAAACAAATTAAAATTAAAAACAAAACAAAGTTCAACCATTATTATTCACATTTTGCAATTAAAATAAGACTATTCTTGTATGTATATAAATATACTAACCAAAGCGGTAGTCAGGGGGGGGGGGGGGTAAAAAAGTAATGGGTAACAACCAACATAGAAGAGAAATATATGTATGAATATAATTTATTTTTTAGACGCTCAAGAAATTATTAGCATTGCCTATAATATGTATACTATCACAAGATTTCATAGGTAAATTTATAATATGGTACCGCACAATGATATTATTACTATTATAAAATATATTTATATATTTGTAAAAGTTTAGAAAGTGTAAGTAAAAAAATAAAGGAAGTTCCAGCTTGAGCCCCACTTAAACAAGCGATAAAGCGATTTCTTCCTCTTCTCACTTTTGGTAACCTACGTTACAGCCCCTAGTTCCACTACAAAAGTTTCTCGATTTTTGTGTTTATAGCCATCCATCAGTTGCTCTTCAAGCACTGTATCGTACTCTTTCTGTCTTCTCATTACCGGCCACACCAACAGTAAACGAAATCGACGCTACTGCAGTTGTCCAGACAGCAGCACCCAGAAAAGGAAATGATCACCCAATATCAGCTGGAAAACTGGCTGTTGGTCAATTTCGCCAGGATGTCCAAATCGGTATTTCTATGTTAACAAACTACAATAGAATTCCCATTCGGGTTTTTTCATCCCTTTGGACGTATCGAGCGGAAATCGAAAACTGAGACCCAATAAAGCTAGCAAGGCCTTTTTAACTGAAAATGATGCGGTAGGGAACCCCTTTTTTTAGTTAAAAAGGGCCTTGATTAGGTTTCAGATTTCGATTTCAGCTCGTTCAAAAAAGATAACAAACCCCCAACCTGTACTTTTCAGTAGAAATCGGTGTCAAATGTTTTTTCAGCGGAAAATTTGTCCAATGAAATAAAAAATAATTAAATAATATGATTGTTTCGTCATTATTCCATTTTTTTTTTAGCTTAGTTTTATAACTTGTTTAAAGGTTATAATTATTATTACACCTTAAAATTACAAGGTGTTTCAATTCTAATAATATAATATACACAATATAGGTCATATCAGATGGAGGTTACTACCAGTTTGTTCCACGGAATTGTTTCTAGTTGGAAAACATGGAATGTCCTCCGAAACTCTTTTTAAAATTCTCTTAAGATTAGTAGGAAGGAAAATTCAAAACATTGATTCAGTTAGAGGAATAAAATACCTGCATCAACAGGCTGGTGCCATGTAAATGCAATACAACTAATAAACTTCTAATTCTTTTATTTTAGTAAAATGGATTATAAAACACAGCAAATAAGAAAATAAATATGCAATGGCAAAAGTAACCTGGAACTCCTTTCCCTGACTAGAAAAAATAAAAAACCTCCAGGTGATGGTCTCTAAATGTAACAAAATAAATAGAAAAGCTGTTGACTTCACACCAGTCACCAGAAATATTGTTTATTAAGGTAACACATACAGCAACTTTTCAGTGGGGAAAAAATTGCCAGTTCAGGGTCCCTGTGAATGGGAAAATGTAGCAGGGTAATATTGGTCTTGATGCCAGAACTGCTTAAGCATTTTTCAATGCTTCAACTGCATCAAAAGCATTTAGATTTCAAGGGTTTATCAAACTTATATTTCATACCAACCTCCCATTTGTGCTTGATTTCAATATAGTTATTAATCAGGCGTAAACAACAACATTCTTTAGCTTGAGCTTTAAAGCCAAGAAATATTGAGCTTTAGAGACAAGATATGTTGATGAATTTGAAAATATAAAAAAATCATTATACATTTAAAGATATTTTCCTTTATACTTTAATACAGGAAGTTAACTAAATAAATAAAACACTAGAAATTCAAAAAATAACAGATTATAAAAATAAAATTACATATTCTATTTTTACATGCAAAACAAGAACAAACTCTGCTTCTTCACTTCTTCAGTCTCAGTTTCTTAAGCAGAAATCTAGCTATTTTATGTCATTAATAAACCGAAAGGGTGAAATTCTGTACCGACTATATAATTCAATCTAAACATTTTTATAGAAAATGACAACAATGTCATCACAAGTTTCACCAAAGAGGAAGCACTGTAGCAACTTAAAGAAATCATATTGTTCACCACAGGAGGTTAAGAAAGTGTTCTGAGGAAGAGTGATCCAACAATCTTATATAATAGGCCATCATTAATTGACAATTAAAACTGCTCTGAAAAGGATGGCAGGAGTAGTTTAAAAATAAAGCTTCTGAAAGAACAAAATTTAAGGCAAAGTTTTAAGGTGTATTGTTCCATGCTTACAAGTAATAAGGTTCATCAAGCATTTGATATCTATATGTAAAATGGAATGGATGAGGCAAGAATATAACCTTGAGATTATTCTGTTCCAATAAGATATGATACATGCATAATTGAAAATCCAAAATTTAAGATCTTTAAATCGGCCATTTCTTCAATCTGATTCAGAAGTTGTTTTAAATACATTTTAATGTATCGAGAGAAGGAAGTTATGGTGTGAAACAGAGGATTACATTAGTTCTAATATAAGAAAATTGCTGAAAGAAAATATTTTTAAATAATTTATTCTTTGAAGAGAAAAGATTTGGCTCCGCCGGGAGTCGAACCCGGGTCTACCACGTTACATGCGCGGATGCTAACCACTGCACCTCTCTGTTTGCTCTGCCTTGAGCCGAGCTCTGTGGTGCAATGGTTAGATTAATATGAAAGAAAATATGTATTTCTATAGTAGTATTAATATAGGAGTTCCTGCAATTTTATGTTAAAAATTAATTAGTAACTGCAGCATATCAACATAGTAAGAAATGTCCACTGCTTTTGGAAAGCACCAACTTTCTATGGATACACAGTGAAGCATTTCTTAGAGGAGACATTATACAAAATTCTTTTAGATAAAATTGATTATAAACTATTTTTAAATATTTATACTTCTTATTAGAAAAAATTAAAGTATCGACAAGGAAAAGGTATTAAGTCATGAAAAGATGAGTTTACTCTCCTCTCCCTTCCAATAGAGTACTCTTGATCCAGTGCCATCTACAACTTTCAAAGAAACAAAACCATTCCCATTTGTGAGTACTATTCTTTGTATTTTAGTGGCAAGACTAATTACTACCTTTTCAATGAAAAACCTGAAAAATAATTTGTTATAATTTGACTTACTTTTCCATGAGCCTTAATCATAAAAATTATTGTTCATGAAATCGCCTAGAAAAAATAAATGTTGCTTGTAGGTAAAAGTAATATAAAATATTCTGGATATGCTTATCGTAAAGAAAATGCTGGGATTAGGTAATCATTTTCATAAAAATCTAGGCCAAATCTTCAGGAATATTTGCTTAAAGAAAAAAGAAAGAGAAAATTTAGACAAAATACTAGAGGAATATATTTATTCATTTTGATGTTAATGGTAAAAAATAAATCTTAAATACAAATAAAAATTTTGGTTATACTATACTTTATTTATAAATGTTTTATATGTATATATATATTAATAGTTATTTATTAAAAGTATAAATACTAATTTAGTAAAAAAGTAACTACAATAAAATTACAATCACACTTCTTTCAGGATGACTAATATGATGTAATTTAAATTCTAACAATACAACCTTATATTGATAAAACATATAACATTATATTATCTAATTGATTGCAAGGTTAATTAAATTTAAAATGATAAAACTTTTAAAATCTAATGACATTGAGCTATATTCAATCAGGTCATAAAAAGTACAATAACTGATTAAGAGTGATACATACGGAGGAGACATATGGATATAACTGTCATAAATCGCTCCCAAGCATGACGGGTATCAAATTCCCTATAACAAAACATTATTTTGTTATTATATTATATTGCACAGTAATTGTGCTTTAAATAAATTTAAGAATTTGATTTTGTACTTCTAAACACATTACACAGAGTACTTATTTTTACTTCACCCATGCTAATTACATTCCTTTTTCCAAACAGTATCTGGCTACGAGGGGTATGATTGTTTTTCATTTATTTAAAATCACTTTATGCAACTATGGTCAATTTGACGATGCTACAATGAGAATCTTAAATGTTGCCTATCCAGGTACAGTTATAACAGGCATCTTTACCTGACACTGCATATGCTCGGTAACACCATTTTATCTCCTACCAAAGGATGGCAGAACCAAGGATTTTTTATTTCCTTTAAAAAATACTAGGTCCACCTGCTTGGCTACGAAAATGTGATCTAAGGCATAGAAGACAGCTATGCTAACAGTTACACCATAGGGGTCACCCAAGGGGTATGAACGCTCCTAGAAACTCTCACTTACTTCTCAGATATCTATTGTTGGTTTTTTTTTTTTTCTTTAATTTCCCACCTGGAAATAACAGCAGAAAAAATGTCTGGTAGACTATTAAAGTTGGATTCAGGATAAAAAGAAATCCTTGTGTCTTATTTACCAAAAAAAGGATCAATGATGTGAAGTTTATAGAGGATCAAAAGCAGAACCTGAGATTATAGTATATTACAGCAAGGAATGTGTTTAATTTTTAGATCAATCAGTACATCTTATAATTATAGAGTAGTTTGTACTACAAAAAAGCCAATATCAATAGCCAATATTGGACAAGGAAAGAATTTCTGTTTAACAGGGCCTATATGGATATTTATAAGATCTTGTTTTAATTTTTATATCACTTGTTTTATTAAATAGGTAAGTTTTAAATAAAATTGTACAGCTAATAAAAAAGAAAGTAAAATTCCAATAAATTCTTATACAACTTAACAACATTTAATAAATGATTCGCAATATTTTTATAATTTATAGGCTGAAATTATTATCCATTGGGTAATATAATCCGATACAGAATGACTTCACCTGAAAGCCTCTTCTTTGGGATATGAGTGTGACAGGTGTGAAAAAAAAAAAGCACAAGGGTTCCTCTTCAACAATCAATAAGGGCTTAAAGATAATCTTGATCATAATTTTTTAAATGATATTACTTTTATTATTTGAACAAAAAAGTTTATGATAGTTGGATTAATAACATGGATTCAAAATAAAAATCCATACGATCAAGAACTTTGAGATTTCATCAATGAATTTAACATGAAATGAAAAAAAAAAAAATTATATATATATATATATATATATATATATATATATATATATATATATATATATATATATATAGGAGAAAGTGCCCTATTATGGGATATTTTTTTTAAATATTTAATTGCTTGGCTCTAAATTGCTTAGACGATTCAAAAAATGTTGTTATACAATTAGCAGTAGTAGTAGACATCAAAAATGAAAAACAACCCATATCTCCTTTTTGAAATTTGTAATCATGATTAATGTGAGAAAAGTAAATTTTATACTTTGTGAAAATGGGCTCTTAATATGGGATAGGGGGGTGTCCTAATATGGGATACATATCCGTATTAGGGACCACGATATAAAATGAAATATATAAGGGAAAATTTGTTTATTATACAGAAGATATACATACATAGAAATACATGTTTTAAATGCCCATGGCAACGTATGCTCGGAAACCCGAAGATAGTAAGTTCAAAACCCGGACCCAGGGGATATTTAATAATATTACTCGGCATTAATCCCCCACCCTATCCCCTGGCCCGGGAAACCCCTTATAGCCTAAGGTGCGAGGAAGGGGAGGAAACAAAAGTATATAAATAGATATATGTTGCAAATAAATCCATGTTTACTGTTACAAAAAAACACAATTTTATTTTATTTTATAATTTTCAAATAATATTTAAATAATCAAAATTTCATAAGACTTTTATTTGCATTTTTTTTTCTCACAAATTACAATGAAAATTTGTGGATTATGAGTTGAACACTGCTTTCATGGCAAGACACTCCACAGTAGGAACATTGAACTTTAGTTTATTCATTTTCTGAATTTGTATCACAAAACATACACGTTTCTAAATACTCAATGTCTAAAGTAATATTATATTAATATAACTTTAATCTATTAATAACTATTTTCATTTCAGTGATAAAAAGGTGTCTCAATATGGGATATCCCATAATAGGAAGTAATGGGTATCCCATATTAGGGGATGTGGCTTCTTTTTTTTTAGAAATTATTGGGCTTCAGTATGTAATAAAAAAAAGAAAGCAATTAGCAAATATTGTAATCAATTGTTCAACATTTAAGATAAAATAATGATTAAGGGAATTCGACTTACCTTGAGGCCTGAAATATCAGGTCAAAATAGTCACGAAAAATGTTTTTGAACCCTAAAACATCAATTTACTGAAAATAATCTAACAGGATGAGAATGTATAACAATGTGACAAGGTTATGTGCCAATGCGACATTAATCTTCAATTTTATAGAATAAAAGTGAGGTTGCGGTACAAACTATATCCAGAAACCACATATCCCATATTAGGCAACCATCCCATAATGGGGCACTTTCCCCTATATATATATTTGTTTTACTGGCAACAGTAAAAAAGATAATTAAAATAAAACAATATAAATAAATACTAATTTAAAAATCATAAAGTTGGTTATTTCATCAACAGTGCATTTAGTCCAGGATCATTGCCCGTTTTTGTGAAACTATTAACATCCATCTGAAAATTCTAGAGCCTCTCCATTTTTACAAATGCAACAACTTTTTTATCTACAGAAATTTTTGGATCTGGCCCATTGGTCATGCCCTACGCACAGCATGTCAACCTATCGACCTTATAAAAATTTATGAACATCCAGCTGATTTCCACGCTATTGCTTAGTTACAATCGGTAGAATCAAAGCAAGCGACAAACGTATTCTCAGCTGGATGTTAACAATTTCACAAAAAGGGGCCAGTAATTTATAATGTATAATTATAAATCTTCTTTTGTCAGAAACTGTTGCTTTTCTGAAGTATTTTTATTGAGAAAAATTGAGGAACATTATGGAGTTCCAAGTTGTGGAGCAGTATTCTTGGATAGTGATGGTAGTTAATAATTTAATTTTGCACAAAAGTTCATTTCAAGAAAGATGTAATAAAATCTATTTTGAAATAAAAAAAAGGGTTAGGAAATACCTGAAACAGTCTAACTGAAGAGCAGAGTTTTTAAATGCTGATAGGAATATAGTGAGATCATGAGGTGTCCATGATATCTGTCTCCATGGCTCTATACATTTTTCAAACAGATCCAAGAACAAACACCTACAGGGGAAAAAATAGAATGTAATATTTTCATTTTTAATAGTAATTTTCAGTAGGGGGAGTGTGAAATATTTTACTTTATTTCTCTCGATCTGTGCAAACTACATCCAATACTTATGATTGATCTCGCATAGCTTCGAAAATTTATCTCTAGCTCTTGGTATGCTTTATCTAGAAGTTCAGGCTTTAATTTTGTACAAACGAGACTATAATAAGATAAAAACAGTAATTTGTATGCATGGAAAAATGTTTGATTCAAATTAATAATGATTTCATAGAATTCATTTTAAATTAAAAATGTGAAAAACAGCTACTTACTGCTTCAATTCTTTTTCCTTTTCTAATAAAGACCTTATTTCCCGCAAGTCTAGAAGAAATTCTCGATCTAAATCCATATCATCATGGTCTGATGAACCAGTAGGATAAGTCCAGTGGTGCATAACAGCAAGGGCACATTCATAAAAATCATTAAAGCTAAGATATTGCAGTTTCTTTTTACCGGTTTCAAGGCGAAGGCAAGCCATGAAAACCACAGCGCCATAGCGTCTAAAAGGAAAAAATAAGGTTTTAGATCTTCATAAATTAACTAATCATTTAGATAAAAATATTCATATCAAAATATTTAGAAATTATATTAATCAATATTTTGCCGACATGAATAGACAATTAGAACGGTCCATGAGATGGAAGGAAAGTCTTTCCTCCACAAACATTCAATGAAGTGTCTGTGTGCCATAGCACTCTGTATGCATAAAATTTAAATACAAAAAAAGAAATTTTAATACATGATTAAATTATAATTAATAATAAGAAATAAATAATTTTTTTTATTAAAGAATACATACTTGGCAAGATCTTCTGATAGTAGGAATAGATTTTTAATATTTTGAATAACTGAGCCTTGAAGATCTTCTACTACTTTGAAAATCCTTTTAACATTATCAAATTGTCTCCTGAAGAACATAAAATTATATTTATCTATAAAATATAACAATATACTAAATCATCATAAATGAAAATTCAAACCTGCAGGACTTCAATGTGATACCAGTTTTTTCACTCACTTCATCTAAATCTTTACGATATCTGGAAGATAACTTTCTACCAAGGAGTTCTCTAATAACAATATCATCAAATTCATAATACCTATAAAAAACAAAATCAATAATAAAAAATTAATGACAACTACATCTCTTAGCTACAAAACCTTTGAAGACAAAATTTATTTTTCATAGCCAATTTTTTTTTTTTAAATTAATCAATAACCTACGACTAAATCAGATAAAAATAAGGGTTTTGGAAAAAAATTCTGATAAACAGAAGATATTAAAATCAATATTCGTATAAAGATAATTTTACTCTACAATAACTAAACACGAGAGGGAGACAACTAATAAAGCTTAATAAAAAAAAAAAAAAAACTTTAAAAGTAATTTTAATTAAAATAATTTTTTTATACTTAATAATAAACTGAAAAGTAGCCTACAGAAAAATCATGGTATCCAAGTTAAGAAAGAAAAGAGAGTTAATAAAATTTTAAAATATCCTTTATGATTCAGTTCATAATAATTGATATATGAAATTACATCTTTAATGAAACATAGTTACTTTTAAACTATAAGATCAAAAAAATTATTTTTAAAAATGTATAAACAAACTCAAGGTCCAATAAACATAAATAAAATCTAGCCTACATAGCTAAATACTTTTCTTTAAATAAGGAAAGAGGCAGTCAATGTCTGATTAATGACAGATATTAGTATGCACATTAAGAATATTAATTATTTATTTAACTTTTAAATATAAAAATAACCATATTTTTAACTAATTTACTAATTATTTTGGGTTTTAATTTATAAAATTTAGATTCATACTTTTCGATTAACAACTGCCTAGTTAGAGGTTCAATTTGAAAATTTAACTGTTCTGCAAGTTTTGGAGGATTATGAAGAAGTTTTTCGAGTAAGTTGTAGGTTCTATAATGGTCACATACATCACTTTTCACAAGTTCTAGAGTATTTTCTGCATATCTTAAAACATGCCTATGAACATTTTCAACCGCATCCTCAGCTATAACAAATCGAATAAAATTTTGAGTTAAAAATAAATATAAATTCCATTATTTAGGTATAAATCACACATAGAGAAGAATCTATTTATAGGTTGAAAAATTGTTACTCACAAGTGCAACCATCAACCCACAATTGGTAAACGTCTGGATCAACAATGGTATAGTTGCTTATAAATACATCAACATCTGGAATCATTTGATGTTTCAGGATATTTTATTTCTGTTATAACTCTTTAACGATGGACCGGGCCACTTGCTTTTTTGCAAATAATTCATAGTAGGAAACCTGAACATCACCATAACCTCCCTCCGATACAATCGACTGATTGTAGTAGTAAAGTGCGGGGTTGTCGAGCTGCTCTGGGGTAATGAATGAATGGAAATAACGTACTTCAAGGAAAGCACCTATGTAATAATTCCTTAATTATGATTACGTGTATTGATATCCTATTATTTTGAAGGAAAAAAAAACGTAATAATCTTTAGCTTAATTTTATTCATACGTTTTAAAATTATTAATTGCTGTTTGGAATGTGCAATAAAAGAAAAAAAAAGTTCAGGTTAGAAATGATATTACTATTTAAATATAAATTAAATAATAATAATGTGCAAAAACAGCATTGTTAATGAAATATCTAACTCAAGAGTAATAAAATGAACTACATATTAATATTGTTTTCTATTATAATACCCACGGGCGTCACCGCGGGGGGGGGGACAGGGGGGACGCGTCCCCCCCAATATTTTGACAGGAAGCAACTGTCCCCCCCAATATTTTAGCAGGAGAGAACCCAATGTAAAAAAATTAATAAAAATGCGATTTTACGAATTTATCTGAGTTTAACCTATAAAATATAAATATAAAATATTAGTCAATTTCAGCACAATCTATTGTTAAAAGCTAGTTAGGCATATTGTATAGTTGATGAATTATATATTTTTTATTTCAGCTCGAACTGTTTTGTTTTATTACTCTACATTTCTTTTTTATACCAACCAGCTTGGTCCTACTTTCCACCAATTGATGAAGCTTATGAAGTTAATGAAACGCAATGAAATTAGTGGGATCAGAATCAGAAGAAAAACTTTGATAAAATTCAATCAAGAAATTTTGAAGAAACATCCTTCAACATTGCGCCTTAACAATTCCCTATTTTAATGTATAACTGAGGCATAAATTGACAAGTTTTAAAAGACTGTAAATACCTTTGAAATACAGCGTTGGAGGATAAATTTAAATGCCCCAACAGTTGTTTTTAGGGGTTATTATTTCAACTTTTAGCCCCTCGAATTTCTACCTACCCTATCTAGGAAAATATTGGGCCGTCCCCCCCAATAACTTGGTGCTGGTGACGCCCATGATAATACCCAGGCGTACCCATGCTCCCCACAGAGGATGGCTCACTCCCCCTCACAAAAATTTGTTTCGCCTCCTCTTCTAAAAATGGTTTTATTGAAAAAAGATTATTGGTGTCCGACCGAAACCGAATGAGGAAGGGAGGACAAAAAAAAAGTTGACGTTATGACCATATAAAAGATTGACTGTTTTTTTTGTTTTGTTTTTTTCTAAAATAAGTGCATTACGCCCAATAATATCAGGCACTCAATATAATTTAGTCAAAATAATAGCCAGCCTTCGTAAAATTGATTTAAGATATTAAGCAGCCCCCCCCTTTAGGACTGCAGCCCCCTTTACGATCGGCTGAATCCGCCCATGCACTCATTTGATATTGCAACGCTTCACTTAAAATTTCGGGGGTCACCAAGCATAGAGATAATGGGTGTCAATTGCATGATAGGTATATCAGAAATCTTGACTTCAGAGAGTAATACCCATTACTTATCCTTCGTTACAGGCTATCGCAAAAAAAGTTTTTAATAGCATTTCCATCTTCATACCTTATGGAAAATGGTTTCAGTACTGTAGCCAATCTTCTTACAAAAAAAAATCTGGTGCGTGCGCGCAACACACAACTTTCACTTACCAACTTACTTAGATTAGAAATAATTGCGTTTTGTTAATTGCCACTTCTCAAATGAACGGAACGGCTTTAGTTATGAACAATGGTCTGTCATTACAGGCGTACTCCGCATGCGTGGGCTCAACGAGTTCAATGAGTTGACTGAATATTTTTCTTTTTATCTCCTCTTTATGTTTTCTTTATTTTCATCATATCTCATATTTAGCCATTTCTTATTTTTAGGCGTAACGAGAGACAGTTAATTTCTCCATTTAAACAAAAACAAAGGTACTTTATAGGAAACTAACAAACAAAAAAGGCCCCTACCCCATTTAAGCCCCCCCAGAACATACATATTATAATACATATATATAACCTGATATTAAAGAACACCTCCTTTTCATTAAACATGACTAATTTGATGAAAATCGTTAAAGCCGTTTTTGAGAAAATCTAAAAAAAGGTAAAAATTGCAAAAAAAGTTAAGAAATAAAGTGCCCCTCCGTTTGACCAATTTTGATGAAATGCGGGCTATATCATCTTTGGCATATACATACGTCAAAAACCCAGTTTGATCAAAATCTTTAAAGCCGTTTTTGAGTGAATAAAAAAAACATGTGAAAATGATACGAAATTTATTAAGTAAAGTCCCCCCTCCGGTTAATCAATTTTGATGAAATTTTTACAGTCATATTTCAGGCATATTAATACATCAAATACTCAGTTTAATCAAAATCGTTGGAGCCGTTTTTGAGAAAAACGAAAAAAACGTAAAAAGTTATTAAATAAAGTACCCCCTCCCGTTGAGCAATTTAGATGAAATTTTTGCTGTCAAATCGCGGGCATATATCTACACTAAATACCCAATTTCAGGTTCGCACGGTGTATAGTTTTTGAGCTAGTCTGTTCACACACACACACACACAGACCATTTCGCGGGACTTGTTCATTTGGACTCAGGGGACCCCAAAACGTGTATTTCCGTTGAAAACCGGAAGTCGAAATTTTTCACGATCGCAATACTTCCACTTACTATATATTTCATATATAGGTAAGTGAAAGTAAAAAGGAAACAGTTCGGAAATCACATGTCGAGGAGATTTAAGGTTAAGCCTAACTAAATAAACAGCCAAATATAAAGTTGCTATTAAAGTATCAGGTTCATCCTTCCCAACAAAAATCCCATTAATTATTTATTTATTTGTTATATTTTATAATAATTTTACTGATTTTTTTTTTTCGTGCCTTCGATTTTAATCTTAAATCATATTCAATTTTAAAACATATTAAACTTAACTTTTTTTAATTTATTAATTAATGAAAAATAACAGGATTGAAAATTGTTATTTTTAGGAGACGACATATACAAATATATACCACGCATGGGCGTACCCAGCGGGGGGCAGGGGGGGGGGCAGCTGCCCCCTCCCCCCGGAAGGCTGGATGCAATAATTTTTTAAGCTTTTAAGTCGGGAAGCAGTAATAAAATATTTTTTTTTAAGCAAATAATTGCAATAGCTTAGTTGATAAAGCACTGCTATAATTATACATAATTTTGGTTTCATTCACCTTTTCCGCGGTAAGATGTTACAACATGAACGACCACAGCTTGCCCCCCCCCTAGTTTTTATCCTGGGTATGCCCTTAATACCACATATAATAAATCAGACCCAAAAGTGGTTTTTGCAAAAGCAACTAAGCTATTCCTCTAAATCTGATTCGTAATATGATTGAAATGCATCGCAAATATTAAATCATAGGTAAATGGCTTAAAAATAGCAAGTTAAAGCATTGCCTCGAAAATATGCTTAAAAAAAGTTTTGCTGGAAGAAAGATGTAAAAATCAAGCCTAAGCATTTATAAAGTTTTGTTTCCTCTATCCTCTCTATGTCAATGAGCATGATTTTAAGTGAATGGATTTCACTAAAGCAACAATTTTTAAAAATCATTTTTGTCTATATTTCTTAATTTAGGGGTTTAGTTCTATTGAATTGATATTCACAAGGAAAGCTGCTGTTGGCTATGATCACTTCAATATAGCCCGAAGGCTAGGAGGAGGAAGGCAACCCTGAAGGGGGAAGAAAGGAAAAATATAATGAAAAGTTGATATTGACATTTAAGTTTACTTGCATGAGTGACGTTCTCAGTAGAGTATGTCACCACTGACAAATCCGTTTAGCCTTCACGTAAAGGAGGGGTGTAATAAATAAATAAATAAATAATTGAATTGAAATTTTTTGGTTTAATAGCTGTTAAAATAAAAGAAGTGTGCATTGGAAATTGTGTGAACTTGATACATTTAGATTTTAATTTAAATCCCAAATTTTAATGGGTGACATTTACGAAATGATATATGATAGGATTGATTGGCTTAAGAACCATTGAACTAGTTTAGTTAAGTGTTAACAGGCCATGCATCATGTAGGTACTTAAGGCTGTATCTTATATGAGAGGTATTAGATACAAGAAGGTTTATACATAGATCAATAAGAAATAAAAGCTTTTGTTACAGCAATTAAAAATTAATGATCATATACTTACCACAAATATAATTTTATGTATGCAGTGATATAAGAATTTTTCAATGACTATTCTAAGCGGGGATCACATAACTATTAATAAAGCAAGAACGAAATCGAGGCAACTAAAGAACGAATGGAGAAAAAATTTATTTTTTATTAATCTAATCATAATCTGTGGGTGACCACCTTTTTTAAATTATTTAAATTTGTTTTTGTATTTCATGTAGGCATGTATTTTTAATGTGTCATCTTAATGAATTTATCTCAAAACAGTTAACATAACGTTGATCATTTTTTTTAGAAATTTGTATTTATATTTATTGCCTTTTTTTAAAAAAAAAAATATATTCTCCACTTTAAAATGAAGCAGCTGCTTCATTTTGCCTCCTCCACAGATGATGCTTTCGGTTGAAATCAGAATTATTTTATTCCACCAAAATTCATCTGTGAATTTCAAAAAAGACATTTTCTAAAGATTGTTAAATACTCGACACTCTACCTCATTGGAAATGACACCCAGTAGCAAAATGGATACCGATAAGGACTTGCTTATTGCTGCTGCAGCTGTAATAATCGTTGATCAAACGAGTTATAAACAACTGGAGAGAAGATTTTGGGTTGTTCCGAGCCTTAGATATGGAAGAACTCGATATGGTCACCTTTTCCAGAGCTGTATGTAGAGGGTAGGACCGAGGATACTAACTTGAGGAACACCGGCAGATTGAGATAAACAAGCATTATTATTATTACCTTGAATAATCTACTGAGGGGTAAGAGAGAATAAGGAAGTATTTAGGAGTTAGAAATATACGGAGCTTGTAAAACAGTCCCAGAAGCCAGAGAGAAAAACTCGATCAAAAGAATGAAATAATAAAATTGATAAACCATGATAAATACTTGTTATAGCAACCCAAATTGCATAATTCATATCTTCATTCCTTTAATTGGAACGTATTCACATAACTTGTGGTATCAAGTGAGAGTAAACACCATGTTGGGAGTATCAATTATTGATATTTTAGTCGCCACAACCATAAAAAGATAAAAAAGAATCCTAGAACAATAAAGTAATTATCACAAGGTGGTATTAATGTTCAACGGATTAGAAATAATTATCTTTATAATTCTATTACGTCTCACAGGTGGTTACGTCAAATTAATAAGTGTTTATTTCACAATAAACCATGTTTTCCGCCTACAAACACACTACATTGTAAAATGTGACAAAATGACAGAGGACCGAATTTAATATTTCTTCCTTTTCGGTAATGAATAGTTTTGAATTAATGAAGGGAACAATTAATTACGAACATTGTTCTGAATAAATGTTTAATAAAATTGAAAATGGTTATGTTAATATAGTCCATCTTATACAATGCTAAAACCTTTTATGTAATACAAGGACTTTTATATTAGTTCATAAAAGTCCTTGTATTACATATAACAATCAAAACATTTTAAAACCGACCTGTCAGGACAGTTTCGATTTACTAAATAATTAATTTGATTTTTCTTGCTTTCAGAATGAAAAATCTGGTACGATTCGCGCAACACACACCTTTCACTTACCGACCTATTTATACTGGAAGTTAAGGTGTTTAGATAAATATGTAAATGCTATTAACAACTTTACAGAAAATAGCTTTTTCCTCATTTATTTACTTATTATTCATTTTTCATAAGGTTTAGAGTGTTATAATTAGAGCTCGGTTTTCCGTGCAAATCCATCTTTTTATTGGAAAGTCAGAATTGAGAGAACTCAAGTTCCTTATCCGAATCAAGCCTAATGGGATGTTTTATTGAATTTTTATACTGCACGAAATTGCACGTTTTGGGGTTTACTGCACGTTTTGTTGCACGAAATTGCATCATTTGATATTTTGAAGAAAAAAAATATTACAAATTGTAATATTCTTTAATACACATCAAAACAATAGTGGAAAAATAAATTTGAATATCATATGAAAAAAAATAAAGGAACTTCGGAGATGTAAACCAACACAAACCTCCTTTCCCAGAACTGAGGGTTCAGTGGTTCCTAGATGTTTACATTTTGTTTCTCAATTCTCATCGTTCTGTCAGTATCAAACTAGCTTCTGTCGAGTATATTAATAATAAAACTGCCTGAAATTGGAGCGAGTATGTCTTCGAAAACTGCGGGATGGATTGAAAAATATCCTGAACTCACTAGGGATGATTGTGTAGTGTTCTGTAAATCATGAGATAAAAAAATTGGATGTGAGAGGAAAACACAAATTGATACCCGCTGTAGCACAAGTACCTATTTTATTTTAAGTAAATATTTTATTTTCCGATTTTTTCAAAAATATATCAATAGTATTATACAAAAGATCCAAAATTCAGTGATTTTACCAAAACCAATATTATAAAAATAATCTGTAAAAATAAAAGTTTCTATATCAATTTACTCTCCGCTACTTGTTTTTTTCCAAAGTAGCTATTTTTTGTTCGCAAAAATAATTTGATGCCTGATTTTCAAGAATACATTATTATGTTTTTGCACGTTTTGAAGTTTTTATTGCACAATTCAAATGTTTACTGCACGGAATTCCAAGCTTAGCTATAAGTATTGCAAAACTTAAAAATCCTCAGTACTTCTACATTCATTATTATTTATTTAAGGGGCCTAAAGAAAATCCTAATTTCCTCAATATTCGAGTTTTTACAGCTTTTTTTAAATATATCGGGAATATATAGCATTCTCGAGCCGAACACGCTGGCGGTTCGAATCCGCCCTGTGAGAGTTGACTTTTATTTCGTGGAGGCCCCACGGAATAAATTTCGACCTACCCACCATGGTTAGAATAGGTTGGTTATACCTCTAGAGTATCCCCCGTATGCCACACTTGGCCAGGTAGGGGTACCGAACAAACAATATTAGGTAAACTAAAATCCTTTTATGTCTCATTTAGAAATCTAGTATGTAACTAAATTTTGTGAAATAAAATACGTTGCGATTTCTTACGCGCAAACAACTCTTTCTTAGGGTCTGGCCACACATGTCCGCACCGGATCCGCACCCCAGCACTAATATAGGTTATGTTTAGAATATTTTTAATTTAACTTACATATTACCTTTAGTTATGCCTAAAGGTCAGGCCACACATGTCAGACACAGGCCACTTTAGGCATAACTAAAGGTAATATGTAAGTTAAATTTAAAATATTTGACTAACCTATATTAGTGCTGCGGTGCGGATCCGGTGCGGACATATGTGGCCAGACCCTTATGCGCCGTACGCCCTTATTTATCAACAATGGGCTGTTAGTAAAGGCGTACTGCGCATGTGAAAAAGTTGTCGACGTGTTTTAAGTGTTGTCGCAAAATAGGTATCTATTATAAAAGTTTAAATTATGAATTTAACTAAAATTGATATACCAATCTTGGTGAAACATTTTCCTTCTTTTTCTCCAGTGGATATTTATCATTTTTTTTTTTTTTTTCGCCATTTCTTACTAATAGGCATAATGAGAGACAGTTCATTTCTCCTAATAAACAAATTCAAAGGTACCCTGTTGGAAGAAAATTTTCCTTCGCCATTTAAGCCCCTTCAAAAAATTTCTATGTTGATAAAAACTAACTGACATTAAAGAATACTCGATTCTCATTAAAATGACGAAATTAATCAAAATCGTTAGAGCCGTTTTTGAGAAAATAATAAAAAACGTTTTAAAATTTATGGAATAAAATGCCACCTCCGTTTACACAATCACGGGCATATAACTTTACACAATTTTAGATCGTGTGCTTTATCGTTTTTAAGCTAGTCTGTTCACCCGAACGCTCGTAAAAATACACACACACACACACAAACACACACAGACCGTTTGGTACTCACATACAGGTAAGTGAAAGTAAAAAAGAACGGAATTATCGGTATAACGTTCGGATAAGCATTCTTACAGAATTCGTGAAACTTTTTATTTCATATTTGAATTAATAATGAATATTTAAAAAATAATAGTCTCAATTCACAATGAAGGTATAAAGCCTAAGAAAATTATTTCATCCAAGTCAAAATCACATTATCATCAACCTCCAGCTGCGAAGTAAGAAAATATATTTCTGGGAAAAAAAAAAAAAATTACAAAGAAGAAAACACAATTAAATGAACAAGGAAAAGACGTTTCAGGGAATCGAGCAAAACAGGATGCATATTCCAAAACTTTCCGTTGCAGATCTTATCTGACGCTAATCGTATTTTCATAGTTGTTGAGGTAAAAATAATGTTCTTCTCATACGAAAATATTTATATTATCGGTATTACTTTCCAAACAAATCTTTCCGATATTCGAGATGTTCAATGGTTCAATCGAGGATAAGTATATTAGAATCGGAGTTACTTTGACTAAAAGGATCAGGCGTTTTATAATTAACATTAAAGGGAAAAAAAGTTTCCAATTGCACTTTCATAAATAATATTTCAATTAGGAATTCCAAGAAAATAGGAGAATTCACACAGACATCGGACACGACACGAACAGATAATCCCCCGAACAGGCCGATCAAGTGAAGAAAGAACAGAGCAAGTCTCAT
This sequence comes from Aelia acuminata, assembly GCA_911387785.2. NCBI lineage: Eukaryota > Metazoa > Arthropoda > Insecta > Hemiptera > Pentatomidae > Aelia > Aelia acuminata. The sequence continues at coordinate 83,052,049 of OU426982.1, read as the reverse complement.
CGTTGCTGCTTCTTGACTTCCCGCTTCCTTTTAGCACGACACAACAGCGTGATTCAGTGACTCGATTTTTTTGGAAGGAGGGACTATCAGGGGCTTGAAATTTCAAGAAAATATTTGTTCCATGGAATAAAAAAATATAACGCATTCGCAAGAAACAGAAAATCAGCGAGTTTTGAATTGTAGGTATTCCCTGAATTTCCATTCTATCTGGGGTGTTGTATAAGGCATTTGTGATTAATAAACCTCTTAAGTGGTTTAACAATGGTTATCTGTACATATTCTATACCTGAATCGCATATCTTTTTTATTGGAGTTGCGTTGCATCTGCACAAGCTGCATGAATACCGGTTTTATAGCTGCATAATTCTTCATTTTCTCCTGTAGTAAAAATAGCAACATGATAACAGTAATGATTGTACTTTGATGTCTTCCTAATATTGCTTCTCGTATTAACTTATTCGGTAGTTCCTTCCTGTCTGGGGTAGGAGTTTCCGTACATTTCACCTTTTTTAACCAAAAAAAAAAAAAGGGTTGGTGTTGTTGGGTAGCATCCAAATGCTACAATTTATTTATTAAAAAAAATAAATGGAAAGTTTGGCACAAGTACCGCAATGCCACTTACAGGCATTGCTAGTATAGAACCATTTATTGAGGCCCCGATTTAAATCCCACGGGCCTACCCCCCCCCTATTTTTGTTCTTTTCAATTTCCATCGCTAATAGTGAGCTTCTACCCCAAGAGCAGTGAATCTGCTCGATTTTAAATTAGTTTTTTTATTTCAATAGATTTCAATTAATTTTTTTATTCTTTTGATTTAATTATCGTTTAATGAGGTAGAGTCCGAGCTATAATATAACTCATGCGGTTTTTTTTTAATCACCAATTTTAAATGTTATTTAGATTTTTACATCCTGCAAAAATTTGTCCCACTGTGATCCAGATTTTGACATCGTAAGGAAGAATGGAGGTTAGATCTTAGAGAGGGGAGGAAATGCTTTATCTATATAAATAAAGATGAAATTCTGTTTGTTTGTTTGTTCTTTATAGAAATCCATACTGTTTTTCCTAAATTCTCCAAATTTCGCTCAGTGGTTCTTTTATACCAGGTGCGAACACCCGTCCATATTAAAATTGCATACCTTCAGCCAATCTCTGGATATATTCTTTATTGTTATAAAAATCGTTTTGATCTCGCTTTACATTGGTGGTTACGAAATCGACCGTTTGAGCCGATAAAAGTCTCACTTTATAGATTTTATAGATTTAAAATATGAAATTCTCCGGGTGAAATCGGTATATACAGCTAGTTATTAATAACAAGAAATGCTGCCCAAATACATTGGGTTGTTATAATACATAGTATAACTGTTAATTAATAATTAAATACTGTAACATGAAACAAAATAAAAAACATAATTGAAAAGAGTCCTAGATTTTTTGTTAAAACAATTGCCACCTATTCTAGTACATGATTGTGGCTGTTGTAATACATGTTCGTGACTGTTCGAGTACCTTCTACGCTTTTCGAGAACCATACTAGACCCTTCACCCAAGGATTCCCTTTCTCATGAGGCTTTAGCTGCACCTAGACGTTCTGCATGTCGGAGAGTAGTGGAAGGCCCATCGTGGATTTATGGTAGTGTGTCTTTTGTAAGACTGTTTTCTGGCTTTTAGTCGTTTTTACACAGGTTTACAGGTTGCTCCAGAATCCAGCTGGCACTTTAGTAACTTGAATTTCCCATTGATATACATTCTAAGATCATGGAACAATTGGTTTTTTTCATTAAATGTGGCGCTGCAAACGGGCCCCCACAATCTTCATCAGATCCTTCACTACCCGTTGGTTTTTCAGTTACGTTTTGAACTTTCCGTTTGAAACAAACTCTACTGAAGCCTACCTTTCTGAAAGTCGGACAACTACTAATGCCCTTTGCGTGCCTTAAACCACAGAATTTGCATTTGATCGTCTCAGTTTTTTTTTCAGTCATCCTTTTGGTTACATTTACATCATTATAACCACCTAGACCCGCAATCCGATGGGCGTATTGGCTTGCCAGCTCGAGGGCAGTACAACTGTCTACAGCCTTCTCCAGAGTTAACTCTTTCTCAAGAAGCAAACTTTTCCTGAGGCTACTCTCTCCTCGCCCGGTCACTAACCTATCCCTGATCAGTGCCTCTATATCTAATATATCTATACATCTAATATATCTATCTATACATCTAATAGATCTATTAGATTCTTGTTTGCTAGCTCCGAAAAATCACACTTGCCTGATTCTTAAGCCTTTCTACAAACATCCTAATGGATTCCCCCGAATACTGCGTCATCGAATTAAAAACGAAACGCTCATATATGATGTTTCGTCTCACTTTAAAATGTTTGTCTAGAGTGCTGATAATTGTTTCTAAACTTTTTCCTTCATAGCCACCCAATTTGTTTAAAAGCGTTAAGCCCTCTGAGCCCAGTAAAAATATAAATAAGGCTGTACCTTCTTGCCTGAGAAATCTTTCTTACCAGTATCATCAAGCAGGATCTGATAGTTCTCCCATTGACATTTGAAAACTGCCCAGTTTTCATTGCATTTGTCAGGATCCGAGAGATCTAACTCTGATGGTATTGGTAGACTTGTCATTGCAACAGGTTCGTTCAAATCTTACCTGACACCATATTAATTTCCTGCTATTTATTTAATATGATAATAAATAATAATTTAATCATATTATTTAATATGATTAAATTAGGTGATAATACAATAATTATTGCGCTTGTTAAGAAAGATATATTGGAGAACATTTATATTCACAACAATCAAAGCAATGTGACACATGTCTGTTATAACATTAATTACAACAGTGTTATTCCCATACACATGCACTTTCTCTCTTTTTACCCCTTTTATCTTCCCTTATTATTTCTTTTCTCATCTTTTCCAATAAAATGAATTATCCTTCATTCCATGGACCATTATTGCCGGATTTTGGACCAGCTGGTATTAACGATATTAGTATTAGCTGCTGTTAATACAGCTGGTATTAACTATAACCTCTTCCAACTCCGAGTAAATGGCCAGCCCATTTCCATTTTCTATGATAGATAATTGCAGCTATGTAACGTAAGCATGCTTGTTTTCATCGATTTTCTATTCTTCTTCATATACTTTCTATTTGTTCCATTTTCTATCTCTCCTTCCTTTATTATGCGCAACATACCTCTCCATTGACCCTATGTCAATAAATTGTTGACTCTTGTTTTCCTATTTCACCAACGAACCGCTACTAGTTCCCAGGGTCTCTAAAATTACAAACTCCAATATCACTCATTTCGGAACTAGGTCATCAAGAAAACTTCTTCTTCTTTTCGGAATCGTTCCGCGAGGTCCAAAACTGGGGACTCTCACGGAGAACTCTCTCACCAAAGATCTCGCTGAACTTTTGTTTAAGGAAAGAGATGGAATTTTGTAGATTTATTATTGATACTTTCCGACTCAACCGCAAGGACAAGGTTATGATTTTTCAAATCTAACTGTCGGTTCCAATACCAGTGCTTTCTTCCGAGTCTGAGAAATGCGACTCGTTGATCCCTCTGTATCCCAAGTTCCTCTCTTTTAGGAGTCTATTAAGTCATGCTTAACCCTATGGTGCCGGCTGGTTATGAGGAGGGAGTTGGGGCATTTTCTCAGCACGTAGACTGGTGTTTCTAACTCTCTGCGACATTTACGACAGAAGGACCCAACTTCTCTCGTTTGTCCGCTGGCTCCTTGGACATCATGCAGAGGGGCTTAATTAAGGATGAGTTTTTATTATACGAGTTATTAATGATGATTAATAACATAAACATTCTGACCCTGCTTCTTATATATGCATCTGTTAGCTTTAGAGGTCTCTTTAAAATGCCGAACATCTCTGCCATCAGCGATTGGCCCACTCCTCAAAGAAATTATTCCGCATCGACTTTCGTAGAGCCAGCCGCCAAGCTTCGGAAGCCCTGATTAACACCCAACATATCGGCGATTTCCGCCAAATCTGCTTGGTAATTAAATATTGGCTGGAACAGGGCACCCGGAACATTCAACTGCCGCTGAGCAATATACATATGCTTTATTATTTATTATACTCAACATCGCTGTAGAGGTGTTAGGAGGCCTGTTAAGTCTTTGCTACTCAAACATACAAATATTTTGAACAATATAAATCATAATGAATTTCTAATTATTCATTTCTAAAATAGCAGCTCAAACTAAGAGAAACGCAAAAAGTTCAAAAAAAAAAAAAAAAGTTACGCACCTGAGTAGGCTGATTACTTTTTTAATTTTACCCTTGAACTGATTTCAAGAACCTTAAGGATTTTAATTAGGTAGGGTTACCACCTTCCAAAGCTTAAGAAACATGAGCAAGATTCTGCACTTTTCTAACAAGATTTCCTTTTTTGCACGGTAATAATAATTATTAGGGACTCACTGCCCAATTCTCTCCACCACTAAAGATATTTAGAAAAGAGGTTTTCTAAATCGTTTTTAAACTTTTAAACTCTTTTTTATTTTTTTATATTATATTTTATTTATTTATTATTATTATTTATATTTTTATTTTATTAAGAGTTTTATTTAAACTCTTAAAACCTCGAGCTTGGTGTTAAATATAAAAGGATGCTTTTAAAATTCCAAAATAGTGATTTGGAACAGTCGTGGCTATTAAAAATTCAAGATAAGTAGCAAAAATATAACATATTTAGAAAATTTATTGTGCATTCAACCGTTCCAAAATGAGCTCTCTTTTTTACCATTAGGAAAAAAATTTTGACGGTGTGACGAATTTTTGCTCAATAATCTCATTGGTAGTCAATAACGGATCGTAGTTTAAGAATCGCCCTCAAACATTTATCTCCTGGAGAAGCTACGAAAATTATCATTATTTTGCCAATGTGTAGACATAAAATAAAAAGATATTATAACACATCGTCCGATTAGCCTTATTGGCATAAAGCGACGTTAAAGAAACAAACCAATTATAACACAAACCTTAAATAAATACACATAGGTAAATACTAAATGCCGTTTATTTCTTAATAAGGGATGATTGCGTATATAAGTATTTCTGAGGTAGGTACATCTTCACTTTTGTGTCTGCTTTATTAAAATAGTAACTATTTTTTCAATAAAATACTTTATTTAAATGGTCCTTTCCTTTTCTTCTTGAGTATGATGCAGTTATACAATAATGTATTTATTTGCTTTCACCATAAGTCTCAATAGCATTTTCTGTGACGTACTTCAACTTGACTTGCATCATTTTTTTATTAAGTTGAATGCATTTTATGATTAAATGATATATCTTTCCTATGAATAATATAATACAGAATAAATAAAATTCTACTTTAATATTTATAGACATATTTATTACAAAAAATTTGATTTATGTTTATTGATAACATAAATAATATTTTTTAACAATTTGCAACGGCACTCTAATTCGTCTGATACGATACTGGTTAGATTCAAGTTTGAATACAGCTTTTCGTTAGCATTTGAGAGAGAACAAGAAAAATTTGTTCCAGTCCTATTATCTATAAAAACCTCGTTAAAAGAATCGATTGCCTCATGCACTTTAACCGATATTGCGTCCATGAACCACGTTGTGGTTTGGTTTATTTATTTTTTATAACATCCCTGTTATGAAAATTTTAAAATAATTGTTTATCCTAATTTGAAAAATTTATTTTAATTTATTGATAAAGTGTAATTTTATAATAAGTAATTGCGAAATTACTGTTGAACATGATAAACTCAAATCAAAACGATCGATTAAATGAATAAATCCAGAATCGTACGTCCTATTTATAGATAACACAGACCATACTTTCACAATATTTATTGAAAACTAGAAAGTAAATCAGCGAAGTCTAACAATTAGAAGAATGTTTTATTAGAAGGATGGTCTTACCTTCACATATAGATTTCTAATTTTAAGCAGCACTTATGATTGAAAAAAGTTCTTGGACAAATCTTTTGCCGGCGTTGTCATTTTTATTTTATTTTATTGTATTGTAATTATGATTTATTTCGATATAGACGGGACACGAAGTCGCTCCAGATTTGTTGATGGAGGTAACCTAGATCCTGGCACGAAATTCCTCGTGTTGTCGGAGATCAGCTGATCGGTAGAAGGCGCATGCGCGTCATTATTGAACAGTAGTCTGCGAGACTCCCGACAGTTACCTCCCGACCGGTGTCTGAGTTGCGGAAGTGTCGTTGTTACTGCTGTTCGTGTCATAACAAATTTGTTTTGAAGTTTTTAAATTCATTTGACACTTTGAAATTCAGGCTCCGTCGGTCCTTTCGCTTCAAATTTATTCTGAAAGGAACCTCCTATCTTCCGTTAGATTTCATATAGCAGTAAAAGTGAAGATATCAACAAGACATTGAAGTTCATCCAATTGGTAAGAATAATTTATTTTTACCCCTTCATGAAAGTAACAGACAATTGTTTTTATGGTACAACGAAATATATATTTTTTGTATAAAAATATCAAAAAATTAACTATTTAATTTTCTAATAATTTAGTAAATGATACTTTTCTTTGTTATTTTATCATCTGTGAAATTAGAGATTATTTATCTTATACTAGAAACAATTGTTGTAAGTTATTGTGATATATTCTGTATCAATGTTTCAAGAATTTTAATCTCTTTTAATATTAATGTATTTATTTTTTATTTATATAGAGCATATTAGTATCTTATTTTATCAACTGGTTCATCCTATTTCTTACCATTCGTTTCGGGGTACCTATTCCTCCATCTGAATAACACAGATTTCACCAAAATACACCCAAAATTCATCCTGAACTGAAATCATATTAAATAGGTATTTAAGTATTTAACATCAAACTTGAAATTTAAATATTTCATTTTTAAAATTTGCAAGGGCATCGGCTGAATAAGCTGGCTTTACTAACCCATACCGAAATTACGTCAGATTGACACCACCTGATTCTTGGTGTCTCATTTTACGATGTAAATTTCACTGTAATTATTTGTTATCACTCTAGAAGTCTTATTCATATTAATTGAATTAAATTTTAATTTCTTTTGTAATGTTTTAAAAATGGTGTTGATATTAGTTGGTTGATAAAATATTGTAATTACCCATGGTGAATATTATCTCAGGAATATGTTGTTATACTTAAAGAAAACATAAAAACTAAATTACTCTTAGTTTTGTGATACAAAGAAGTGTTATTAATTGCATATTTTTTTTTTCATTCCAACTAAACCGGAAGTTGCTACTGTACATGTCTATGCTTCACTTTTTTAACTAATTAATTGTATGAAGCACATATTATTGTTAATAATTAATTTTACACATAATTAAATTTTTATTGTTAGTGAGGATGATGCTTGGTTCCGAATTGTTATTACTTCCCTGATGGTTTTGGCAGGTTGAGTCAGAAAGGAATTTTATCGGCAGGACGAACGTCTGGCTCTATTTTTATTTGATTATCGTGATAGGTCACTTGATTCAATTAAACTAAAGGTATTTTTTGAATACCTGATATACCTGTTTGAATAGCTCTTATGACAGACTTTTGGTATTTGTATATCCTAGACCAAAATATGGCCCTTTTTTTAAACTTTTAACACCAGAATTGTCATCCAACATTTTGTTAAAAAACAAAATGTTTCTTCAGTGATCCGGTTACATCTACTTCGAAGTTAACCAGCAGAAAAAAAAAAAAACTTAAACCGAAACCATCCCCCCAAAAAAATATGTTCCCTTCCCGAGCGCTGAACGAACAAAAAATCAGCTTGAAGGATCTCTGCTAACGTACGTTCTATCCTTCGTTAACCTTGATCAATGTTTAATAATAGTGAAATAAGATCTAATTAATGAAATTACCATTATCAATAGATAAACGTAACTTTTAATCCATGGTTTTTGTGAATTACTTCTCTTAAAATATTTATTAGTAAAAAATATTTGGCAAGAATAATGGTGAATTTTATTTCTTGTTGCGATTTATGAGCCAATATATATGATATATGGGTGATTATCAAACTATGGGCAACTTTTTACTTTCACTTACCTATATATGAAATATATAGTAAGTGGAAGTATTGCGATCGTGAAAAATTTCGACTTCCGGTTTTCAACGGAAATACACGTTTTAGGGTCCCCTGAGTCCAATTAACCAAGTCCCGCAAAATGGTCTGTGTGTGTGTGTGTGTGTGTCTAGCTCAAAAACTATAAACCGTGCGAACCTGAAATTGGGTATTTAGTGTATGTATATGCCCGCGCTACAAACAAACATGCTATTTTGAGACTTTCAATACATTGCTGATTTAAAAAAGAAGGGATTCTTGTATATTAGACACAAAAATATGAATCTGTTACTAAAATTATTAAACTATTTATGATTCATCAAAGAGTTAGATACTAATTTCAATGTTAAAGAATTTTTTTTGAATTCTAGACTTGAATGAGAACTATTTCTTTACAAGGCACACGCAACAAATTTATATTTAAAAAAATTGAATTTCTACCATTGGAAAACGAAAATCTTAATCTGATCGTTTCGGTTCCTAGAGGCAACAGTTTTAACTGACAGGATAAAAAATATTTAACAAAAATTTATCTCTTCAACTAAAAAAACTACGCTATTTTAGTTTTTGCCGATTAAAAACTTTCAATATATTTTTGATTTAAAAAATAAGGGATGCATTTTTTCATTCTGTTAATAAAATAATTAAACTATTTATGATTCATCAAAACGTTGGATGGTTTCAATGGTCATGCCAGTAGTTTTCCTCCTCTTTTTGATTAATACTAATGTGTTACGTGGAAAAGCGTATCCTTGAAGATGAAGAAAAAGACACGTTTCATGAGAAAATACATGCTTACTAAAACAAATACATACATTAAAATAAAAATAAATGTTTTAAAGAAGAATAAAAATAAAAAATCTCAAAAACCTTAAATAAAACATGATAGATCTTCCTGGAATGAGGAAATAACACAATCTAAAATAATTTTATGTGGGAACGAACAAATAATGTAAATATAATTTAATAATAGACATTATTAAAAAGTTCAAATTATTTCTTGGGTGCAACTCTTCTTTTATTATTATTGTATAGTAAAAATCAACTCAAGGCAAAAGTTTTTCATGGTAAAAGTTTATTACGAATTTCCTCCTTCCACCCTCCGATGAATACAATGGGAATAATTTATTGTAGACCTGCATTTATAAAGCTCACATTAGCCAGGCCTTAATTATGATCATATTATGATTCCAAAAGAGAACTTTGCGCTCGTTTGGAAGAAGCCTTCAAATCACATTTTCTTTCTTCAAGAAAAAATCCAAATCATTAAAACTTATATTTAATCCTGGAGAGCAGTCAAGTCAGTATCCATAGAGTTGAGAGATAGCAATAATATTACAAAATATGCTTCTCCTGTAACATTCCAGGTTTTTCAGTTCGTTATTCCAGACGAGAGATATAGTCATTGTATAAGTAATTGGATTAGATTGTTCCTAAAACCAAACAGAGACCAATGCAAACCAAACATGTAATAATTAAATATTCCTTTTTGGTAGGAGGGAGAATGCAGCTCAAATGCCATCTTAATGTTGTCTTATATAGATTTAGAGTTGACGACATACATTATCTGTTGTTCGATTTAATTTTATTAAAGTAAAGTATTTAATCCTTTTACTCGTGTAACATACCAAGTTGCATTCTTATCATAATGTCTGTGGTTCGCCTGTCACCTGTACTCCTTTTATATCATTGTGATTGGGAACGAGACCTCAAGTATCATAAAATATGAATAAAAATCTCCACCATTGGGGATATGGTGAAGAACTACAGACTGGATCGGGAAAGAATAGGGAAGGTGAAACAAAGAGAAACAGAATTAATGTAATATGGGAGAAAAAAGCAAAACGAATGGCCTGTACTGGTCATCAACGGGCCAGATGTGTTCCACACAGAACCTCTGCAGAGCTCAGGGGCAAGTATGTCGTGCACGAAATAGCGACATTTTACTATCGACTTAGCTTACGTTTGCTCCAGTCGCTTTTAAATAAGTATCGTGATACCGAGCTATTTAAAATATTTCTTCCTACTGAGTTCCTTGACCTCGTTTAGCAATTCAAGAGGTAAAAATTTATAATATTAGGAAGATGATTACTTAAGGATCCTTACAATCTAGGGACCCAAAGGGACTTTATTGATTTCAATTGGAACAAATCCACGAGCATCTACACGTTTATTATACTCAAGTCAGAGGTTGCTTCCATTCCTGGAAACTTTTGGGATCGAATTCATTACTTTCCTCTAGACTCCTTCATTTTCCGATATCATTCGATATTTTTGGTTATTATTGGAAGAATGTCTTGGTCCGTGTGGCTGTTTTACCGGTCCCACCAAAGTACCAGCAAGATAAAAATAAAATAAATGCACGATTAATCCTACGATTAGAAAGATCAATAGTTTCTCTCAAATTATTTCAATTTTATTTTAAAAAAATTTATCTTTGAATGGACTATCCATCATTTTGTGAATGATTACTTATATGAGCTTCATTTTTTTGTATTCTAATTCATAAATTAAACTTTACTGTTATTAATCGTCTTTTGCAAATGTTTTTTAATTAAGTCAACGAAAATTTCAACAGTGTAAGCAGTAAACGTAAAGTCCGACAATCATTTCTTTTAAAAAAAAGATCAAGATCTTCATCGATGTGTTTGAATTGGAAACATTTGACGCGTCTATCTTGTAACATTGAATTGACCTGCGCGAGTATTTTTCAATAAATATCATGACTATTTCTTGATGTATATTGCATCTCTCATTGCATTCCCCAATTTGAAACTCTGTAAAATTAGAAGAAAAAAAATTGTTTTTTATTTTATCTTTAAATTGTGTATACTACCTCAGATAACGATTATGATATAAATTAGTTATTAACGAATTTCTTGGTTTTGAATGTTATCGAATTTAATTGTCTATTTTTTTTTTAATTAAAATAATTAAACCTTGACACTTGTTCTCAATATAACCTTAGGACTGATATTCATTTTGGTCACTTATTTCCTGAAACATCAGCCATCAATATTCCTTTTGTTTTATTTAAGTATGATCATTTTTATTCTTTCGGATATCTAATAAGGGGTGTGCCAACATGGGACTGATATCAATAGTTGATATTGCGAAAGCATGAATAGTGATAATATATGGTTACATGAATAGTGATTATACATATATATATATATATATATATATATATATATATATATATATATATATATATAAACCTAATAAAGATTAAGACCCTAGATGAATGAAGGGTAAACGGAGATGTCTGGAGAATCTTGGGTTTTAGAATTCATAAATTGAATTCTATTGAATTCATTGACTGAAAACCTACCCGAAGAAAAGTCTGGCTAGAGTTGTTAAGCGAAGCCAGGGACTAAAATGGTTTGTCGTGTATAGAATGTATAAATGATAAACGGGTAATGTATAAAGAAGAAGATTAAGAAGGCTTCATCCATAATTCATGTATCGCCTGCGCATTATTTCATTTAGTGAATAATAAAATAAGATAAAAAATATTTTTCCAATCAAGGTTTAATAATGCCGCGTTTTCTGTGTCAATCAGCGTTTCACATGTAAATTATTTGGGTTTATCTGATAATAAAGACTACCTAATATTTTAGAAAAATGAATTTTAATTTTAAAATGAATTTTACATGAGGCAAAAATAAATTTGATTTTTTTTTTTTTTTTGGAGCGTACAGATTATTCGATTATGTACATAAATACTGAAAAAGAATATTTGGTGTGTCCTCTTAACCAACTTACCGATTAACTGTGGACATTTTCTTTTTTCTTTTGCATTTTTATTTTTAAATCCATAGTTATCATAAACACTTATTAACAAATATCAGATGTACTGGCATATAAAATTGATAAGGAAGTTGGGTTTGAAATAAAGAACCCAGGCGGCTTCCCCTTCTATCGTATAATGGCTTTAATTTACTTACGTAACTGAAGGGGAACTCAACGGGTGAGTTGACGGATGGGTAAATGCAATAAGAAACGGGTTTTGAGGTATTCATACCACTGTTTCCCAGCACAGCCTTCAATAATGCAAGTATTTCGAAAAACAAGCCTACACATTCCTTCTTCATCCCTGACGAGAAGTCTATTTGAAAAAATAAAATAAAAACCTTTTTTATATAGCTACTCTTCTGTTACCAAAGTAGCTGACCCTTTTCACTCGTTTTCTCTCCACATGAGAGTTGTCGCCATTTCTATCTATGAGTGATTGGAGTGTTTGTCGATTTATCATAATATCGTTTGTATAATTCCATGTGAATGATCATTTTCTATATTTAAGAAGTCCTATGGGTTCACAAGTAATCTGTGTTGTCAATTATGAAAAATGTAAAAGATGAAAATTAGATTTAGTCGAATTATTGGTGATATTTTAGAAAATTATGGCGGAAAAATATTAAGTAATCTAATTTAATACCAGAAACATGAAAGTCCTAGTACTTACCATATTCATACATACCTTAGAAATTCGCTATCGTTTCATCAGCAAAGTTGAGTCATTTTGTAGATTACTCAGTGCGATTTATTCCAATAATCTCAAAACATTATTTGTTAACCTGTAATTTTTCCTCGTTATTTTCTCTGTGCTGAACTGAATTTTTATTACTGTTAATCTTAATCCTAGGTGGATCTTGGCATTTTATATCCTACCCACCGTTTCCCGTTCGGCGGTTTCGATGATCGCTTCAAATGTTCTTCTATTGGATAAAGTTATGTCGGTTTCTTATCCCATTTAATGCCACAAATTTGTTGTCAGGCCTATTCAACTGCTTGGCAGAAATACCCGTTTTGGGAGGGGGGAAGCATGACACGGCTGGAAAGCAATGGGTCCCGAGATCGGTGTAATTTGACTCCAGTAGGCTAACGGGTTCCACGTGCACGGGGACATAATTTCGGACGATACTACCCCGCTGACGGGGGACTTACCTCTCACACACACCTGTGTGTGTTTGTGTGTGTGGGAACCCGTCACTGAGGCCTAGTACGAATAGTAGGCTAACCGCTGCACCGCAGGTGACCCCTCTAATGGTAAGATAATTTTCTACCACAATTACAATAATCACTTCGTTTTCAATGTGGCATTTACTACAGTGTTTTGTTTTTATTCCCTACCTTGTGGGCCTCTATAGATCTTTCTGAATATTAAGTCACTTTAATAAAATAATATGTTAATGATCCATAGTAGTTTGATTAAAAAACTGACCTGCTTTAGTTGGTCAAGCACCTTTATCTTTTATCAGTCTGTCCAATACCGCGTCAGATTCGTTTAATCAAGCTTTTTCTATTGCTTAGGAGTGCTCATATTTCTGCTGATCTTGGGTGTTCAGTTCTTAACCGTCGCGTGGGTGATTAATTTGACTTGCATTTATGGTATAAATTATGTGAAATTTATTATTTAGAAATTTTCTATCTCCTAATTGCGTTTGTCATTATTACTATCTCAAATCAAGATGCACTTTCCTCTTTCTTTAATCTTTAGTCGATAATTCTCCAATGGGCTGAAATTCCGTTTAACATATTTTTGGCGTAATATTGAAAATAAACCCTCTTGAAATTTTGAAAAGGGAATAATGATTACTTTCTAGGCGAAATTATAATACATAGGAATCATTACAATCATATACAAGATATGAATTATGTTATGAAATGAAACCCAATTTTAGTTAGAATATGTGCTGACCTATTTCGACAATAATGGTCGAGCGTGGATTACTTTTTCCGTTTCAAAACCTTATTAGGTGCGATCAGATATATTGAATAAAACTTATTTGTAGCAAAATTAAAACAATAATTACTATTAAATTTTGATGTAAATGGAAATGAAATTTTATTTTTCGATATCTTACTTTGAAGCTGCTCATAGGATATAAGCAACTAGCCACGTCATCGCTTCCCCATTGTAGGATGCTGTGTTCGAAAAATTGTTCAGATGCTGAAACCATGGGTTAGGTTCATGATCTGTGTTGGGAATGAAAAAACTGATAGTAATGTCCTGATATGCCAGAGAAGGCTTTCATTACAGCCTTTAACGTTCAAGTTCAATTTTCAGTTGTTTGTCATCTATCTTATTTTTTAACAGTACACACTGTATGACGGTAGGTGAATTTTTACGATTCTATAGATAAGCAGCAGACTTGGTGAATTTGAATAGGTCAACCGATTCTGAAGTTAAGAATTAAAATGAATTCTAAAAACTATTGGTTGTGCCTAAGAGAACCCTTTTGGTGTTCTTAAAGTTTTATTGAATGTCTTATAAGACAATTCAAAGTTCTTTGGGTCATTTTTAAGATAAATGTATCGCCATGTAATTAACTAATGATTGTTTTAAATTAATCCTTCTAAACCATACAAAATGTAATGTATATATGGCTAGGCTTCCAGATAAAAATCGAGTATGAAATGAAATGTAACTTGAGAGTACATTAAAGTAATATCAATAATGATAAGAAATAAATGAGCTGTTTCAGGACTACTTTTTTTGTTGACTTATCAATAAAAAAAACTAGGGGATCCAATTTAGGTTATGGGGGTTGATTTTCTTATTCTCTATGTCCTGAGAAAATAACAATTTTAACTTATTTAATAATAAAAAAATTTGTTTCCAAACAATTTTTTTTTTTTTAATTCAAGAACTTCATAACTAGAATTTAAATTTAATTCAATCTTTATTGTGAGTAACCACCTTCTTTTAAATTAATTTTAAATATTTTATTTTTGAAGAGAAAAGATTGTGCTCCGCCGGGAATTGAACCCGGGTCTCAGTGAAGAGGAAGGATTGGCTCCGCTCGGAAGCGAGATCTGTGGTGTAATGGTTAACATGCCGCGCATGTCACGCGGGAGACCCGGGTTCGATTCCCGGCGGAGCACAATCTTTTCTCTTCAAAAATAAAATATTTAGATTTAAATAAATTTGATCATGCGGGAATCAGGTTAAAAAAAGATGTGGTGGTCCGATTTTCGGTCCCTTTTCCTAATTATAAAACATAATGATTTTGTTTAGTGAACTAAATTACTAAGTAGTAATATAAATGAAAATAAATTTACATTAATTTTAATTTTACATTATTTTTTTTATTTTAATAATATTTACATTAAGTTATCAAACCGTAATTTTTAATTATTATTTATAGTCATATTTAAAGACTTTACCAACGTACAAAATAAATTAGTCCTTATTCTGAAATTGTTTCCTTTTTCTCCACAAATGGCAAAATTAAACGCATTTTGGGCGAACGCCCAGTTGGCCCGCTTGTGATTCGGACAGGAATTATGTATGTATACTAATAGAAAAACGTCCTGCAATCCTTAATCCTTGGATTTTAAACATTTTAAAAATCACAGTATTATTAACGATGGATTGTAAAATCTCTTAAAAGATTTGGCTACTCTTTATATTAAAGCCCAGAATACCCTCAAAGTCTATAGGTAATTTTAGTTCAAAGGAACCTTTTTACTAATAAATACTGAGAAATTGTACTCGTTAAAATGAATTAGGAATATCTGGCTTTAATCGTTGAATAGCTAATCAATCATCTAGATTGATTCTTAGAATAGATATTAGAATCATCTTCACATTTTAGGATACTTTTGAGCTTTTAATTTTATAGTTCTGAAACCTAACTGCTACAGATTATGTCACCTTATTTTATCTTGTTAATATTGAATAATATATTATTAAAAAAAATATCATGTCTTCAAATAACTATAAATTGATTATCTTTTAGTCCTCAATATTTATTTTTTATTACCTACGTTTCGGCACCCAAACCATTATCAAGGTAAGTTTACCTGTGAAAAATTAACAACATTTATTTATTTAAATAGACTAAATGCCCTTGTCATTAAAAAATTATACAGGCAACTATTTAATCTCTAGAAACTTGCCAGTCATATGTTTATAGCAAGGTAATTAATTAGTAGTTACTATTTTCATAAATGAATGTTGATCATATATCATAGGTAAAATTACCTTGATAATGGCTCAGCGCTGAAATAGGTAATAAGAAATAAGTAGTAAGGTCAAAAAGCGGATCGATTTGTACTATTTCACTGTAACTTGTGGCCACAATAAAAAGAAGATAAGCTGTTATAATATCAAGTCTGATAGTTTTCATCCATTGCATACAACTCGCATAAAAAAAATATGTTATAATATTTTTTTTTTGTTAATTGTTATAAATTCTTAATTTTTTCCTGGAATTAACCCTCGTTACAACAACCTATTGCTTAATCCCCCCCCCCATTTAATTTAACAATCATCAATTCATATTTCGAAAATAAAAATAAAAATTATTTTGCATTCTATGTTACTAGAAAAACTGATGAACCTCGTATCGTCACTGCCATGCTCTGGGCTTTTTTCTTACATTACATATTTCAAAGCATTTTTCAATTATATAACTATCGGTAGTCCTACAAAGGGGAGTTTTGATACTGTGGGAATGGTGTAGAAACCGAAATGCATTGAAACGTGGTTCAGATTAGTGTTTGTTTCTTTTCATTTAGAGAAAAAATATACATTATCGGTACGTTTTAACTTACCCTTTCTCGAAAAATCTCATACAGACCTCAACAGAGACAATTTCAGACCATTGATCGACCCGTCTGTAAAAATAGCATCCATAATTGAAGATTTCGTGAATATTAAATCGATGCAATCTTGTCTACGGTCCTCTGTACTGGAGTTCGTTGCATTTTGCATTTATTGACTTTACACTATACCAATGGTAAAACATGTGATGTGTGGAAAAGACCATGCTGTTGTCGATTGTGGATATTCTGTTTTTTTTTTTGTTTTTGGTTTTTTGAGACTTTAAGGCTTCCACTGAAGCCCTATACTGCCCATACTAACCCCCATGGCACTAGGTGATACTTCTCCTACGAAAGAAAAGCACCACCCAGAGCGGGACTCGAACCCGCAGCTCCGGCATGGGAGTACGGCGCTTTACCGCACAGCCGCATCGAGGCCCCATATTCTGGTCCTGCCGAATAACTAGTGTTAAGAAATAGGTATCGGTTCTTTCATTAGCCAATACTTAAAATAATACCTATGGTCGCGCCAACGCGAATAATTATTTAAATATTATAAATAATACTGATGATCCGGCTCTGTCGGGCCATATGTTTTGATTGTTGATTGTTTTTTCCCATATGGCATATATAGAAATTCTAGTCAGTCAGTCTTTGTACTTGCTAAAATTCAGTTGAGATAGAAATACTTTCAGTCAGTCTTTGTACTTGATAATGTTCAGTTGAGCATCAATTTTAAAATAATTTCTTATAATATTCTCATGAGTAGTCCCGAACCATTGGGTTTATTGAAAATTTAGGGACATCGATGAGGCTCCTATTAAGATTACGAGTAAGAAGTGTAAGGGAGTGCAGTCTATTTGAAGACGCATGCAGTTGAGTCCCAAACTAAGTTTCGGGAAACTGTTGTTAAATAGAAAATTATTAAAACTCATAAATTTTTATTTTAATACAGTTCTCTTTAATATATGTGATGTGTTACGGGAGAAGACCATGCTGTTGTCGATCGTGGATATTCTGGTCTTGCCGAATAACTATGGTTAAGAAATACGCATCGGATCTTCCATAAGCCAATCCTTATAATAATACCAATAATGCCGGTTTACCGCTACCTTAGTGGACGCGCCATTTTCTGCGGTGCGTAGGTTTTTTATTTTAGTCGCCATTGTTACCACCTGGTTATATCCTGGTTCTTCTGGGAAAACAACAAAGCGCCATGGGGAAAGTTGCGTAATTTGTTTACAGTCGAGGTAGGGAAATCGCTATTTTGCGGGTAGTAAATATCAGATTTTATCTTATCTTGATAACCAGCTACTTCTTTAAATATTTATGTATAATGCTTACCATCATTTATGTTATCAATTTTGTAAAGTATTCATTTTATTGTCATCCTCTAGCATAGATAATCATATGTTTGTTTTCTTTTATCCCTAATGAAGATCCAAAAGTTGGATCGAAACGTTGGCTTTCCAAAATAAAAAATCTGGTGCGTGCGCGCAACACACAACTTTCACTTACCAACTTACTTAGATTAGAAATTAATGCGTTTTATTAATTGCCACTTCTCAAATGAACAGGACGGCTTTAATTATGAACAATCGTCTGTCCTTAAAGGCGTACTCCGCATGCGTGGGCTCAACGAGTTTTATGAGTTGACTGAATATTTTTCTTTTTTCTCCTCTTTACGTTTTCTTTATTTTTATCATATGTCATGTTTAGCCATTTTTTATTTTTAGGCGTAACGAGAGACAGTTAATTTCTCCATATAAAGAAAAACAAAGGTACTTTATAGGAAACAAACAAACAAAAAAGGCCCCAACCCCACCCAAAAAAAGCCCCCTCAGAACATTTTAATAATGATAAAGCTTACCTGATATTAAAGAACACCTAATTTTCATTAAACATGACGAATTTGATAAAAATCGTTAAAGCCGTTTTTGAGATCATCGAAAAAAAAGTAAAAATTGGAAAACAATTATGAAATAAAGTGCCCGCTCCGTTTGACCAATTTTGATGGAATGTTGGCTTTCACATCTTTGGCATATGCATACATCAAATACCCAGTTTGATCAAAATCGTTAAAACCGTTTTTGAGTAAATAAAAAAACACGTAAAAATGATACAAAATTTATTAAGTAAAGTCCCCCCTCCGGTTATTCAATTTTGATGTAATGTTGGCTATCACATCTTTGGCATATAAATACATCAAATACCCAGTTTGATAAAAATCGTTAAACCAGTTTTTGAGTAAATAAAAAAAACACGTGAAAATGATACGAAATTTATTAAGTAAAGTCCCCCCTCCGGTTGATAAATTTTGATAAAATTTTTACAGTCATATCTCGGGGATATAGATAGATCAAATACTCAGTTTAATCAAAATCGTTAGAGCCGTTTTTGAGAAAATCGAAAAAAACTTAAAAAGTTGTTAAATAAAGTACCCCCTCCCTTACAGCAATTTTGATGAAATTTTTGCTGTCACATCGCGGGCATATACCTACACTAAATACCAAATTTCAGGTTCGCACGGTTTATAGTTTTTGAGCTAGTCTGTTCACAAACACACACACACACACACACACACACACACACACACACACACACACACACACACACACACACACACACACACACACACACACACACACACACACACACACACACACACACACACACACACACACACACACACACACACACTCACACACTCACACACACACACAGACACGCAGACACACACACAGACACACAGACACACACACACACACACACACACACACACACACACACACACACACACACACACACACACACACACACACACACACACACACACACACACACAGACCATTTCGCGGGACTTGGTTAATTGGACTCAAGGGACCCCAAAACGTGTATTTCCGTTGAAAACCGGAAGTCGAAATTTTTCACGATCGCAATACTTTCCTTACTATATATTTCATATATAGGTAAGTGAAAGTAAAAAGTTTTAACTGAAAATCCTGATAATCATTTAACTTATCTTATAGAATAACAGTTGACTATCTCTCACCTCTACAATTTCTCTACAATTATGTATTTCGCACTTCCTTGCCTTTCGGCATTGCAGTTGATCGCAACATGGCAGGGTTTATTTTGCCAATGAGAATCATTCTGACTTGCTCCTAATGATAATGGCGCTCCTCCTCTCAAAGCGACCTTTTCCTTCGCCTCCTGCTATCTGTGATCGCCCAGGCAATGATTTATATATACCTGAATTGAAAAGGAAAGGCCTAACTGCGGTTTTCAATTTGTCCACACCAGCTGTAGGAAATCGCTCTGAGAGAACGTAAAGTCGACAATTTTCTTCAAAAGCTTGGTTCTCAAAGGTGGTGCCAAAAAGGGCTGCATTCCACTATGATATGCACAGCTTTCTCTGGAACTCCGCAAATAGGATGCAAGAAATTTATCTATAAATTATGTTATTTATTTATATAAGAAGCTTGTAGATCTCACTTCTTTTTTCTTTTTTTTTTAAGTGAAAAACTGAGTTTGATATAAAAATTTACGCCTCGTTATACATTAGAAGTAGTATTAACTTTTCCTGGACCGAGTTACGATAACTTGGGCTTAAATTTTCAACAGACTAAGATTGCTTACTAGGGAAATTATCGTTAAAACCAACTCATTTTCCTATTTTCGACAATATGGTATATAGATTTATAACAATCGAATTAAATTTACGCATTTCTAAGTATCCTAATTTATTAATATAAAAAAGTAAGCTAAACATGTCAGTATTATCCAATACTATTTATTTCCTTATATAATGTATCCTTTATGTTAATTAATGGATTTAACAGTAATGTAATGATGACAAAACATTCTTGAAAAAACACAAGTAATTTGTCGAACATTTGTATTTTTACAGAATTTATCATGTATATTGTAATGTTAAATCGTTTAATAAGAAAAAACATATGGTTTAAAATCCCAAACCTTTAGTCAGAACAACTACCGACCGGAGCGGACCGTCAGAGCACGTGTCTGGAACTATATTGTTGGAGTTCAAGGCCTGGATGATTCGACGGGGGTCTGGAACATTCCAGACCAGTCCTTTGACGACTATATATAAGGAGCGAGTGACTGAACCAGTTAGTCTGAGTTAGTTCTTAGTCTATGTCTTGACTGTGAAGCTCAAGCCATATGATTTGTTTCCTATAAAGTTATAATATTTGTATCCTGCTCGAATATTTATGTTTTTATAATTCGCTTGGCATTGATATTGTTACATTTCGTTAATAAATATTTGTTAACCCGCATAAGTGTTACAATATAATTAATATAGATATAATATAATTAATATGTATTATTATTACATTTAATTACGTTTTCAAATATTTTGTATCTGTTTTCCTCAATCATATTGTTATTCTTCTGTATAATTTTTTTATTTGTCGCTCAATATTTGTTTATTGCAAACGTTCCTTTTCCTTGCATAATAATTGAGAAACTGTAAAATTGCTTCGTTGTCATTTACTCATTTGGGTTTAATTTTTCAATTGCATCGAAGTAACAAACCAATGTAATGGGCTACTGGATTGCTGTAATTACATTGAATATTTTTTGAAAAAGGTATCTTGAGTTCTTAAACAATAAGTAAATATAGCCATCTATAATTCTAATAATTGTCAAATATTATATAAAAAATAGGTTTTATGAACCAAATGTTTCGGTGCCGATACTATGCAAAATATATCGAATTGAAATTTCTAATTTCAGCATTAAATGTCTTATTTAAATCTTTTATAAATATAATAGAAAAATCTCGTAGCTAAGTGAAATATTTTGAAATTGCTTCCCCTTATCTCTTCAGCCACTATCGAGGACACGGAACTTTGTTCATGACCATAAAGAATTACTCCAATAAATAAGGTTAAATAAAGGACGTTTTAAGGTTTAATATTGAGTCAACAATATTATATCATTAGTAAATCTTATTATAAAAAAAATAGTCTGACTAACGTTTCTAGATCTATGTTTTATTGCACTTACTAGCACGCTGTTTAAATTAAGAATTAAAAAATTATGAAGTGTTCCGCTTAGTGGAAGGCGCATCAAAGGAAAGCGAATGAACAATTGGAACTGAACTTTCAAGTTTTGCAATAATTATAATATGGTATGGAAAATGACAAGCATAAATAAATAAATGTGGATGAACCCACTTTGTGTGAATTTTCTAAATTGAGTTAACTCAATTATCAAAACACGTCGGTTTCTACTCCATGGGGTTTGGTAAATGAAAATTGTGTGTTGAGCGCATAGCACCAGATTTTTTTACTACACAGCTATCTTAAATAGCTGGACGCTATTACCTCATAGTCTTACCCTCGACAGCTATTCCATCTGTTGAAATTAAGTAATGTCTATAGATTTTTATTAACTGACATTCGGTGAGGGATGAAGGTGTGGGTTCCTTGATTCAACGGGGAGCGAAAATGAAATCAATTTAGAATAGTCATGATTGCTTTAAATTTTTCTAAAATAATTCAACCCTTCCTCTCCTCCATTATTGATTCACAAACTCCAGAATCTTCAGGATACTAAATCATTCGATATAAAATTATATTTTTATAGGACATTGCTTTTAATGAACTATTTTATCAATTGAATAGAGGAAAATTTTTGTTTTTCAAACTGGAAGAATATATTGAAAACATAATAAATGACTGAAAAAAACAACAAAAAAAGCAAGAAGAAAACATATCATTAACTCAGTTGTAATAGCCCTAAAGCTATTATACTTTATTGCTTTGTTTTTAGATGTTTTAGGTAGCAGACATGATAACTGAGATAAAGAATATAATGCTCTTTCTAAGATTTCCAACCGAGAAATCTTTTTTTTTTTCTTTTTATTTTAGTAAAATAAAAATTTACATTGGTCAGCTTTATTTACTTTATGAATAATGATGCTGATTCATTTTAAACCGCTGTATCCACGGACTATTGAAGAGATACTTTGGAACAATTTGTTCTCGATTCTTTCATTCATTAAATTCTTATTGTTAAAGGAAGTTAACATCCCGGCATGAGGATGGAAGATCAAATCAATATTCTTAAGCCATTTTATAGGCGGTGATGTTGAAGATTTTAGCTCTTTGTTTTGCTTTTGAATTATAAAAACTCACCAATCAGTGACTATAGCCAGGCAACAATATTTCTAGTAATGAGGTTCTTAGGGGTACAGAAATGAACTAGGTCAGTTCCACTAACATGGAATCGTCAGATCACTGCACGAAATAACAGTATTGCATACTCTCAATTATGAATATATTATGTTTTGAAGTTCATTTCACTTCAACTAATTCATATAAGTATGGTGCTTCGTAATCTCCGAAAAAAAATGTATTGATAATGACTCACTACCTTACTCTTATATCCCCAAACTTCATCTTAAATTTCTTTCCAATTTACTGTTGGATAAATTATTTATTAATAATAATTATACCCTATGGACTCCGGCTTAAATCAGCTGCGTAGGATTTTCTTCTTGAATTAAACATACCATCTCATCCGTTTATTCATTGATTAACTGATAAGATAGAAAGGCTTAAACAAAAAGTAATTCCTGATCCAGCTATAGTATGTTTTTCTTTGTAAAACTTAAAAGAATATCTCAAGCTTCACAGCCATGTTTTAAACCTGAGGGCGTCTGAAAACTCCAGTTATTGATTTAAGAAAGGACCTATTCGGGATGTCTCCAGTTGTATTGTATAGCTGTAGGATCTGCTGCCTAAATATTTCTGGACAGAGGGAGCACATGATTATAGGTCGAAAAATCTGGTGCGTGCGCGCAACACACAACTTTTACTTACCAACTTACTTAGATTAGTAATTGACGTGTTATGCTAAATATCATTTCCCAAAGTCACACATTTTTCTACATTCATATCTTATTTTTGTTAATCGTTAAAGCCGTTTTTGAGTAAATAAAAAAAACCCGTGAAAATGATACAAAATTTATTAAGTAAAGTCCCCCCTCCGGTTGATCAATTGTGATGAAATGTTGGTTATCACATCTCTGGCATATAAATACATCAAATACCAAGTTTGATCAAAATCGTTAAAACCGTTTTTGAGTAAATAAAAAAAACATGTGAAAATGATACAAAATTTATTAAGTAAAGTCCCCCCTCCGGTTGATCAATTTTGATGAAATTTTTACAGTCATATTTCAGGCATATAAATAGATCAAATACTCAGTTTAATCAAAATCGTTAGAGCCGTTTTTGAGAAAATCGAAAAAAACTTAAAAAGTTATTAAATAAAGTACCCCCTCCCTTTGAGCAAATTTGATGAAATTTTTGCTGTCACATCGCGGGCTTATACATACTCTAAATACCCAATTTCAGGTTCGCACGGTTTATAGTTTTTGAGCTAGTCTGTTCACACACACACACACACACAGACACACAGACAGACACACACACACACACAGACCATTTCGCGGGACTTGGTTATTTTGACTCAGGGGATCCCAAAACGTGTATTTCCGTTGAAAACCGGAAGTCGAAAATTTTCACGATCGCAATACTTCCACTTACTATATATTTCATATATAGGTAAGTGAAAGTAAAAATATTTGACCCATGTCCGAGGGTTCCGTCCGATGCGCGCGCTATAGGAACCCAGAAATAAATTATTTATATAATTTTTTGAAATATGCATAGCTGGGTTATTATGTATTCATCATTTGTATTATTGTGTAAAAAAATTATTCCGATTGTATTAAAGTAATTCAAATGGATGAAAAAAAAAAAAAAAAAAAAAAACTAGGCTTTAGGTAAGGTAGGCCAAATAAATTTTATTTAAGAAAAAGCTAATGTGATTAGTTTTTAGGGTACCTGGAAATGTCCAGATACGATTTTTTATTGAAAAAACAACGAATTGTTACAGAAATAAAAATGTACAAATTATGGGAATGGATTTCTCCGGAGAATTTTCCCG
Organism: Aelia acuminata; assembly: GCA_911387785.2. Classification (NCBI taxonomy): domain Eukaryota; kingdom Metazoa; phylum Arthropoda; class Insecta; order Hemiptera; family Pentatomidae; genus Aelia; species Aelia acuminata. Next base: position 83,027,414 of record OU426982.1, on the reverse strand, counting down.
TTATTTATAAAAACATTTACAACTCCATAGGATTTTCTCCGAATTCAAAATTTGAAAGACGATTTTATATTTTATCTCTAGTTCTAATTTAATTTCGGAGGTTGGGTTTGGGCTGTCATGTAGTTGTATTATGATTAATTACGTGTGAATCATTTGACACGTTTTGATTTGTGACCATTATAAATGTTTTTGTGATTTTTTTAAATCGAAAAAACTGTTGAGCAATCAATTTTATTTTTAATTGGTATGAAAATTCGTTTTTGAAGTTATTATGAATTACTTTATTCTTTTCTAAAAAATATTTAAACACACTTCACTCCTAAGTTCATTATGAATTTACTTTTATCAGTTTTAACTTTCTACAATTGGAACAAGAGACCGTGACAATTAATCAACATTATCTTTGTTTGTTTGTTTTGTTTAACGTCACTTTATGCCACTAAGGCTAATCGGACAATGCTACAGTGGGAGTCCTAAATTTTGCCTACCCAGGTATAATTAGGACAGGGATCCTAATTAACGAGTACCTGACATTGTACAGGCTCGGGACCTCCATTTTACGTCCTATCCGAGGGACGGCATAGACAAGGATTTTTTTACTCCCATTAAAAAATCCTAGGCCCACATCGGGCCGCGAACTCGCGACCTTTAGTATTGTAGGTTTCTATGCTAACAACTACACCACAGATGACCCCTAATCAACATTATTTAATGAGAACTAGAGGGGATGCCTGCGGCTTAAAGCAGTTCACAGTACTGAAAACCAGAGTTGGGCATATTTATATTTATAAATACGAATACGAATTTATTTTTATCTTAATTTTAATGTGAATATGAATAGAAATTTATTCATATCACAATATTTGTGAATACGAATACAATATCAGGTAATTTATTGTGTTCTGACGTGATTTCCGTAAAAAGGGTTAACCCTATAATGTATACCAATATGGAAAAATCCGAAAAGAAATTTATAAAATTATTCCGAAATAATGAATTTAGTAGAAATTCTCATCTCAATTTGTGAATTTTTCCATATTCACATTTTTATTTGTAAATACGGTCGAATTCTCAGACTCAGGTGTAAATATTCACAATTTTCCCTGTGAATTTATTTTTATTTACAGATTTTTTTTTATATTTGAATAAATTCGTAATCACAAATATTGTGATATGAATAAATTTCTATTCATATCACATTAAAATTAAGATAAAAATAAATTCGTATTCGTATTTATAAATATAAATATGCCCAACTCTGCTGATAGCAGGGTGGCGCAAAGATTTTTAAAATTCTTGGATATGCCGTCCTTCCGATGGGACTTTCAATGGAGGTAACGAGGCAGGTACTCGTTAAAGATCTCTACCCTAAGTATACCTGGATTTGCGAATGGAAAATTTTGATTATATTTTTTAGTCTTTTGCCTCTTACTCGAAAACGATTCATCGCACAGAAAAATGTATTCTGTTTAAAACTTCTTCTTCTTCTTCTTCGATGGCTCTACGGTCCTTGAAGAACCCTGGCCTGCTCCACAATGTTCCGCCATTCCTCCCTGTCCAGAGCTGCTCTTCTCCACCTTCGAACTCCAAGTGTCCTCAGGTCCTCCTCCACGTCATCGAGCCACCGCAATCTAGGACGACCTCTTCTTCGTCCTCCCCCTGGGTGCCCCTCCAGAAGCTTCTTTGGGATTCGCCGCTCTTCCATTCTCTGTACATGCCCCAACCACCTAATTCTATTCTTCTTGATGCAGGTGACAATATCTGGGGTCTTGTATAAATCACGGAGCTCCCGATTGTTTCTTTGCCTCCACTGATCTCCCTCCTTCAAGGGACCAAAAATCTTTCTAAGCATTTTCCGCTCCCACACATTGAGCATTTGTTCAGATTTCCTGGTAAGAACCCATGTTTCACTTCCATATGTCACTACTGGTCTAATAATGGTAGTGTAAACAGCTTGCTTTAACTGCCAGGGTAACACTTTCGACCTTAGCACTTTTCCGAGCGCCCAGTAACATCTACTTCCGGCCATAATGCGTGTCTTTATTTCTGCCATTATATCATTCTTTTCGTTGATGTTGGCCCCAAGATATTGAAACTCCTGTACCTGCTCGAAAAAGTGCTCTCCTGTCCTAAGACCATTCCTCGCCCCACAATCAGTCCGGGAGGTCTTCATGTATTTGGTTTTGGCTTCATTGATGTTTAGACCTGCCATTTTGGAAGCCTGCTCACATTCCTCGAAGGCTCCTAGCAAAGATGCACGTGTGCGACCAGTAATGATAACGTCATCTGCATAAGCCAGGTGCTGTGTCATACGGTTGTAAATGGTCCCTCCAGGATTAGTCCTTATGGCCCTCATTACCATTTCCAATACAATGTTGAATAGGATGGGGGATAGGGGGTCTCCTTGCCTTAATCCTTTGTTGATGCGGAAGCAACTGGACTTATTACTTTGGATTTTTACTTTCCCTTGTGTCCCTTCCAAGGTTGTGCGCACTAATCGTATTAGTTTTTCTGGGATACCCATCTTTGTCATGGCCTGGTACAACCTGCATCGGTCTACACTGTCATATGCCTGTCTGTAGTCGATGAAGAGGTGGTGCAGATCAATATTATTTTCATAGCATTTCTCCAGCATGGACCTTATGCTTGAAATGTGGTCGATAGTCGATCTACCCTTTCTAAATCCACACTGGTAATCCCCAAGCTCTCCCTCAGAGTACTGGAGTATCCTGCTCATTAACAAAAAGGAGAAGGCTTTATACGCTGTGTTTAACAATGCAATGCCTCGGTAATTTTCACAGTCCATCTTGTCCCCCTTCTTATAAACTGGGCATATTAATGCAGAGGACCAGTCCTTTGGCATCTCCTCCGACATCCAGATGTCAAATATCAGACGGTACATTTCCTCGGCTAATGCATCTCCTCCATGCTTCCATAGCTCTGCTGGGATTTCATCCTCTCCTGGGGCCTTGTAGTTTTTTAGGGATGCTAAAACTTCTTCTACCTCTTCCTTCTCTGGCGGCTCTATAACGTCTCTATTCATATCAGCAGATACGATGCACCTTGGTGGGCTTGAAAGAGGTACATCAGGTACTTCTGGATTCAGAAGTTTCTCAAAGTATTGTGACCACCTACTAAGAATATCCAGTTGGTCTCCCAGCAGCTCACCATTTTCATTCTTTATAAACGTGACTCTTGGTTTAAACTCTCCCTTGTGTTCTTGGAGGATACGGAAGAATTTCTTGCTGTTTTTCTTCCCATACTCCTCTTTCATTTGTTGAAACTTGGCTTTCTCCGCGTCTCTCTTCCTTTTCCTGCACATGCTCTTGACTCTCCTTCTTAGGGCTTTGTACCTTTCTACATTTGCTCTGGTCCTTCTCTGGAGCACTGCTAGTCTGGCCATGTTCCTTTCTTCTACCATCCTCCTGCATTCATTGTCAAACCAAGTGTTCTGAGTATTCCCTGGATCCATTAATAGGGTTTCACTAGCTGTCTCTGTGACTGCTTTCTTCATCCTGCTCCATCTAGCTTCCACACCTCTGGGCTCCTCCATAGACTCTTGTAGCTTTTCAGCCACCCTTTCTGCATACCTCTTATTCTCATCCGGGTCTTTCAGTTTCTCCAGGCAATACTTCCTGGTTTTCGTTGCCTGTCCCTTTGGTCTATTTGCAATCCTTTGGCAGTATTGTACCACGACCATATAGTGATCTGATGAGCAGTCAGCACCTCTGAAGCTTCGGACATCTGTGATATCTGTAGCATGTCTCTTTCCAATCATGACATGATCTATTTGATTTTTCGTTAGTCCGTCAGGGGAAAGCCACGTTTCCTTATGAATGCTTTTATGTTCGAAGTATGTGCTAACTATACTGAAACCCGCCGAGGTAGCAAAGTCTATTGCTTTGAATCCATTATCATTGCTTTCGACATGCAGACTGTGTGGGCCGATAGTTGGGCGGAACATTTCTTCCCTTCCGATTTTTGCATTAAAGTCGCCCAATACTATTGTAACATCGCGTCTAGGCAATCTGCCAACTGTGGTTTCTAGCGCCGCGTAGAAAGCCTCCTTCTGTTCGTCATCTTTATCCTCTGTTGGAGCATGAACACTAACTAGGCTTATATTGAAGAACTTACCCCTAATTCTGAGGGTACAGATTCTCTCATTTACAAGTTCATAGCTCATTACAGCATGTCTAATACTTTTCCTTATTAAGAATCCAGTGCCTAATATGTTTTCCTGATGTCCACTGTTAATAAGTACATAGTCTGTTTAAAACACGAGATTTAAAATTAAAATAGGTTTAATCGTTTAGCCTAAACCGACCGACCTATCTTCGAAATTTACCTATCTGGCAAAAAAAATGAATTGCGCTCATTTCCCAAGGCCTGCAACTCGAAAAATGCTACTCCCCATGAAAACTGTTACTTAAAAAACTATAGAGCATTAAATTCTGTGCATAAGATCCTTTATTTTTAAAATAAGATCACTCCAGTATAGAGTATAAAAAAATAAAAAAAAAAAAAAACAAAAAAAAACAAAAAAAAAAAAAAAAAAAAAAAAAACTCCAGTATAGAGAAACCAATTAAAACGTATAAGTATTAGTAGCAATCAGTGGCCTAAAATCCATGCATTTAGATTCATGCATATAAATCGCTATCTACGGATCCCAAAGTATTGCTTTCTTGGAGGCGCTACACAAATGGCGCAATCCCGACCTCCGAAAATAAATTAAAACAAGAGATAAATTGATATATAAGAGATCGATTGATAAATTGTTTTTACATGATCAGTTCAGTTCTTAAACGGTTCACATGTTTCGCTTTAAAACACTTTAAAAGTCAGTGTTCAACAATGACTTTGAAGAAAAGCTAGAGGAGAGTAAAGGCTCGCTTCTTAAAAGAAATTGATTGTCCATGGGAATATAATCAAGGAACTTGGAAATTGGAAATAACTGGTTGGTTGAATCACTTAAGGATCCATAAGGATGCCTGTCTCCTGTTATTATGCCTTCAATTAGTCCGGATGAAAAACTCTCATTGCAATAGCTTTACCTTTGATCTTGAAGAATGACCAATCACATATTTCTAAGCGAAGGTTCTTGAATAAATGTACATTCCTCAGTAACTATTATTATTATTATTATTATTATTATTGTCTAAAATTATATTGCCCTTTAATGATTTGCTTAGTGTTTATATTTATACATGTTTATTTCAGGCTTTACTAGGACATTAAGATGCTGGAAGTGTCTCGAGGATGCACTCAGGAGGAATGGCCGAAAGAGAATGACAGTGAGAAGGACTCCTTGGCGGCCATCAGGGACAAGGCAGCTCGGCTGTGCAAGGATCACCTTAGAGGTGCCTGGCTTTCCTTATCGCCACAAGACATGATCTTCAACAAAGTCAGGTACAACAAACACATGATGAAACTTATTCATGTGCCTTTTTATATATTCAAATAAAATAAATATCAATATAAAATTTGCCTCAAGAATTAAAGGAATTATGTCTTATTATTTCAACAACATATTGGTACAAAAAGGGATTCTAACTCAAATAATTCATAAATTAAAAAATCTGGTGCGTGCGCGCAACACACAACTTTCACTTACCAACTTACTTAGAATAGAAATTGACGTGTTTTGCTAAACATCATTTCCCAAAGTCACACATTTTTCTACATTCATATGTTGTTTTTGTTAATCGTTAAAGCCGTTCTTGAGTAAATAAAAAAAAAACCGTGAAAATGATACAAAATTTATTAAGTAAAGTCCCCCCTCCCGTAGATCAATTTTGATGAAATTTTTACAGTCATATCTTGGGCATATAAATACATCAAATACCAAGTTTGATCAAAATCGTTAAAACCGTTTTTGAGTAAATAAAAGAAACACGTGAAAATGATACAAAATTTATTAAGTAAAGTCCCCCCTCCGGTTGATCAATTGTGATGAAATGTTGGTTATCACATCTTTGGCATATAAATACATTAAATATCAAGTTTGATCAAAATCGTTAAAACCGTTTTTGAGTAAATAAAAAAAACATGTGAAAATGATACAAAATTTATTAAGTAAAGTCCCACCTCCGGTTGATCAATTTTGATGAAATTTTCACAGTCATATTTCAGACATATAAATAGATCAAATACTCAGTTTGATCAAAATCGTTAAAACCGTTTTTGAGTAAATAAAAAAAACATGTGAAAATGATACAAAATTTATTAAGTAAAGTCCCCCCTCCGGTTGATCAATTTTGATGAAATTTTCACAGTCATATTTCAGACATATAAATAGATCAAATACTCAGTTTAATCAAAATCGTTAGAGCCGTTTTTGAGAAAATCGAAAAAAACGTAAAAAGTTATTAAATAAAGTACCCCCTCCCTTTGAGCAATTTTGATGAAATTTTTGCTGTCACATCGCGGGCATATACCTACACTAAATACCCAATTTCAGGTTCCCACGGTTTATAGTTTTTGAGCTAGTCTGTTCACACACACACACACACACACACAGACACACAGACACACACACACACACACACAGACCATTTCGCGGGACTTGGTTATTTTGACTCAGGGGACCCCAAAACGTGTATTTCCGTTGAAAACCGGAAGTCTAAAATTTTCACGATCGCAATACTTCCACTTACTATATATTTCATATATAGGTAAGTGAAAGTAAAAAAGTAATTAAATAAGTAATTAAAAAAGTAATCTAACTCAAATAATTCATAAAGTAAAAATAAAACCAATATAGGTTCCCTTATTTATGAGTTAATTTAAATTAAGACATGCTAATTATAGGATTATGCTAATTATTAAAAAAAATTTTATTGATTTGCAGTGGGGGTCTCAGTAATTTTCTATACTTCTGTGCACTCCCAGAAGGGACAGAAACTATTTCAGGTGAACCAGACCGATTGCTACTTCGACTTTATGGCAATATGAACCATGAAAGGGCAATGGAGACATTAGTAACAGAAAGTGTAATTTTTACTTTGTTGTCTGAAAGTCAACGAGGACCAAGATTATATGGAGTCTTTCCAGGAGGACGCTTGGAAGAATTTATTGAGGTCAGAGAACTGAACATTGTTGTTGGATAAAATATTAATTCCCTTTTCATTTGTTTTTTTTTTTTCTAGTTATTTTCATTATCTGAGAAACTCTAACCCTTAAAACTTCAAGATTGTTAGAACAACATTGTAGGCAACTGGCCCGTCTCCAAGTTCCAAATCTTCTATTATCTAGTCCTGATTAATAAAATATGGACAGCCTGAAATCATTGATGGAGAAGGGGTTTAACAGTTTATAGATAAAATTTAAAGACATGTGATATATATATCTACTGAAAAACATTTAAAGACTAATAAGGATGTAGTTCTAAATTCTACATTCCTCTGTGTCTCCTCTATATGATTGCTTTCCAAGAGCGGGTCTCCTACCAAAGTCAAATTATTGGCTGGAGTCAGTGCTGTTTACTACTCATACACAGACTGCTTTGATTTACGCATGGTTATTATTTATAACCAGCTGATGAAAATCAATCTCTGAGAGGAAAAAGAGTTTACCTCAGCAACATAGTTGTCTCTTAGACAGTATTGTATATGGTCAGCAGTCTCTACGGTAGAGTGGGGTTGATATCCATCTTAAAGCCACAAAGCATAGCTCAAAAACCCAATGGCCTCCCTTGTTTGTTACAGTGGTACCTTTACAAGTATGTAAGTATAACCTGAAGATTGTGAGTTCGAGTCCCGGAGCCAGAAGCATTGAATAATTTGGCATTTATCCCCTCACCCCCTCTCCTTGCTAAGAAGGTGGGGTAGAAAAAGGAAAAAAAATAAAAGTATAGAACATTCCTAGAGGTTTAAATATAATGAAATTTAAAATAACTTTAGGAAAATTACTTATTTACTTCTTAGAATCTGATATTTTCTGACTAAAGAAATTATGTAATTGAAGTATTCACCATAATATTCAAAACATACTAGATTTTGTGTTCCGAAATTTTGACCCATGTTTTAGGCCTTCATCTGGGCTTAGTACAAAACCAGATAACAGCTAATAAAATTGAATAAGAATTTAAAATAAAGAAGAAAAAAATGTGTATTGTTCTATGAAAATGATATTGGTAAATTAATAATGAATTGGTAAATGTACAAAATAACTAAAAAGAAAATTGAAAATTAATTTACACTCTCATAATTAATTTATCAATCCGATTTTCATACGATTTCTATTTAGAGAATTAATATTAATGGGAGATGGGATGAACACTAACGATCATTCATGTTTAATTTGTAAAAGTTATCTCAAACACTATGATTTATTACTATTCACATTTTTTTAAGTAAGTGCTATTGAAATTAAAATAGTAATTATTGTTCCAGGCTCGACCCTTAACGTCACAGGAACTTTCTGATGCCCATATAAGTTCTTTGATTGCTGACAAAGTTGCACAAATTCATTTAATGGATGTGCCTATAAACAAACAACCAAAATGGCTGTGGCAAACTATGGAAAGGTTCTCTTTATGATGAAATGGAATCATTTATTATTTTTAGATAATTAAATTATAATTTTTAAACAATTTGATTAAAAGATAAAAGATTAGAACAAGGCCAGGAATCGAATCCAGGTCCTCTGAATCTTCTTTGCAGCACTCTTACCATTGGGCTAACCATAGGGCCATTCCCAACTGTGTTCGAATCTTTCTCTTCTGTGATCCCACCCACCAGTTCTCGCCACACTGTGGTGTAGTAACCAGGTGGCTGAACAATTGTCCAGATAACGTGATCTAATTGACATACGTCAAAGTTGTACATAATATTTAATTTTAGTATAAACTCCTGAAATGCTGAAATACATGAGACCTAAAGGAAAAGAGATTATGCTGCACCTTCTAAACCTCATATAGAAAGGAAAGAAAATACCAAAAGATTGGGAAGTAGCCATTATAGTCCCAATATTTAAAAGAGGAGATAACAGAGACTGCAACAACCACAGAGGTATTTCTCTCCTAAGCGTTCCTAGTAAAATCTATTCTAAGATCCTAGAAAAGAGGATTAGAAGAAGAATCGAAGGCTTGCTCGAAGAGGAGCAATACGGTTTCCGTGAAAATAGGAGCACCCAAGACCTTATCTTCGCTATGAGACAGGTCTTTGAAAAAGTTTTAGAAAAAGAAAAGGAAATGTTGGTGTGCTTTGTAGACCTCGCAAAAGCCTTTGATCGAGTAAAGAAGTGGGACATCTTAGACGCCTTAGGAGAGAAAGGGATCGATCAAGGTCATATCCAGGCGGTTGAAAGTCTTTACAAGAAAACACGAAATGTGGTCAGATTTGCCAACTGTACTTCTCGAGAAATTGAAACAACCATAGGGATCCTACAGGGTTGTAGTCTTAGTCCACTCCTGTTTCTTTTAGTTATGGACTCAGCTATCCGAAGGGCGAAGGAGAAAATGAGGAAATTCCACCTTGGGTATGCTAACCTAAAACCAGTGAGCCTTTCGCTATTTGCATTCGCTGATGACATCGTTATTTTTTTTCGGACAATGACAAGAATCTGCAATACAATGTTAACCAATTGAAAGAAGAACTCATGAAGATAAACATGGTTATAAACCCCACGAAAACAAAGGTAATGAGAGTTGGGAAGAAACCAAGAAGAATAATGCGTGTGATCAGAGTTGAAGGAAAAGCCCTGGAGCAGGTGGAAAACTTCAAATACCTGGGTGCACACCTCAACGAAAATGGTTACATTGATTCAGAAGTAAATGAGCGAATCACAGCGGCGGGCAGGATGTTTGAAGCAGTTAAAAGAGGCTTCCTTAATAGAAGAGAGGTGGAAAAGAAAACGAAAGTGGCTGTATTCAGATCTACATTTCTCCCCATTCTGACGTACTCTTCGGAATCATGGACGATAACAAAAAAGCATCAATCAAAAATACAAGCAGCTGAAATGACATTTCTCCGAAAGATAGAGGGGAGAACAAGAAGAGATCGAGTACGAAATACCACGATCAGATTGAACCTGGACGTTAACCCTGCCAACGATTTAATAGAGGAAAACCGGTTGAGATGGCTGGGACTCCTTCTGCGGATGGAGCAGAGTAGAGTTGCTAGTGAGGTCTATCGAGCCAAAGTGGATGGGAAGCGAGGAAGAGGCCGTCCTAGAATAAAATGGGAAGATGAAGTTAAGAAGGACTTCCAGAAAAGAGGACTCCAATGGAAGGACAGAAGGCAGCTTGTAGATGACCGACAGAGCTGGAGAAGGCTATATAAACTTCCTCCTCACACTGCATAAAAGCGGTTTTTAGAGGAATGACTATGAATGAATGAAAAAAGTATAATTTTTAAACAATTCGATTAAAAGAGAAAGATTCAACCTTGGCAATGCTAATCAAAAAAAGGTCCTCTAATCCTTTCTGTAGAATCGTTTTATATGAAATATCCGTTTTCATAGGAACATTTATTTAGTAAAGCAACTTTATGCCATCAAAACGATTTTATTCAAAATATTAGCCCTCATTTCTATACACTTTTACTTTCACCTTTCAATATATTCTTAATGTGTTTGGGAATCATTTTAAAAATTTTACCAAATGAATTATTTTAAAGGAAGTTGTCAACATTTTAGAATAGAGCTGTTGGAGATAAGGTGTATGAATAAGGTGGGTGTTTGTGGATGGTCTTTGTAACACAGGTCATTTAGTTTCTTCACTTCCTGTTGTGAAACATGAGGCATGGCATTAAGGCCCGGTGCACACGGACTGTAAGCCGGGTCAGGTGTACCTGGAGTATAATGGACCGACCGGATTTACCATTAACCTTTAATCTACATTAATAATGTAGATAGTATTTTTACAAGTTTTTGATGCATAATTTCAATATTACTGTAGAAAGATATGGAGGTTTCACCTGTAAAAAAGATAAATAGATTATTCCTTCCATTGACCACCACATTTAACCACTGACCTGATCCATGACTGAGTCATATACATCTACTAATCCCACTTCGAATTTTTGAAATAATAAAAACAAATTTTCCTTAAGAGATTACCCAACAGATTCCCTCTTTTTTTCTTTGGTTCCATTAAACAAAAAAAAAAAAAAAATATTCTTCAAACATAAATGGTGCTAATAATTTAAATAATTTTCTTTCTTACTTCATCTCTTGTTGCATAAATACTTTTTAACAAGTTCTGTTTTTAAATTATCACATCAGCAAACATGTGTATTATATCATCACCATTATATTATGTATATTATCACCATTTCATTAGTATATGCACTCAAGGCTTAAAAAATCAAAAGATAAAAAAAAATTAAAGTACTTATCTATTAATTTAGTTATAACAGAATCTTTTGCGAAAAAATTTTTTGTTGAGAATAATTTAAATTTTTTTATCATAGATGGATCAGGCAGATCAATGATATTATTGCTTCAAATAAAGTTGAAGAAAGTGTGAGAGATATGATGAATACCTTGGAACAAATCAATTTACATGATGAATATGTTTGGTTGAAGTAAGTTTAAAAAATCTTGTTTGCTTACTTTTTTAATTATATTTACAGTTATTTGAGCCTGAGAAAAAATCTCAAGGTATTTGTTTGTTGACAATATTTTATTGATATAACAGGAATGAAATCAAAAGTATAAAATACATCATTTTTAAGAAGCTCAAAGAAAGGAAACCAAAACAACTAGTATCTGAAGTATTCAAAACATGGACAACTCATCGGTCGGAATAGATCACCATTCACAAACTTAATTTGATGCCAGAAAAGAAATCAATTTCAAGATTTCCCATATGAGATGCAATATAGAATGCAATTACTAATTTACCTTAAAAGAGATCATTCTCATTTCAGTAATGACTACTTTTAAAGTTGGCTAATTACTTATTACTGAAAAGATATCTTTTATGTAAAGACTTATTTGAGGTTTGTTGGAGAATATGACAACATGGTGGAATGAAGATATGTGCATTAAAAGATGAGTTTTCCATAAAACTTTCCCCCTTGACCAAGTGCACGTTTTCTTTTTTCTAATTGATTAAGATCAAGCTCTCAAACTTCTTTCTTACCTTTTTTACCTGGTCAAATCTTTGTCCCGAACAAATGATCTATTTTGCTTACCATGATTTTTATTTCTTGCCTATTGTTAATGGGTCATTCTTCTTATTATAAATGATCATTGTTCAATGTATATTAGGATAAATTCCTTCTTGTTATTCCTTTAAAGAAATCAAAAATACTATATTCAACCCTTTTTATTAACGCACCATTAATTTTTTCAGTGATTACCTAGCAAATGTGAAATCTCCTGTGGTCTTCTGTCATAATGATCTACAGAAAGGAAATATTCTTCTGAGGAATAACAAAAATAATACTGATAAGAAAAAATCAATGACTGGTAAAACTGAGTTTGTACCTGATTATGATAATCTAACAAGTGAAAGCCTTGTTGTAATAGATTTTGAATATTGTTCATATAATTACCGTGGTTTTGATTTTGCAAACCACTTTTGTGAATGGGTATATGATTATAATAATGAAGATCCACCCTACTTTTGGGAATTGGAAAGTAATCAGCCAGATATAAAACAGAAGGTAATTAAAAATCCATTGAATATATTTTCTTAGTCCTATTATTTTGGTGCCATGTTTAATATATTTATAGTTTTTACTTCGGCCATAGGTGACCTAATAATAGTTTACTTTTATTCTTTAAAAAATATTATTGTTTACATTTTAGCCTCATTGTGCCATTTTCAAGATTTCCTGCAAATAGCCACAACATTTCATTAACTAATTTTAAAAAGACACATAATCATATTTAAATAAATTAGTATAATCTATGATGTACGGAGCCATAGTTTCTTCTGTTTACTGAATTCTATATCATTTCTTAGTAGAAACTCGTGATACATTTAATAAAATTTTGAAATTGATCCATGTCAAACTATTCAACTAAATATATTAAGTTAAACTTAAAACTATAATCCATCATACTGCAATTATTTAAAAACTAAAATTTGTTTAGATTTATTACATTTTTGTACTTACCAATCTCTCGGTCCTGTCTGACATCACTATCTGTTGGCGACTGACTCATTTAGATCAGGAGAGGAGATCGTTTCAAGACATTTTTAATTCTGTTTCTTTATATATGTTCAACCACAAAATATGATAAATCTAAGCTATATTTTTTGTTTTAAAATAATTGCAATATAATGGATTATTAACAAAAAGTTAATATATTAATTTGAATAATTTTCCGTCTATCAATGAATTGCAAAATTTTAAATTCGATAAGTTTCTAGTTTCATTCAACAAATAATTTATAATTAAATAAGAAAAATAAACTATGGTGGATGGTATGTAATATCTAATTTATTTAAATGTGAGTATGTATTATTTGAAAAAGTTTAAATAAATTTTTTTAATTGCAAGAAGTCTTAGAAATGTCACATTGAGGCTGAAACATAGATAATAATTTTTTTTAAAGAACAAGTGGATTTATTATTTATTTATTAAGTGGATTTATTATACAACCTAAGTAATAACTTTAAATAAATTAAATATATTTTGTATATTATTATTATTATTATTGATTGATAAACTTTGGAAAATCCATGGCAGTTTAATTTTTATAGTTTATCATTGATTTCTCAGTATGTATTCAAAGTTGGAATGTCTTTATCATTTTAAAGAATTGTCTTATTTATCAAAGCCAACTGATTCTCTTCGGATTTCATATTTATTTCAGATTTGATATATGTATGACAAAAGTTAATGAAATGGTAGAATAAAGTTTTAGAAATTATGTTAATTTGTCCTATGATTTGATCATTAAATTTAAAACTTTGGTGCGATGCGCGCAACACACAACTTGCACTTACCATTTTACTTTGATTAGAAAATGACATGTTTTGTTAAATGCAATTTCTCAAAGTCTTACCATTTTTCCATAATCATTTACATATTTTTGTTTGTATTTGCTCTTTAAAGTTTATTATTAAATATAAGTTTTTACTTGTGATAATTCGGCAATGCAAGCATAATCCAAGTCATCTGATTTTATAAATCTCTATGTATTTGTTGAAAAATTAATATAATTACCATGAAACAAATAATTTCTATTAAATGAACAGTACATCGTTTATTATAAACAATGATCTGTCATTAAAGGCGTACTGCGCAATGCATGGGCTCAACGTGTTTTATGAGTTGACAGAACCATTTTCTTTTTTTCTCCTGTTTATGTTTACTTGGTTTTTTACATATTTCATATTTAGCCATTTCATATTTTTAGGCAATACGAGAGACAAATAATTTCTCCATATAAACAAAAACAATGGTACTTTATAGGAAAACAAAAAAATCCCCTTCCCCATTTAAGCCCCATCAGAACATTTTAATAATATATTAAAGAATGTTACTTATATTACAGAAGACTTGAATCTTATTAAACATGGCAAATTTGATCAAAATCATTAAAGCCGTTTTTGTGAAAATCAAAGTAAAAATTAAAAGAGAATAAAGAGATGGAAAACCACAAAAAACAGCTCAAGAGGTTAAGAAAACGGTTTGAAGAGATATTTTATTGTTGATGTCAGGAGCTATAAAATTGAATTTGTCTATTCCTTATATGTAAAGTTGCTTTATTTTTAAAATGCGACTGTTCTCTTCGGGTGCCTTAAACATTTTCATCTACAAAATATTATATTAATAGTATTATATTACATTAGTATTAATTTATGAAATGCGTAGGGAACAACAAGCTCACCCATCCCATACATACATTGTACATACAACAACTTGAAATTTGAAATAAGTAAATCTTTACACTAACCAAAACGAATCAAATATGCAGTTAAACTGTGTGTCTTGGTTGTATTGAATGCATTTAAACTTGTGGCTAGTCATTACAACCAAGACACGGGGGACTGTTAATAGATATCACTGAGACAAAGTAAATTTTATATTATTGCAAAAAAAAAAAAAAATGGTACATGCCTTTAATTTTTCATCTCATAGTGAGAGGGATCAGCAGTTTTAATACTTTATTAAATAAAATTACAAACATAATAGGCATAGATTTATCGATAAGTATGAATATTTTGAAATGAAGAAAAACTGTTAATAAGTAATATAATATTTGCCCTGAAATTTAACGCCACGGACGTGGGGGGCCACGGAAAAATTCTGATGTATAAAGGGTGCCAGAACCTGAAAACAATCAGAAACACTGATATTTCAAATGAAACAAATTTATGGTGAGTAAAAATTATGGTGAAAAATCTATTTTGTTGGTCTTTTCTAAATGTTCTCAGAAGTGCAAAATATTATTTTTCAAAAATATGCACATTTGTCCCATTCGGCAAAGCTTTTCCAGTCTACAGTACCTGTCAAAATTCATTAGTTTTTTATTTACATATTTTAGGGGGTTATTCCAAGTATACAACTTTTTCTATTATAGTTAGATTACAGAATAAGTTAATGGAATGAAACAAAAATGATTCCCAAGCCTCAAATTCAGGAATTTAGACCATATGCTACTTATTTGTTTCAGTGCTCTCTTATATTCTTGCTATGCTGACTGAACTTAACTTACCATTAGTAATCTAAAAAAGCCTCGATGACATCCTTAAACTTAGGCACACAAAGTGTACTTACTATGTTTTGCATATTACTGTAAGTACTTCTATGATCCCACCTAGAACCATTTTCCTTGCAATTACTAATATGATCAACTAATCTCCATCACTGTAAACTTATTAATGGTTTTGTCAACTAAAAGCACATTTATTGCTTTTTATTTTAATTCGATATCTCATAATAAATACGGAATATTATTATTAAGCATACTTGAAATTTAAAATGCAAACAAAAAATTAACATTTTTTTCAGTTTTTATTAATTTCATTGGTATTCACGGTCATGGATTTAATTGTATTTTTATCAACTTAATGCATTATCTTTTACAATGATTAATCATTACTATAATGTATATATTTTGACTGTCATTTTAGGAACATTTTGTAAACAGTTATTTACTCGCACTGAACAAGTACCCTGAGTATAAACCTCAACCAGAAGATAATTTAGATTTTATAATGAAAGAAATTGATGCTTTCACGTTGGTCTGTCATTTTTTTTGGGTTCTATGGAGTGTTGTGAATTCAGCTGACTCTGAAATTTGTTTTGATTATTGGGTAAGAATTTCCACCATCATTAAATAAAATAAGTTTTATTTTAAATAAATAGTCATTCCTTTATGGCCCATGAAGGTTGCCTTTATTTCTTAGGGGACTAGGTTGGCTAGGATTAGTGTCATGTCCTTCCTGCCACAAGGCCGAAGAACATTTCGTTAGGTTGGAGGTAATATTTACAAGCCAAAAATTTTGCAAAGGTGAGGTTTTTATTATCTAGGCTGTTTTATGGCCTTTAAGGGCATAATCTGCTTGGTCATCAACAACCATCTGCTGTTCCTAAACATCATTCCAGCATCTGTATTTATCGCATTGTAACATTATTATACTAAACTAATAATTATATTAAATTTAATTGTAAAGTTGATATTAAAAAAACCTTATCTTAGCAAAAATGTCCGTTAATCACATCTACCTCCAACTTGAGAATATTGGCATTAAATTTAATCTAAAGCAGCCTAATAAATGTAAATTAATAAATAAGTTCTTTCCAGAGCTTCGGTGAAGTGAGGCTACAAGCCTACTATAGGCACAAGAAGAAGATATTAGAAGAGATTGAAAATGGCAAATCAACCTAAATAATGTTTATGAACATCATTTCCTCAGAGTACCTTTAGTTAAATTATAAAGAACAGTATTAATATTTTTATCATATAAAATACATTTTTCTATTTAAATTTTTTAGAACATAAAACTTTGTTTTATTTTTATAATGTAGTCCTTTCGCACTGTTTAATTATCATTATTTTAACTATTAACTGTAAGGCCTATGATTGTACGTACCACTACAAAATTTAGGCAAGAATTAAAAAAACAAACAAAAAAACTATAATAATGAAATTGTGGTTGTAACTGCCATTTATCATTGCTTCAAAGTTGACTGAGCTTAGCAAAAACATAAATTAAAAAAAAATCTTGGCATTTTTAATTAGCTGGACAAATTAAGGCACCTCAATTGAAAGGAATTACTTGTGGTATCAAATTAAAATTTTGATTCAAATTTAGTTATTAGTTTTAAAGAGCATTCCATCGTATTACTATATCACTCGTATTTAAGTGAAATCTATTTTTAATGGAATGACTTCTTGGTGAGTTTTCAATGGTCCTTAACCCTTAACCACTGAGGTGGGGTCCGTTTGGGCAGACAGATGTAGTTTGTTTATATATCCTCGAAAAAATTTTTAAAGATGTTGAAAATAATAAGTGACCTAATTAATTTAATTTCATTTATTTCATATTTTTCTCATGTCATAAGATGTCTATAAATCAAAAATAATTAATCACTTATTATTTTAATTGTAAAACAAATTTGCAAAAAAAAATTTTAATTAATAAGTCCAAACGGACCCCACGTCAGTAGGTGTGTAAAGTCATTTCACCTCAGTGGTTAAGGGTTAATGTATAAATGGAAAAAATACCAAGGATATTGTTGAAGGATCACTCTATTTCTATATTTGCTTAAACTATAGCTGGCGACAATTTACTATAAAATTATTTTAAGAACATTCCAAACATGTATACTTTCTTCTTTTTAGAGCACAAACAAACTAATAACCACAATTTTTATAATGTGACACATTGATAAGACATATGTTGTTGTTTGTATTCGTTGTTGAATATATTTACCAAAATTGAACCACACTAAACGACTTTTCATGTTATCAGGGTATGTGAGGGTATTGAGTCTTCTAAATTATTTAAAGGCATTAGTGTAATGTATTTTGGATAGGACAACATGAGACAAGATAACAGAAGGTATGCAGAAGAAGGACTTTCTTGGTGTTATCATAACAGAAAAGTACCCAAATGTATGTTCATCCCAATTCATCTAATAAAGGAGGTTCCTAAATGTGCTTTATACAATTACTTTTGAATTTGCCCTACTTTTGGAAAACTTTTTTTTTTTTAGTAACATCATTCAAACACTTTTGAAAAAAAAATCTGTATCATCAGGAAAAGGTAAATAATAAACATAGAAGTTTTAATAATAATTCCAATTCGTAAAACAAATGCATACACCGGTTATTTAATTCAAAAGCTCAGTTTTCTTTATTTAAAGTATCTATTTTATATATTGATAAGCAATTAAATAAATTGTTTATTTTATTATTTTCTTTTAGTTATCCAATTACAAAGACTGTATTTGATGAATTT
Organism: Aelia acuminata; assembly: GCA_911387785.2. NCBI lineage: Eukaryota > Metazoa > Arthropoda > Insecta > Hemiptera > Pentatomidae > Aelia > Aelia acuminata. Next base: position 83,009,043 of record OU426982.1, on the reverse strand, counting down.
AAGTCGTGATATTTGTATTTATTATTTATATGGAAGAAACAATTATTTCATGCATATTTCCTAATTTAAGTCATTTATTTTAAATTCCTCTTGGGCATATTTTTGTTATGAGTAAATAGTGTTTTCTATCAGAATGAACAGAAATAATTGCAAAAAATAAATAATTGCTTTTATAAATCAAAATCTTAAAAAGACTGTAAAATTTTAATGTAAATACTTAGAAAAAAGTGTAAATCAATCATTGTATGTTAAATTATTTTTAATTTTTCTCCGTTGTGTTAACCAATGCATGTCAAAAGCAACAATTTGAAAAAAATGGTTATAAAATGTTTTAATATTCCTAAAAACAGAAATATGTATTAGATTTCAATGTTTTTTTTTTTTATAGTTGTTAACATTATTAACATGTTCTTGTACTTAATATTTGTAGCTGTCAATTAAACTTCTGCATTGGTATAAAATAAAATTTGTTAAGAATTTAAAAGTATTTATTGTCTATAAATTTAATGGTTATATTAATCTATTTATTTTTATAGAAAGTGTTCAAATTGAATATGATGTTTATCCTTATGCTAAATGTTTGTTGAAATGTGTTTTTATTTTATCCTATTGCTTTGTTGAAAAATAACATGATATTTCTAGTTCAAGTTTTAATATCCATAAATACCACAATGTAACAGGTTATTACTGCAGAGAGTTAATGAACTGAACAGGTTATTTGGGGAAAATGAAACATTTCATACATTTTGTAATGATTTATGCAAAAAAAAAAAATTTGTTTGAATTGTGTGGTTACTCAGCTAGGCAGTGTTGTTTTTATTAATAATTTTTATTCTTTAAAGAGGATTTAATTTTTTCTGATTAATCAAGCCAATCTGATTGCTTATTTTTTGTCGTAGTAAAAGCTGCATTAATTTAATGTAGTTTAAATAAAAACTGCATTAACATAACAGAGTGTTTACTTGGTTTCTGCTGTAAAAAAAAATGATATATTTTGGTTATAGTGCATTCATTTACTCTAATTTTTTAATTAGTCTTTTAACTCTTAGTTCTAACAAGAGTTCTATATTCTTAAAAATATTAACATTCTTAAGAATATCTTATATAAATGAAGTAGGATGTCTTGTGTTTAAACCTTGTTGAATGTTTTATCCTTCCAGTGTCTGATCCCATATTTTTTATCATTCATCCAACCCTACAACACATTAGTTCAGATTATTGATGCTCTTCTGTGTGTAAACATGAAAATATAAACAAATATATACCTTTTCGCGCCAAAAGGAACGTTAAAAGCAACAAGTTGGAAAAAGCATACAAGAATTCAATTTCAATTGATAATTTAAATTATTAAAAATGATCATCTCAATCTTGTACACTGGGTTTCCTTACAGTACACAGTACAGTTATTAAAAAATTGTCAAATGCACCAGGGTCATGTCAAATGAATTATTGTGCACCCTATTGCATAATGAACTCTTGATGTGTCCCGACTCATGAATCCAGAAGGTTCAAATCTACAATTCTTTTAGGGTTAGGCTGAAACTTTGGTAAGCATACGAATGTTCTCTGAGTTTTCAAACTTGGTGTCTATGCTCTAAATCTTGCTGGAAGAACCAACATTAATTTTTATGTCAATACTTAATCTGTGCTTGATTCTTTTTACTTTGATAGAATGTACAGCAGGGTGAGACGATACATATCTTTTTAATTATATTCTAATATGAAAGATTCAATACATTGATTTAACAAGAAAAACTGAAGATCTATGAAACAAAGAGAAACCTATTAAGATTCATTATATTTTCTCGTTTATACATTGTTACCAGTACCTATATTTAATAATATGTGCTAATTATATTCAAGATCAATTTAGTGTAGAACAAATTAAATTTTCAATTTAATTTATTTATATAAACATGAAGGGAGCGGTTTAGCTCTTTGATAAGGCATTGAGCCGCTGTGCATAAGGCTCTGAGTTTGAATCTGGCCCGGCAATATAGCTTTCATATCATGCCTCAGATTGTCTCTGCAGCCTGGATCAAACGCAATCTCTGTAATGTGGGTATTCTTGATTGAAAAATCGAGGGGTGAAACCAGGCAGTTTATCATGATCATGGTCAAATCAACTCCTTGCACGACCGCTGACCAAGGCACAGTACTTACTTCCTTCTACCTTACTTCGTCCAAGACCCTTCGTGGGTTTTAGTCGTAGAGGTTTTATTGATTTACGAAAATGCATAGTGAAAACAAAAGAGAAGGATGTTAAGAAGGAGCAATTTATTTCAATATTGAAACTTCTGAGTTAAACAGAGTTTGTTAATCTGATTTAAATGTAAATAAATAAATAAATTTAATATCAAACAGTGATTTAAAAAGTAGCCCTAGACTTTAAACCTTCTGCACTAATTAAAATAAATAACTAGGTGGTAATGATTTTTGTATCAAGGATTTTCGTAGCTGCATCTTTAAAGAAAATTATGAGAATAAACAGAATTTTTTATTAAATTATGTTCAATTATACCTGCACCACAATACATTTTATTCCTTTTATATGGAACTGTATTCTTAGTCATCTTATGAAAGTTTTTAAGTGGGAAGAATGAAAAATGTAAACTCACGTGTTATAATTATGGCTGTGACTTACCTAATGCTGGGACTAATAATTTTATTTTTATTCATGAAGATTGTTTCTTCTTCAGTTGTTGTTTTATTCAAGCTGTCAGTGATAGATAGATATTCATATTATTACATAAATATGTATTTGTATGATTGAATTTTTTTCAGAAGGGTCTTCACCTTATTTTCTTATCTATTTTTATAAATCTCATATTACTTTAAAAATCAAAAGCATTTTAATTCTATATTAGCATCACTTATGAATCTGAAGTTTACTGTTTAATTTGTATAGAATCACTTATAAATTTTGAAGTATATTGTTAAATGTCACTGCATTCCTTTATATTGTAATTATGACCAATTCAATTCATTTTTACTGTAAAAATTATAAAATAAATTTTATTTAAAAAAAAATGTAAGCATTTTATAAATACCCAACTTGTTTTTAGTAAGCTCATTGAATAATCCTTATATCCATTATCCTCTATGCCTTCGTGTTGTTTAGCCAACTTTCTTCTGATAATACATTTCTCGCAATATCAATGTCAGGCAAGATATGTCAATGTTACTAAAATCAACCTGCATTTGTTCTCTCAAATGTTTACAACTATCAGGAAGTTGTACTACTTTTTTATGTAGCGATTTAAGTAAAATCGGGCTACACTCTAACATCCTCGTTCCCCAAATAAAAAATATAAGATAATAGTAGGGTGAAATAAATAAAATCAGTAGTATGAAGGAGATAGTATATTTATAAAGAACTTGAAAAAAAACAACGTGATTTTGAAGAATAAGGGTAAGCGAAGTATCTATCATAACATACCTATATTTCCTTTTTCATATAATGCAATGATTTTACTTTATAAAAAATTCATAAATTTAATCTTTTTTATATCATAAATTCAATTACTGATCATTTTTTTTTTATATATATATGTTATATGTATACATCCATATGTATAGCTAATTTGTATTTACTGATAATATGGTTTTTTTATGATATAGCCAACCTTAGTGAATTAAAACTAAGGTATAAAATAATATAAGATAATAGTAGGGTGAAATAATCGTGTGTGATAAAATTGTGAATAAAGATCATGTTTTTGCATTGATATGTGAGTTTTTGAATATCTTTTTTCATCCCACCTGAAAAAAAACTAGAAATAAAATTAATAGATTTTGACTTTGGAAAAAATAATTTATTGTAAAGAATGATTTACATGAATCAGAGCAGCTTAAACTTTGTACTTATTTCATTAAAGAACACAGGATAGCTAGCTAAGTACGTAAGACCAAAGGTCCCTGAGTCTCCATTGTGGAAAGTTTCATTTACTTCTGGCTCACATATTCTGGATATTTATATCTTGGCAATGACAAGAATGATTTTTTTCATCCCTGCTATGGTAAGATACTTCTAAAAAGCTGACTAATGAATTAAATATATGATAGGGACTCAGGATAATTTGTCGATGGGACCCTTGAGTACTCTCTTCAGGACTGTCTTTGATTTAAATAAAATAACATTATTTTTATTCTGAGAAATTGAGTCCTTAAATTTAATTTATTAATATTAAATGTAACTTTCCACACCTTGAATATTCTCCAATTTCAAAGAAAATATCAACACATCATTTTTTGATGTGTTTCAAGTAGGCATGCTACCAAGGAATAAGGGGATTTTCCCTTGAATGGTTTTTCCTGCATAATAAAAAAAATATCATTTATTAATATTTTCTTCTAAATTTGGTTGGAAGATATTTATATTATAATTAATAAAAATTAGCAAAAAGTATCTTCCCTTTTCACCATAAATATGTATTTACAGCACATGATGACGTTTCGGGGCTGTTTCCCCATTCTCAAAACATAAATAATTTTTCAATCGTACGAATGATGGTCTTTTAATAAATATTATAACAAATATATCAATGTCATATGCCAAAATACACCGTTATACTTTTTATATATGTCAGCTCATATTTGTCCTTTTCTAATTCATTTCTAAATTAGAAATGGACAAATATGAGCTGACATATAGAAAGTATAACAGTGTATTTTAGCATATGACATTGATATATTTGTTATAATATTTATTTAAAGACCATCAATCTTACGATTGAAAAATTATTTATGTTTTGAGAATGGGGAAACACCCCCGAAAGGTCAACATGTGCTGTAAATAAATATTTATGGTGAAAAAGGAAGATACTTTATGCTAATTTTTTATCAAAAATATCTTTGTATATAGACTAACTGGGCTGTCCTAGTGATTATTATCGTTAGAGTACTGAAACTAGATGTGTGAAAATTGTTAATATATATCAGTATTAGTGTGTGGTAGTTCCAAAATTTCTTTCAATAAAGAAGATGAGCCATGAAACCATTGTGCCAAATGAAAGTATTCCAAAGAATTCAGCTACATCGAGGAAAGAAACAGAAGTGAATTCTGATCTGCTAGTATTACGGATTGGCCACCATTTCTTTATTAATCGTGCTAAAACTCCATTTTCCATAAATCTTATAAACCTTGAACAAAACAACAGAAATATGAGCATTAGGAAGGTGATTTAAGAAAATATTTTGAATGTAATTATTTTATTGTTTTATTAAAATACCTATTGAAAGGTCAAATTTATAGCCTACATAAATGTAGCATTTTATTTGAGTAAATAAATCTGAGTGTACTACTGTAAAAGGTGGTATATCTTTGTACCTACTGTTGTATATCTGTTGTCAGGAGCTCTCGGAATAAAGTAAAGAATTGATCAAAACTGTTCCAGATAATAGAACTCTAAGAGCACCATTACAATTACAGGTATTTACTTTAACTTAACAGGTGTTTACTTTAACTTCATTGATAAAAAGAGAATTTCTGGAAGCCTAGCTATGCTAAGTTGGGTTACTCAAGAAATCAAAGGTTTATTTCCTGAGCCTCCTTATGTACTGAAGATTTCATACTTTCAGCGAATCTTGTACACTTGGTAAGCATTAAATCCCTGCAAATTGTGTTGAAGTTTATTAAGGGGTTTGGTTGGTTGATTGACTCTGTTTGGATAAATTTGATGATTGGAGTTTTGTAAATAGATTTTTTTTTTATTGTCTCCAAGGCATGATACATATGATGATAAATATGAAAATTATTTTGGGAATATATGACTGGAAAAAAGAAAGAAGAAAGAACACCTACAGCGAACACACTGCATGCTTATTTATTTACAGAAAGAATAAGAAATTATTTTTTTTTTTTTTTAACTTAATATGCCTAAATATTACTATAATAGAAATAAGAATTAGATTCATTATTATTATTTTTAAATTTATTCCATTATTCATTTTTTTTTTTTAACTAATCATTACTAAGGTCATTTTACAAAAAGTTTTTCATTGGATAGGTGAAGAGTTAGAAAAACACAAAAAGTGAAAGTTTTTCTACTCTTCACTATCTTCACCCTTTAAAACTGTTCTTAGTTCCTAATACAGTTACTTTTTTATTTTTAGGTATAAGCCACTAATAATCTGTGTGGCTTAAGCATCTGTTACACCATATGAAAGAGAGTTATAAATTTCCTTTTGGATTGGACTCCTTAAAGTACAATAAAAAATAGGATGTCATTAAGAAACAAGAAACAGAGAGAAATAAAACTGCTGAAGCTCAGCTGTTTGTGCTAAACCCGCAGGACTGGGACTGGATATTGTTTAGGAAGCTAATGTCATTCATAGGCTGATCCAGGGGGAGGGCTGAGGAGGCCACACCCCCCCTCCCCTCCTTTGGACAATTTTTTGTTAATAAAGATAGAATTTAATGTCAAGAACAGATAATAGGCAGGAGTTAAATGTTAGCTGATTGGCAGATCCAGGGGAAGGCTGTGGTTGCTGCACACTTATCCCCCCTTTATACAAATTTAATGCAAATTTCAATCCGAAGATATAAAAAATCTTCCTTCGTTCCACGCATGCATGGGAAGCGAATACACTTCCGCCCTCAAGAAATTTGGAGAACTAAAACTACTTACTGCAGATTAATAAAGCATTGCGATAATCTTTTTATGGTGTCACAATGTTTTCAGGGTGGCAGACTTTCGCTCTTTTAATGTCAATACTACATCGATTCTTAAAATAAATCGTGATAAACGTTTTCTTCTGATAATATCAATTTTGTTACATCAGCTCTTGAACTATACTCTTTAACACTAATAGTCCGGGAGCTGAGGACCAAAAAAGTGATTTGAATAGTTTTTGATCTTATAGGCTGAAAGTACTCATTTCATAGACAAAAATGTGAACGTCTGCCACATCAGATTAGTTGCCATCAAATTTTATAGGCAAACAGAATCGAAGTTTTCGAATTTTTTTCAATTTTTCATATATTTTTATGTAATATTTAAAAAATTGTAGCTGTCTAATATTCCCTCATTTTCTTTATTACATAAAATAAAATCTGGTGAGTTTTGTGATTTTGCTTGCCAAAATAAAAGGATAGGTGCTTGGCCAAATTTATCTTTAATTTCAATAGATGGAAGATGGTTGTTTAGTAGTTCAAAATGGTTTATACTTCAAAACCGAAGTCTTATCAGGGAGTAAGCACTACGAATACTCTCACATTTTATTTGTATTTCCACGCAGTAGTTAGACAATTTTGTACGTGAGAAGCTTGGTTCATGCTCAACTTGATGCTCTGCAACTTTTATCTAAAACATTTTTTATTTAAACTAGATTTTTTTGAGTTATAGGCGTTGGAACACGCTTTCCACCAATATCGTAAAAATAAAGATTTTTGAAGTTTTAGTGGCTTAGTTTAGTCAAACCCGGCTAAACCACTAAACCGATTTAAACTTAAAATATATCACTCTATTTGCAACTACTGCCTTTAGTAGTAAAGAGAAAGCAATTCTTTGTGATCTCTATTTGCCGATTTATATGCGAGAAACTGAAAAAAAAACATTTCATGGATTTTAGACACAAGGCACTAAATACGTTCACGTTTTAATTACTTTGTCTCTCAGGAGTGGGCTAATTTTAAAATAAATGAGATAGTTTTACACAGAATTTGATATTCTATAACTTTTTATAGGCAACATTTGGAGTAACCCTCTTCAAGTGGCAGGTTTTGGGACATGAGCGTAATTCATTTTTCCGCTAAAATGGCAAATATTGCGGATAATTGATAATCTCAGCTCCCGGCCAATAGAAATAGAAGAAATAGAGGGTGATAACGTCAGTATTGGCGTAGCAACTAGTACTTTGGCCCAGGATGAAATCTTGAATGAGGCCATGGGCGTACCCAGCTAGGGGCAGGGCGGGCAGTTGCCCCCCCCCCCCCTGGAAGGCTGGGAGCAACAATTTTTTAGGCTTTTAAGGCTGGAAACAACAATAGAATAATTTTTTTTCAAACAAATAATTCTAATAACTTAGTTGATAAAGCACTGCTATAATTATACATAATTTTGGTTTCATTCAACTTTTCCGCGGTAAAATGTTACAACCTGAACGAACATAGCTTCCCCCCCCTCTAGTTTTGATCCTAATTGGGTACGCCCTTCAATGAGGCTATCTAGATAAGTGTTGTACAATTATAATGAAACTAGAAAAGTTGTTTTCCATATTTCGATTTTCCCATTTTTATGAATAAAATCTAGATTGCTTCTGAGCAGCGTTACCATTTCGACGGCCTCTTAACTAGCAATCTGGATCTTAGTCGGTACAGAAGAATCCATTATGTACCTACTTAAATAATTGAAAAAAATAAAATAAAAAGATAACGGCTAATTGAATTTCAAACAATGCAAAACAAGTAAATTGTTTCTACAATACTACTACTAAGAATACCTAATAAAGACAGGCATATGTTATTTTAACTGTCTCTATAATGAATTTATAGAGATTCATTATTTTAATGAATGAACGAGTTTTAACTTTATTGTTAAAACTCGTTAAGCATAAATCAGATAGATTATCATAAGTAAATGAACAGATCGAGCCCCTCCCCAATAAGGTAAGGCGCACATTCAACTGTGTCACGCAGGCGACGCAGAGCAGGCGGCACGAAAAAAAAACTGCGTGGCACGGTTGACCGCGCGCATTGGAGAGCAGTTTCTGTGCTGCAGTTTTCCGAAGGGAGGGGCTTATTTTGTGAAAGTATGTTAGATTTCTTGGATTTAAGCTCTGAACCTGATTCGGATATAGATTTGCAAACTTTTATATCAAAAGTCATCGTAAAAGAAATTGTGATAAAATACGTATATGGACAAAAGACCCGGTCACGAGAGAATTTACACACAGAATTTTCTTAAAATAACTATTTCCGTCTGAGTCTGGTGAAGCTCATAATTATATTTAAGTTACTATTTAACCTGAGAGATCCAATGCTTAAAATAATAACTTATCGTTATCTTTCTTTTACGTTTGTAGAAGCTTGTTCCTTATATCACATAAGGCTCAAAATCTGCGTGTACAATGCCTCTTAAAATCCTCTTATACGATTTTAACAACATAATATCATTATGTAATAAATTTCTTCTTTATTTTTATTAGAAATTTATTTTGATTTATTTCCGATTTCAATTATTTAATTAGAAGAATATATTATTCAGTATTTTGTATACTTTTAATTTTTTATAAATATTTACTTTTGTTTTTTATGTAAATCTTATCTTTCATTATCCACCAATACTTTAATTATTTGGCCAGTTGTAATTTTATTTTTCGTTCTAGTCAGTTAATTCCTTCTTTAATTCCTAATTTCTTCTACTCCATTCTGTAATATATATAAATAATTAAGGATATAAATTATTTATATCCTGTAAAAGGATATAAATAAATAATATAGAGATTATCAAAGAGAAGTTATATTGACATCAAATTTCTTATTAAAAAATATCCTATCGGAACTTGGTCTATTTCCCACTCTTTTTCGATTCGAAGTTTTCTTTTTACTGAAATATATTTGAAAAAAGAAGAAATATAAATTATTTGTTTTTAATCAACATTTCCATTAACTAAATTTCCATAAAGCCTATCTTTTTTTTCGGTGAAATAAAATCAGTCAAATTTTCCTTAGATCACAACTTGTTGAATCGTTTAATGAGTATCTAGTATCTATTAGAGGAAAACTTGTTTTTATATTTTTTAACGTTTCACGGTAAGACGAATAAAAACTAACAAAAACCGGAATAAGGTATTACAAATAATATAACAATATTAAAACTGTTTAAGCAAAAGTATCTAGTTTTCGAACTTCAGAAAGGCCCTCACCTAAATTTTAATATATGTATATATTTTTTAAAAATAATTTTACAAATACATTTTTCATCCTGGAATTTTTTAGTTTTAGAAACTCAAAACACCGCATCATGCACATTTGGAGTAGCGAAAAATTTCAAAATTATATTTCCATTTTGAAATCTGAAATAACAGAATATATATATATTTTAAATTATTGTATTTTTAAACAGTTTTTTTTTTTTTTTGTGTTCTTATCTAGAACACCCTATATCTGAAGACCTACCTAGTTTCATTAACCTGCTTAAGGAAGAAGTAGAATTCACAAAAAATAATATTCAATGATAATAATAAGAATTAAAATAATCAAATATCGAAAACTGCGTCGCATCGGCACAGTTTTCTGTGGCAGATCCACGAGTGCCACATCGGCCTGCTCTGCTCTGCTCTGCTCTGCGTCCCAATTTGCGCGGTTTCTATCTAATTCACTTACCGCAAAAACTGCTCTGCACTGCTCTGCGTCGCGAGTGTCTCAATGTGCGCTCGGCCTAAGTGGTGATGACTAAAGTAAATTTTTACTACTTCTATATAAAAAGCTCATTTATTTTGTATCAAATAATTTATATCCTTAAATAGAAAATCGATAATATTTGAACATTGAATTGATTTAGCAACGTTTTGAGTGCTCATATCTTAGATTAGATTAGATCGTAGCTCATTCCCCGTTTACACTAAATTGTCAATTACCATACGTCTTCCTGTAATTTTTTTTGTTGAATTAAAATACCTTTTAACCTTAATCCTTCCATAAAAAAAACCCTTTTCTCCTTAGTAATCGTTCAATATAGGTTCAGATATTTTAATGAATGGAGCTCAGTTGTTAAAAAAATTCGCGCCTCACCATCGCTAACTTTTTATGTAATATTTAAAAAATTGTAGCTGTCTAATATTCCCTCATTTTCTTTATTACATAAAATAAAATCTGGTGAGTTTTATGATTTTACTTGTAAAAATAAAACCAAAGTAAGCTAAATGTTTGATACATAACAATATAAGATTTTTTAGTGAGTAACGTCGTACATATTTACTAAGTGTATCAGTCACAAAAAAAAAAAAAAAAAAAAAAAAAATGAGCAAAACCAACTTTGCAACAAAAAAAGGTTAGCCCTCATTAATAATGAAAGCAATACCACATCAAACACGGCAAAAATTAAATAAAAATTTTGTATTTTTTTCGGGCTAGGCCCTACTATGCCCGTATGTCTCATAACTATTTGTGTAATAACATGTGTAATGGTCTTGTAAGTAGCAATTACTAGTGTCCGGATTTTCATGCAAAATAAAATGCTAATTATATTTCATTATATATACTAAAAATTTTTTACCAAAAAAAAGGACTAATATGTAAAAACAAAAATTCTATATTTGATTAATATTAATTAATATATAAGAATTTGTAATAATATAATTATGATATTATAATTCGACTTATTCTTTATTTTTTTTATTCACATCCATGACAAAAACATGTGGTTTCGGATTGATGTTCAGGGCTTGCCCATGGCCCCCTCCACTAAGGTTACTGCCTACGCCCATTGTTGGCTACAATACTAACATGTATGCATTTCCCATGCTGAATTGTGTAAAAAAAAATAAAAAAAATATTTAGGTCAAAATAAGAGTGAAACTTAATATTAGTCATACACACTTTTATAAATTATCATAGCAACAGAACGTTTCTGTATCTCGCCATGCACAAATAATAATACTTGGACTTACTCTTGACGAAAGACCTGTATATATGGCGAATTTCTGCGAACCAAGAACAGGCTCGGTCTCATTATTTGCAGATTAGATTCGGAAACGCAACACTTGAATTCTTCCCAGTAAAGCCAAACTCTCTCACATTCTATGAGTGAAAACACATCATATTCAATAGTATATGACAAAGTTGTTCTTACTGAAGGATCCTTAACTATGAACACTCTCTTCGATGCATTAAAATTTGGAATTAAATTGGAATGGCTCTAAAACAAATAGAGTTAAATTTGATATGATAGGTAGATTTATATTTTCATTTCTTAATAAATATATATTTCACCTTTTTTGTGACTGTTTTGAAAAAAATGGTAAATACTTATTTTTAGAGGTGAATATTTTAGAAACTTTCACCATTCAAGCCTTATAAACTAATGTCTTTAATTATTTAGAAAATTATTTCTAAGCCAGACTTCTTAAAAAAGAGTTCATATATAAAAATGATACAACGTCCTGCATTGACTAAAGAAATGAATTAATTTTATTGTAGTTCTTGACGTACCATCATACTATAGGCTGAAGTATATTCCACTACAATAGCGCCTACAATTTGTGTATGATCCCTCAATTCTTCAATCGTTGTCATTTTAATGTCATTATCACTTACTGATATGGAAGTCATTAAAGCTGAGCTGGCATAGAAAAAGATCAAACCGCTGATTAAAAACGAAATAATTGCTATCCTCATAGGGTTGGTTGCTGGCAGCGTTGTTCCCAGGCCTAAAAATGTAATGATTTTTGGAATATATAACTGGAAAAGAAAACTCATTAATCACTGTTAGCATATCTTATAATACGTGCTGATTCCGTTTAATCTCTGTGCAAAGAATGCATCTTTCTAAAATCAATCTTAACCGTTCCTTGTTCTCCAAAGGAATGATAAGGTCACAATTTTACTAGAGGCTCACTTCAAGGTATTTGCTACACGTGTTTTTATTGAAATTTAAAAATTGTACAGAGCCCAGGGTAATCTTTAGAATGTCTTCCCCAAATAAGTAAGCTATTGCACTGTATCGAAAGTCGTCATCGGAGAACAATGAGGACGCGTTTAAAACCCCCCGTTTTGGAAACCCTGGAAAACGATTCTAGGATTTTTGGTGATGTCTGATATGTCATATATTTATTACCATCAGCGGTTGGTGGAATAAGCTGAAATTCGAATGTACAGTTGTATTCCTTGCAGAACAAAACTGTTAATACTTGGGTACACATTCCGTCAAAAATTTCGCGGTTATATCGGTTTTTATCGTTTCTACACTGTTTTATTTTGTTTTTACACGTTTTTGAAATTTTGAATGTTTACTAAGTTGGTGTTGGGGAGGGCCTGTGGAAAGTCTCAACACTTCATCCACCATAGCCCCAAAATGGTGACCGAAGTTATGTAAACTTCTTTAGAAGGCAAATAGTCTTTAAGATATAAGTGAAAAACGCTGTTTTACCTCTCAAAGTACTTTAAATTTATGTATTTACAATTCTCGACAAAGTTGAGACGAATATAAAATTGTTATATACAGAGATCAACAAAGTTTTCATAGTTACATCATAATAAAACTTTAAATAGAGTTATGATAATTTTTTTTTTTTTACTATAATTCAGAAATGAATTCAGTAAGGTTACCCCTAATCACGCTTTGAAAACGAATTTAAAACAATATAAATAAATTATTCATAATTTGGTCAAATGTACCTCCTAGCCAAAGTTTTGAAGCAAAATAGATTCTTTGCAAATAAGCAAGTGTTTTTTGTTCTTCTAAACTATTAATTGTTAATCCTCTCCATCGTTTATATTTTTCTATTGCATTTGAATGTGGAAAGTTTTCCTATCTACGTTATCATCAACAAAGAGCCCATGCTTTATTTACTTGTATGATTAGTCTTCGTATTATCATACCCGTTAATCAGATTTTATCTATTTTACATTCAAAGTTTTTACTTTAAATGTTTGTTTGTTGTTTAATTTAAATGCGTTTTTATTATTAAATGTTTTACCATCGGCAAATGGCTAACCTACCCATACCTTCCGTATCATTTTACTTGGCCTCACCTATAAATTTTATGAGGACCTGTGTGCGCACTGCCAATCCGTTGTTGTCTTTTCCCATAATGGTTTATCAATAAATATTTCAGAAAAGTAAAATATATAAAAATCTCTTAATTCGTATCATGTGCATGTTAAAAAATACCATAATACGCTTTAAACTGATAAATTACCTTGGTTGAATAAGATGGCAAAAAAATAAAATGTTGAATCCTGTAGAGTATTACCAGCAATATACATTAGAAATAAAAAGAATAGACCAATAAGCAACAATGCTTCGAAACAGTAAGGTATTGTTTTTTTAATAAACTGGTAATAATTTATTCGTTTTTTTGTCTCGTACAGGCACAACCTAAAAATTTAAAATATGTTAGTAGCAGTGAATCATTAAATAAAAAAGCTAAGTTGTAAAAGGTAGTGTATAATTATACAGCTACATATGTGCATACACTATACAACTATAAACTCCCGGTCAAAAGTATAACAACACCTGCATATTCTTAATTTAATTGAAAAATTTGGCATATAGGATTTCGGGCCCTCTATAAAAACAAACTAGAAGAAGAAAACAAGGTTTATTAATTAAATTGGGCCAATAAAAAGGTTTTTTTCACAAACAAATAAACAAAAACTAAATACACACTAAAATCAAATTAGAACTATTGAAGTAAATAGACTTTGGATTGTTTGCAGAATATTCGTAATACGCAATGTTTCCTCATCTAGCTCTGATTACAGCTTCCATGCTCCTTGGGATGTTTCTAATGGGTCTTGAATGGTTCCTGTGGAATTTTCTCCCATTCCTCCAGAACTGCTGTTTCCAGCCCTGCCAAAGCCCTGGGTGCAGGATTTCGGGCTTTAACCATACTCTACTAGTGTGTCACACCTCAGGGTTACAGAGGAACATTTTTTTTCCACCAGCCTTTATCTTTAATAATCACTATTATTAATGCGGTATTTATCTTAGAAATTAATCGGCAAAGAAATCGTAGTATTCTATTTTTCTTTTGTAAAAATAATAATAAAACAGTAGTTTTATTATTTTATAGTAGAATCTGTGATCAGAACCCTCAATTGACGTTAGAAGGGTCCATTATCGAATACATAGAAGAGCATTTCTACCTAGGGATGATATTGGATAAGAGGCTAACCTGGATACAACACATAAAATACGTTAAAGAAGAATGTATGAAAAGAACCGGAATTCTGAAATGCATCTCTCACTCAAGTAGGGGCACTGATAGAAACACTCTATTAAAAGTAGTCCACTCCAATATATGGAATAGGTAAGGAAACAGCATTAAAGATGTTAGACTCAATCAACAACACCGCTCTTAGAATATGTACGGGAGCTTACCGAACTATAAAGTATAAATGCGGCGATAATACTTATCACTAAATACTGTTCAAAATTGAAGACTCGTCTACATCACCCCTTAAACCGTATCCTTTTCGAAGAAGAGTCTGAAATGCTCGGACTTAAAAATGTTGGAAGCGCTTTCAAAGAAACGATATATAACTCTTCACAACATACAAACATGGACCTAAACAATGTTAGAACACTACCAAATCTGAATATACCAAGGTGGAGGAAAGAAAGACCCTTTATAGATTATTTAATGGTCAAATATTCTAAAGAATGTCACTTAATAATCCAAAAATCCTTTCTGCAGCTCCTGGAGAAGTATAGGGGTTTTGAAACAATGTACACCGACGCTTCTAAATTGAAGATAACGTAGGCTGCGCTGTTCACACTGACAGAATAGAATTTTATATAGGTTACCTGGAACATGTTCCATCTTTACTGGAGAAGCCACGGCCATTTTAAAAGCTCTCAACTTGATCGGAGAATCGGAAATGGAGAAGTGGTTAGTTGTAACAGACTCCAAAAGCGTCCTAACAGCTTATAAAGGATATAATAAACATGTGGTGGGAGCTAAAATTAAGAGCGAAAACAGGGTCCCATCCCATACAGGAATCAGAGGCAACGAAAACGTAGATCACGCTGCCAATTTGGCGAGACAAGAAGATTTGGAACATGTAATATTATTGAAAGAGATCACAACAGAAGATTGGCTGAATAAATTGAAGAAAACTCTGATAGGAAAATGGGAATCGCAATGGAGGAACAAACTGTCACAATTAGCCGAGATAAAGCAAGACAGCAAAAAATGGACGACAAGCTTAAGAACCTCAAAACGAGAAGAAATCATATTGTGCCGCCTTCGGTTCAAGCACTGCCCTGTTCACCCGTAGCTACCTTCTCAGAGGTCTGGGGGCACCCATATGCCAAAAATGTGACAATGTTGCACTGACAGTAAAGCACATTTTATTAGATTGTCCTCAGTTACAAACGTAATATGGAAAAAACGCTAACGGAATTGCTAAAAGACAGCGATACAGAAATAGTCACCTTATTGCAGTACTTAAAAGCAACAAAGTATTATAACATAGTTTAACAGAACACAACGCTAATGACCCTAAAGAGTGGAGGCTAAAAAGAAGAAGAAAAAAACAGTAGTTTGTATAAGTAAACTGGTTAAAACTAAAGAGGCTGGGTATTTAATTATGTATATTACAATCTGTGGTAAGCGGCCTTTATAATAGACCTACTATTTAGCTTTGCATTAATTTTAATTATTTACATATTTTGTAATTTATTTATTTTCTAATGACTATAGTAGATAAAAGACGTCGTGAATTCAATAATTTATTAATTATTATTTTTTGTGTTATTTTATTTTATTTTATTATTATTTTAGTTCTAAGGAAATTTGTAATATGATTTAATATTGTTTACCACCTGTAATTGGGCTATTTGTCTGTTGGTGGAATTTTATATGTAAAAATAAATAAATTTATCATTAATTATTGAAGTAAATGGCAATGAATATCATCAAAATTCAATTGATCAAATATTGATCAAATAAAAGAAACAGAGAACAAGGTAAAGTAGTTTTTCAATTCCCACTCACGTAGTTCTTGAAGGAATGAGTAGAGGGTTTAGATCGCATACTTCAAAAGTACGAAAAGTGAATACATACCGAAAAAGGACTCCTGTGTGAACTCCTGTGTAATTGGAATAAAAGTCGAAGGGATCAGCACTTGCATACAGTCCAACATCCGCTTTAGATTTTTCCATTTCAAGTTGGAACCCATTGTAAGTGACATTCCAGAAATCAAAGTTTTCTTTGTTCGGATAATATTTATATACAAAACTGAAAATATATTATTCAATTTCAATACCTATCTCATTTCATCTTGTCTACTTCATATAAAATTAGGTCCACAACTTTTATAAAGTTGAAATCCTTAACTTTTATAAACATCATGCTTGCATAAATAATATAAATATTAATAAATAATATTACCTATTCCTATAAGAAATGAGGTTATACTGATTACTTCAACAACAATACAAGTCTCACATAAGTAGGGATCGGTTTCGTAAGTATTTACATTTTTTTTTCTAGGCAATTTACAGACGTTTTTCAACTAGAAGCGTTCACACTGATACTTTTTAACACGTTGAGCGCCAAGCGGTACGATCGTACCGCTGTTGGACTATTGGCTGGGGCCGAGGCGGTCCCCAGGTACCGCCCGCTCCCGCCAGCTAAAAGGTTGTTCTGGGCCAGGGGACCGCCTGCCGAGCGTGATTTCAAGGCATATTGGACCGCTCCGGCCCCGAACAATTCGCCAATGCAATTGGCCCAAATGTTTTTTTTTTTTTTTTTTTTTTTTTAATTTGGGGGGTATAAATAAATAAATAAATAAAATAAATTAATTTTATTTATTTTTTTACAAAACAAAATATCTTATTTATTAAAATAACATATTTTAAGGGGACAAGGGTTGACGTCGCGGTCATAACCGGGCAGCCCCCGTACTACTATAGGTAGCGGGCTTTACCCTGGGGCCGGGCGGTACGTACGTACCGCTCACAAAATTATTGTTTAATTGCCAAAATTAAACTTTTTATTTATTTCTTTTGCAATTTTTGTATCATTCTAATCATATTAAAGTTATAAATTAGGAAAAATTGCTTTAGCCCCAGGCAAAAGTACATGATCTTTTCCCTGGCGCTCAACGTGTTAAGCCATTTAAGCCTAGGTACTTTTATTTCACATACTTCCATATATTTGGATGTTATTGCATATTTATACATATTTGATCAAAATAAATACATATTTCCACATATTTAATCATAATAAGTACATATTTCCACATATCTTTCATTATGGGCGGATTTTCTTAATTTGAAGGTGGTTAACAGAAACTGTGAACTACAGTCCTTTGAATAAATATAAACTCAAGGGAAAAAAACCTATTTTGATTAGTTTAAATCATTTATTTTGGAATCTGATTAACAAAAGATATTATTCATTGTTTACTGTAAATGACTAGTTACAATTTTAATAAACTATTTAATAATATTGCAAGGATTAGCTAAAATTTGGACAAAATAACAAAACAGACCTGTGAAAAAGTATAAACTCAAACATTTTCTGTGTCTTTAATGAGTAAATTCATTTTAATAATGAATACTTCTTCCATGTTTTTTTAACACCTCCAACAGTCTTTTAGGAACACTTCTCACTAAATTAATTAAAGTCCTCTCTGGTATGTTTTCCCAAGCTTGAGTTATTCTTTCTTTGAGCTCATCAATATTTTGGATTACTGGCTTCTGAAGGTCGTAGACTTCTCTTGCCATAATCCCCCATTAATTTTCAATCGGATTGAGATGCGGACTAAGAGCCAAATGTTGATCCCGAAATCCGAAAACTATTGTTTTGTAGAACGTGCAGTATGAATCGGCGCGTTATCCTGCTGAAAAATGATTTTTTCCTCTTCCGGTATTTTAATGAACGGCAAAAGAAAATCCTCTAAAACATTTTGATATCCTTTTGCGTTCAATTTACCGGAAATGAATGCGATTTGGGACTTACCCTTTTCATTAAAAGCAGCCCATACCATGACTCCACCACCCCAATGGGACCTTCGTGACAAGATTTTTTTTCTTTTCTTAGGTCATGCCAGTAGTAATTTAAACCATCAGGACGATCAATATTAAATTTTTTTTCATCACTAAAAATAACTCTTGACCATTTTTCGATGTCTTGAATATGCTGTTAACCACACTGCAGTCGTCGCTGCAAATGATGTTTTTTGAGCTGTGGTTTTCTTACAGCCTAACTATATTTAAAGTATTTTGATTTAATTATCCACTCCCTCACCAAGCTAGCATCATATCCTAAATTATATCCCCTCACAATCTGAGCAGAGGATGCTCCTGTTTTTAAGATTTCTCTCAAAACCGCTCGTTTCACTTGCTTGGAAATTTTTGAAGGTCTTCCACTTCTTTCGTTTTTCCCATAATTGCCTGGGCCGCTGTTTAAAAAGTTTTTTACTACACCCTGGGAGCGGTTTAGCACACTAGCAATTTGCCTCTGGGTCATCCCACCTCTTCTTAAGGCTATAATTCTTTGCCGCTCAATTTCAGTAAGTTGAGTCCCGCGCGGCATTATTTAAAAATCAGAAAACACTACAATGTATAAAAAACAAACAAATATGCTCTCCCTTTAACAATTAGAAGAAAACTGAGGTAATATTAATCCATTAGAATAGAAAATAAACATTGAGTTTATACTTATTCACAGCTTAAACAGGCTTTAGATACAAAATCTGATGATCGTAAATTAACAAACAGATCTAATTCTAGTTAAAGCTTCTTGCCAATCTAATAATATTACAAAATGTCTGAAAAAATTATTGTGCAATGAATTAACTTTTAAATTTCATAAATACTTCGATTTTATTAGTTGAGTTTATATTTATTCACAGGACTGTAGGTACATACTGTAGGGCTGTGAATCACAGTGGGTACAAAGGTTGTTGTAATTTACAGAGAATGATTCTAAACAGTGACTGGCGAGAAGTGACGAGAACTACGATAAAATCAAGAATGTCCTTTCACATCTCGAAGACGAACCAGTAGCAATAAATACAGCCAAGTCTGAATTCGAAAAACCTAATTTAAAGAACGACCTTGCCTTCATTTCTAACAATTGCATATTTCTCGCACAAGCCATTACCCAACTTGAGTCCCAAAATGTTCCACTGACAGAAAACGTTGCAAACGTGAAAAAGGTCATCGAAAAGGTGGAAACAAGGTGCAAACAATTTCGAAGAGTGAAGTTTTCAAAATTTAAAACATATTTATTATTATAAGTTGTAAAAATGTTCTTTTGTTCCTAATAATTGTTATAAATTGGATCTACTGGGATTTAGTGGTTAGCATAGCAATCCACAATACTAAAGGTCACGCGGTGGCCCTAGTATTTTTTAATAGGAGTAAAAAATCCTTGGCTATGCCGTCTCTCGGAGGTAAAATGGAGTCCCGAGCCTATCCGATGTCAGGTGCTCGTTGAAGTTCTGCACTATAGCATCGTCCGATTAGCCTTATTGGCATAAAGTGACTAAAAAAAACAAACAAACCAACTGTTGAAGAAAAAAAACACTTTGAAAATAACAGATTAAAGTGCAACCTCCTGACTAAGGTTTCTACTCTATCACCTTGTTTGTTTTGTATTGGTTTGTTTTATTATAGCTGTAAAAAAAAAGTTAAAAACAAATTTATTAGTAAGGTACTTGTTAAAGATCTCTATCCTGGATAGGCAAAATTTAGGACTCCCGCTGTTGCATTGTCCGATTAGCCTTTGTGGCATACAGTGACGTTAAACATACAAATTATTATAAGTTGTAAAAATGTTCTTTTCTTGTATAAATCATTATAACTTGAAAAAAAAAATAAATCCATTTTAATAAAAAAATGTCCATTTTACTTAAATATTTCTGAAAAGATTGTGTAAAATCACATATTTGTGGAAAATAAATGCATATTTTAATTAAATATTTGGCAATTTCAAATATATAAAAATCCGATCCGTACTCATAAGTTTCCATTCCGGCATCTATTCGAAAATACTGGTCAGAGGCCTTAGAAGCACAGAACAAATAGTAGGGAGACTAATAGGGCTTTAGGGACAATTGAAGCACACTATATCCTAATTTCGTAGTGTGTTTGATCAAATAAATGATATACGGGTGGATAAGAAAGCAAATGGTTTGTGCTCGTCATCTAAATTCTGATAAAAACACTCTGAAAATAATGAAATATAATAACGCTTTTATACGGGGTAAAACGCTATTTAAACTTTAAAAGAGAAAAGAAATAAAATATTTCAGCTATGGCAAATAACATACTGCATTATGGTAAAATGTTTGATGAGCTATAAGAAATAACCCAGTGAAATTTCAGATTTTTAATTAAAGTGTTATTAGTATAAAATTGAATTAATGTAGCGCAAACAGGGGGAAGAGTGCGAAAACGATCTATGAAATCTGAAATAGAGAGAAATAATTTATTATTGTAATTTAACCTTGCTGACTATGAATAAGGTCAGATTAATATTTACGGAATTAATGCATGCTTTTAAAATGTCTTTCGGTTAAATAATTAATAATCAAAATGTCAAGCTGCGAAATTATGTTAGTAAGAGCGGCTGGTCAATCACTCATCGACATTTTCGATCAAAATACGACAAGAATTTTAGAGAAACCGGGGCCGGATCCAGGGGGGTATCACAGGGTTCATGAGCCCCAAACTTTAGTTCTGTATTTCTGATTTCTGATTATAAGGTGCTTTTAGAGGTACAGTAATCGTTATCGGTTTTCGGAAAGGGATAAGAGAGAAACATTTGAAAATTAAGTTTTAATTTACTAAGAACCGTAAATACAACTTATATCGATTCACCTTCACGATATATTTACAAAAAGCAACAAGCAGTAAAAAAACAAGCAAGCAATAAAAAAAAACTCGACTATTGATAAAATTAGGATTTATTTAGTTTCCTGAAAAAAGTACCTAATAATAACATAAAAGTACCTAAATAAGAGGATTTTCAAGTTGTTAACAATTATAATACTTTTTCACTTATGGGGAATAAAAAAGATATGTGGAAAAAACTAATTTCTATAAAGTTGCTAAATGGCGTTACACTATCAAACTGGGTATTTGATGTATATATATGCCAAAGATGTGATAGCCAACATTTCATCCAAATTGATCAACCGGAGGGGGCACTTTACTTAATAAATTTTGTATCATTTTCATGTGTTTTTTTATTTACTTACTTTTTTATTACTTTTATTAATGGTTTTAACGATTTTGATCAAACTGGGTATTTGATGTATGTATATGCCAAAGATGTGATAGCCAACATTTCATCAAAGTTGGTCAAACGGAGGGGCACTTTATTTCATAACTTTTTTTTTTTCAAAATTTTACCTTTTTTCGATTATCTCAAAAACGGCTTTAACGATTTTCATCAAATTCGCCATGTTTAATGAAAATTAGGTGTTCTTTAATATCAGCTAAGCTTTATCATTATTAAAATTTTCTGAGGGGGCTTAAAAGGGGTAGGGGTCTTTTTTGTTTGGTTGTTTTATTGTTTCCAGTAAACTATCTTTGTTTTTGTTTATATGGAGAAATTAACTTTCTCTCGTTACGCCTAAAAATAAGAAATGGCTAAATATGAGATATGATAAAAATCAAGTAAACATATAGAGGAGAAAAAAAGAAAAATATTCAGCCCACGCATGTGTAGTTCGCCTTTAACGACAGACCATTTTTCATCATTGAAGCCGTTCTGTCCATTTAATGGAAATTATTGGTTTCATGGTAACTAAATGAAACATCAACAAGTACATAGAGAATTATAAAATCAGACGACTTGGAGAATTATGCTTGTATTGTGCTTGCACTACCGAATTATCACAAGAAAAACTTTTATTTGATAATAAAAGAAATTAGTGTTTTTTATAGAGCAAATAAAATCAAAAATAAGAAATGAATGTGGAAATATGCTTAACTTTGAGAAGTGGCAATTAACAAAACGCATTAATTTCTAATCTAGGTAAGTTGGTAAGTGGTAGTTGTGTGTTGCGCGCACGCACCAGATTTTTTTAAATTGCTGACACATGCTGCTTATAATTAGTAATTATAAAACATATATATAATATTATAAATAGTTTGTAGGATATTTATGAAATGTCTTGCTGTATATTTTTTATATAGTTAGTAAGATATTTTACAAACGCTTAAGTGCACGGTTTTCTTCAAATCTGTTTTTCTTTTCTTTAATTATTTTTTTTTCACTTAAACATACATTACTTTATATGGTCCCTTTCAGGATAAAACATTAAAACTCACCTCAAATTCAATCTTTCTGTAATACAACTCCATAAATCAACTAAATACCCCTCAGCATATTTGGAACCATTCTCATAGGATTTCAGGAACACGAAAGGTGGGTCCTGAAATAATTAAAAGGTATTATGCATATCATGATGTATTGGTTAAATTATGAGTAAACACTGATGAGACAATGGTAATTAATTATACATGCACTGGTCTGATTTAGACATGAATTGTTGTCAATTTAATACATTAATGTTGTATAATAAACTGTTCGGATTAGAACCAGTTGGTTCCGATCGACAAACTATTTCCTAATTTAAGGATATAAATACAGTAAAAAATAAATTATAGAATGGATTTTACATTACGAATGAGTACTATCATTGGTTTTGATTTTAACGACGATAATATCGTAGCCTTTGGAAAGAGGTTTCCTTGAAATTCCTCGTCCCAAGTCCAGTTAGCAATTGCATTAACTTCATTGAAATTAGAAACCAAAGGTAGTCTTAGAAATGTTGCATTTCCAGCGGTGTATTTTCCTACAATTGCTAAGTCCATTGAGTCCACTTGCTCAAAGGTATTTGACATATTCTTGGTCAGGAAAATCAACTTAGTATTCGTTCCTTTTATTTTTTCGTACTAAAAAAAAAAAAAAAATATAATGAACTATATCATACTTGGTTATTTTTTCGGAACTGTAAAAGAAATATGCCTACTATCTATAAGAATTAATTAGCATATATATAAATAAAACATTTTATTGCGGGGCATAGTTACCTTCTTGCCGGCATTGCGGTGTTAAAAAGTAAAGAAAAATCAAAAATACTTGTATGTTAAAATTATGATTTTTTTAAAACATTTTGATACTCAAAATAATTTTAATTTACAAAAATGATGATAAAGCAATCTAAAAGTACATTATTAGTTTAAAAATGAAATTTTATTGATCTATTTCTACATCAATTATTGCACCTAAGGTTTCTGTAAAAATCGTGGAACTGTAGTAGTATAGTAGTACTTTCTTTTGATGTTGAGTTTGGCTCACTCAGTCATTTTTTAACCTAAATGTGCTTGGCTGTCGACCTCTTCTTTTAAACGAATAATAATCTGTACTTAAGGTGTTTTTAAAACTAAACCGTCCAAAGTCATTGTCGCACCGAAAACATTGGCTTCCCTCCAAAAAAAAGGAGCTTCATGTTCAGTTTTTTACTTTCACTTACCTATATATGAAATATATAGTAAGTGGAAGTATTGCGATCGTCAAAAAATTCGACTTCCGGTTTTCAACGGAAATACACGTTTTGGGGTCCCCTGAGTCGAAATGACCAAGTCCCGTGAAATGGTCTGTGTGTGTGTGTGTGTGTGTGTGTGTGTGTGTGTGTGTGTGTGTGTGTGTGTGTGTGTCTGTGTGTGTGTGTGTGTGTGAACAGACTAGCTCAAAAACTATAAACCGTGCGATCCTGAAATTGGGTATTTAGTGTAGGTATATGCCCGCAATGTGACAGCATAAATTTCATCAAAATTACTTAAAGGGAGGGGGTACTTTACTTAATAACTTTTTAGGTTTTTTTCGATTTTCTCAAAAACGGCTCTAACGATTTTGATTAAACTGAGCATTTCATCTAATTATATGCCCGAGATATGACTGTAAAAATTTCATCAAAATTGATTAACCGGAGGGGGGACTTTACTTAATAAATTTTGTAACATTTTCACGTGTTTTTTTTATTTTCTCAAAAACGACTCTAACGATTTTGATTAAACTTAGTATTTGATCTATTTATATGCCCGAGATATGTCTGTAAAAATTTCATCAAAATTGATCAACCGCATGGGGCACTTTACTTAATAAATTTTGTATCATTTTTACGTGCTTTTTTTATTTACTCAAAAACGGCTTTCACGATTGTGACCAAACTGGGTATTTGATGTATGTATATGCCAAATATGTGATAGCCAACATTTCATCAAAATTGATCAACCGAAGGGGGGACTTTACTTAATAAATTTTGTATCATTTTCACGGGGTTTTTTATTTACTCAAAACCGGCTTTAACGATTAATAAAAATAAGATATGAATGTAGAAAAATGTGTGACTTTGGGAAATGATATTTAACAAAACACGTCAATTTCTTATCTAAGTAAGTTGGTAAGTGAAAGTTGTGTGTTGCGCGCACGCACCAGATTTTTTCTCAAAACGAATATACTTCTGAAGAGGTCTCCAAAGCTGAAAAAATCTTTTTGCTTCATTTAAATTACTTTTAATCTTTGGCTGGTGCACCTTTATTAGTGTTGCACAGTCATGATGGTGAGCTATCGACGCTTCTGTTTTTTCTTTTGTTCCCAATGAGTGAATGATCGGTGACACATTCCATCATCGTGTGTCCAGAGGCAAGAAACTTGTGATGGACTTCCTGAATCATTCTTTTTTATTTTAATAAATAAGAAAACATTGGTGCAAAGAGAGAGCCTGGAATTTTTTTAGCTCCTTATAAAGGCACGAAGCAATCTCATTTGCTTATCTCTTTGCAATAGACTCGTACTAGACATGACATTTTGCGTTATTAGTACTGCAGTCGTGAACCGTCGAATTGTAGGTCCAGTAAATCCTCTTGTAAAATGAAACCGAGGCACAATGGGAAAATTTTGTCATTTAGCGGCCAAAAATCGATAACTCCTGATTAAATGACGATAATCGAATAATTCTTTTTACTTTCACTTACCTATATAAGAAATATATAGTAAGTGGAAGTATTGCGATCGTGAAAAATTTCGACTTCCGTTTTTCAACGGAAATACACGTTTTGGGGTCCCCTGAGTCAAAATAACCAAGTCCCGCGAAATGGTCTGTGTGTGTGTGTGTGTGTGTGTGTGTGTGTGTGTGTGTGTGTGTGTGTGTGTGTGTGTGTGTGTGTGTGTGTCTGTGTCTGTGTGTGTGTGTGTGTGTGTGTGAACAGACAAGCTCAAAAACTATAAACCGTGCGAACCTGAAATTGGGTATTTAGAGTATGTATAAGCCCGCGATGTGACAGCAAAAATTTCATCATAATTGCTCAAAGGGAGGGGGTACTTTATTTTATAACTTTTTAAGTTTTTTTCGATTTTCTCAAAAACGGCTCTAACGATTTTGATTAAACTGAGTATTTGATCTATTTATATGCCTGAAATATGACTGTAAAAATTTCATCAAAATTGATCAACCGGAGGGGGGACTTTACTTAATAAATTTTGTATCATTTTCACATGTTTTTTTTATTTACTCAAAAACGGTTTTAACGATTTTGATCAAACTTGGTATTTGATGTATTTATATGCCAAAGATGTGATAACCAACATTTCATCACAATTGATCAACCGGAGGGGGGACTTTACTTAATAAATTTTGTATCATTTTCACGTGTTTTTTTTATTTACTCAAAAACGGTTTTAACGATTTTGATCTAACTTGGTATTTGATGTATTTATATGCCAAAGATGTGATAACCAACATTTCATCACAATTGATCAACCGGAGGGGGGACTTTACTTAGTAAATTTTATATCATTTTCACGTGTTTTTTTTATTTACTCAAAAACGGTTTTAACGATTTTGATCTAACTTGGTATTTGATGTATTTATATGCCAAAGATGTGATAACCAACATTTCATCACAATTGATCAACCGGAGGGGGGACTTTACTTAATAAATTTTATATCATTTTCACGTGTTTTTTTTATTTACTCAAAAACGGTTTTAACGATTTTGATCTAACTTGGTATTTGATGTATTTATATGCCCGAGATATGACTGTAAAAATTTCATCAAAATTGATAAACGGGAGGGGGGACTTTACTTAATAAAGTTTGTATCATTTTCACGGGTTTTTTTTTATTTACTCAAAAACGGCTTTAACAAAAATAAGGTATGAATGTAGAAAAATGTGTGACTTTGGGAAATGATGTTTAGCAAAACAAGTCAATTTCTATTCTAAGTAAGTTGGTAAGTGAAAGTTGTGTGTTGCGCGCACGCACCAGATTTTTTTATTTACTCAAAGAAGGCTTTCACGATTTTGATCAAACTGGGTATTTGATGTATGCATAAGCCAAAGATGTGATAGCCAACATTTCACCAAAATTGACCAACCGGAGGGGGGACTTTACTTAATAAATTTTGTATCATTTTCACGTGTTTTTTTTTTTTTTATTCAAAAACGGCTTTAACTATTTTGATCAAACTGGGTATTTGATGTATTTATATGCCAAAGATGTGATAGCTAACATTTCATCAAAATTGGTCTAACGAAGGGGACCACAACAACGCATTTCTAATCTAAGTAAGTTGGTAAGTGAAAGTTGTGTGTTGCGCGCACGCACTAGATTTTTTCATTAAAGACCGTGGGATTTCCTTTATCAGTGAGAATAAAAAAAAATAAAAATACCATTGCTCAAAGCATTTCAAATTAATTTTTAAATGAATTCTTTCTTCACTTAAATTTAAATAAAATAGTTTATTCGGTACACGGTTAGACATAGAAAATGAAATGAGTCAGGATTATTACCTATTGAGCTTTCTGCTTATAAACATGTCTTTTTCAGGCACTTGCTCCATTTGATAGGTGTTTAAAAAATTATTGTCTGATGAAGTAAAAATCCAAAAAAATACCCCGTTTTTTAGGAATTTTAACGGAAAAAAATATTCTCCTATAATTCAACGATAAGTATGTTTTATGATTTAGTCTAATTCGAGGCCGAAAATATAATGAAAGTTCAAATATAGGGATTTAAATCTTAAAATCGATATAACGCCGATCGATCGCATTTTATCGATCTAATTCTATTATGGTATTTTAGCACCCTTCACCCTCTACCAGTATGGAAAAATATCAGAACCAACTATTGCCAATAATAGAAGTTATATCATTTTAAATATTTTCTTTTCATAAATTTCATACTCATCGTGGATGAAATCAAAACCCTTTTTTATCAATTAATTTTACAGCTATTCTTCTTATTTATAAAATATGTTTGGTGCAATAATATAAAAGATAAAGCTCTATAGAAGAAAAAAATAATATCAGAGAGATGAGCATAGATTTTGCTTAAAATAAATTCAATTTTTTTCCGTATTGAGCTTTACTTTTTATATTAATGCACCAAACAAATTTTATAAATAAGAAGAATGGCTGTAAAATTATTTGATAAAAATGCGTTTTAATTTCATCCACGATGAGTATGTAATTTATGAAAAGAAAATATTTAAATTGATATAACTTCTATTATTGGCAATAGTTGGTTCTGATTTTTTCCATACTGGTAGAGGGTGAAGGGTGCTAAAATACCATAATAGAATTAGATCGATCAAATACGATCGATCGGCGATATATCGATTTTAAGATTTAAATCCCTATATTTGAATTTTCATTATATTTTCGGCCTCGAATTAGACTAAATAATAAAACATACTTATCGTTGATTTATAGGAGAATATTTTTTTTCCGTTAAAATTCCTAAAAAACGGTATTTTTAATTTATGTTTTTGGATTTTTACTTCATCAGACAATAATTTTTTAGACACCTATCAAATGGAGCAAGTGCCTGAAAAAGACATGTTAATAAGCAGAATGCTCAATTGGTAATAATCCTGACTCATTTCATTTTCTATGTCTAACCCTGTACCGAATAAACTATTTTATTTAAATTTAAGTGAAGAAAGAATTCATTTAAAAATTAATTTGAAATGCATTGAGCGATGGTATTTTTATTCTCACTGACAAAGGAAATCTCATGCTCTTTAATGAAAAAAAAAGTATTCGATTATCGTCATTTAATCAGGTGTTATAGATTTTTGGCCGCTAAATGACAAAATTTTCCCACTGTGCGAGGTTCGCAAATCAGGTTTTCGTAAGCATTGTTGTAAATCAAAAGTACGTACCATAGAATCAAGTAATTTATCTTCTCTTTTAGTTCAAAGGCTAATTCAGCTGCGTCGTGGTGACTATTTCTGTAATTTTCTTATTTTCATTTCAAATTTTGTTTTTATTATTTTCACACACTTTAAGTTTTATAAAATCTTGATAGTTTGTAAACAATCTCGCTATTTAAATAAAATAATAATAAAAACTCAGTTTTAAAATAATGAGTACAAGCAGTAACTTTGATCCAAATTGATTATTTTTGCAACAAAATGTTGTAGCTAAAAAAGAATCAAGTAGCAGACATACGCTACACTTAGTGCTTAGGAATCAAATCCAAAGGGCATACAATAGGTATAACTACATAGGCCCATTTGATCGGCACGCGTTCTGGTAAAAAAGGATTTATTTGTTATCAAGTGTCACTTAAGCCTTTTGGTTCATTGCTAAATAGCAAGTATTTTGTGCCGTTAAGATCCGCTTAATTATATTATTTAGTAAACCCATTTCACTCAAACCAATAAAAAAATTGACAAAAGATTTTTTTTTTCAAGAAGCATTTAAAATATCATTTTGTTAATAGTAGATGATGACATAAGCCCTTTTGCCCATACACCAGTGATTTATCATAATTGAAATAACTTTAAACAAGTTTTAAAACTAAAAAAAGAAAAAAAGAAATTGAAATGGAAGAGAAAAAATCTGGTGCGTGCGCGCAACACACAACTTTCACTTACCAACTTACTTAGATTAGAAATTGACGTGTTTTGCTAAATATCATTTCCCAAATTCACACATTTTTCTACATTCATATCTTATTTTTGTTAATCGTTAAAGCCGTTTTTGAGTAAATAAAAAAAACACGTGAAAATGATATAAAATTTATTAAGTAAAGTCCCCCCTCCGGTTAATCAATTTTGATGAAATTTTAACAGTCATATCTCGGGCATATACATACATCAAATACCAAGTTAGATCAAAATCGTTAAAACCGTTTTTGAGTAAATAAAAAAAACACGTGAAAATGATACAAAATTTATTAAGTAAAGTCCCCCCTCCGGTTGATCAATTGTGATGAAATGTTGGTTATCACATCTTTGGCATATAAATACATCAAATACCAAGTTTGATCAAAATCGTTAAAACCGTTTTTGAGTAAATAAAAAAAACATGTGAAAATGATACAAAATTTATTAAGTAAAGTACCCCCTCTCTTTAAGTAATTTTGATGAAATTTATGCTGTCACATCGCGGGCATATACCTACACTAAATACCCAATTTCATTATCGCGCGGTTTATAGTTTTTGAGCTAGTCTGTTCACACACACACACACACACAGACCATTTCGCGGGACTTGGTCATTTCGACTCAGGGGACCCCAAAACGTGTATTTCCGTTGAAAACCGGAAGTCGAAATTTTTCACGATCGCAATACTTCCACTTACTATATATTTCATATATAGGTAATATAAAAAAAAAAAAAAAAAAAAAAAAAAAAAAAAAAAAAAAAAAAAAAAAAAAAAAATAGGTAAGTGAAAGTAAAAACAACATAATATTCATACAGTATTCCTTTCATTACCTTTTTATTTTATTCAACAGTTATAAATTTTCACCTGTAAAGAATCCGATAGTGTTACTCCAATTTCCACTAAAAAAGGTTGTTATCCCTTTTGCGCGAGCATAGGGAGTGGAAGTCAAAATCTGAGAATCAATGAAGTTAATGAAGGCCATTTTTAACTGAATAAATTTTTTTCCTATTGCCCCGCTATCATTGGTTCAGTGAAAAAAGGCCTTGCTTAGTTTAAAAAGACCCACTAAAAAGGTTTAATAAAACCCACAACGGGTCATTTTCAGTGAAGATATGGGCTACAATAACGGGACCTCTTCAGCAGAAAACTAAAAAGCAGAACACATTTTAATGGTTCATTCCAAATAGATAGATGACTGATGCTACCTTCCATTCTCATCAAACATATAGCCCAACTAAACGTTCCGAGGCGCAGGATTTTGCGCTCATGAACTCGAAGGCCTTGCTCAATTTTCTTGGTGAAGCTCCGTATTTTGCGGCTTAAATTTTATATAGACCTATTTTGGCACTTTTGTCCAAGATATTGGTCCTAAAATGCCTCTGAAGGCCATAACACCTTTTTTGAAGCAATGACTCTTCCCTTAATTTCCGGTGTTTCTAGTTATTGTTCCGATCCGAATCATCTAATTTCAAATAAACTTCTGTGCCACGAGGATATACTTACCTACATAGTTTTTTCTTCATTGACCACAATTCATAATTCTGTTGCTGTACCACCTATATAGTCTAATAAAAAAAAAACTTATAAAAAAAATATTAAATGTATTTATTCTCTGTATTTGGCAAAACTGTATTAATATGCCCCCCCCCCCCCCACATCCCCAAAAAATGCATGTCGTGTTCCTTGTGATAAAAGATTAAGAAAAAGCTAATGTTCCCAGAAAAAAAAAGTGGCCGCACTAACCCTAAATGGCGTTCAAACATGGTGGAATGACGAATTTGATGGTTTTTTTTATTATTGGCACTCACCATTATGCTTAATTTCGCCATAACTGACCTTTTTATTAAAGCTAGGTAGTTCTAGATTCAGAATAAATAAACAAACGTACTAAAATAATTAGTCTAGACAACATAAAATACCTTTAAAGTCAATTTTTTGCAAGTCAATCGCGTAAAAGTTAAAATTCCAAGTTAATTTGTGATTAAACAACCATAATTAACGAAAAAAAAACCTGAAATAAAACATCTGGAGCAATGATTCTTCTTTAAATCACTGCTCAAATTTCAACATACATCAACTAGGTTCATAGAAAATGGTAGATAATGTTCAAAAGATTGCACATTATCTAAACCTCAATTATATTGACATAATTATAATTTAACTTACTTTTTAAATTGTAACTGTAATCGCATATTTCTCGTGTTCGTATTGTATATTTCTTGTATTCATTTATTGTATTGGTATTGTATTGCATTTGTATTTTATTTTTTATTGTATATGTAAATTGTAATTCTATAGTAATTTTACTCCATTGTATTTAACTGCATTTAATTTTACTTCAAAATTGTAAATTTGTATTATAGGGCGAGAATGACCCAGGTGGTCGAAAAGCCCGAAATTATATGTAAATAAAAAAAAAAATATTGGCATAAACTGGTTATCTTTAAATTTTATTATAATGCCCTCATCGTAGTAGTTGGGTTACAGACAAAAACAAAGGTACTTTATAAGAAAAAAACAAACAAACAATACTTCCACTTACTATATATTTCATATATAGGTAAGTGAAAGTAAAAAAGTTTTATAAAAAAAGTTATATTTTTTTTTGTCAATTAAATACTTCCAGTTACATAGGCTCGATTATAAATCACAAATAATATCCTAAGCCCGCTGTAATTGTAAATGTAATGTAATAATCATGTATGAGCATTGAACGATGTGGTAGAGGACTGGACGCGCCCGAGTCACTGGCCCCTTTTCGCCGTTAAGGTCCGTTTTCTACCAACCTAGTTGATATATTTCGAAATTTGACCAATGATTCTTAAAGAAGAATAATTGCTCCAGATGTTTTATATAAGGTGGTTTTTCGTTAATGAAGGTTGTTTAATCACAAATTAACTTGGAATTTTAACTTTTACGCGAGTGACTTGCAAAAAATTGACTTTAAAGGTATTTTATGTTGTCTAGACTAATTATTTTAGTACGTTTGTTTATTTATTCTGAATCTAGAACTACCTAGATTTAATAAAAAGATCAGTTATGGCGAAATTAAGCATAATGGTGAGTGTCAATAATAAAAAAACCAACTAAAATCAAATTCGTCATTCCGCCATGTTTGAACGCCATTTAGGGTTAGTGCGGACACTTTTTTTTTCTGGGAACATTAGCTTTTTCTTAATCTTTTATCACAAGGAACACGACATGCATTTTTTGGGGATGTGGGGGGGGGGGGGGGGGGGGGGCATATTAATACAGTTTTGCCAAATACAGAGAATAAATACATTTAATATTTTTTTTTTAAGTTTTTTTTTTTATTAGACTATATAGGTGGTACAGCAATAGAATTATGAATTGTGGTCAATGAACGTACACGAGAAATATACGATTACAGCTACAATTTAAAAGTAAGTTAAAGTATAATTATGTCAATATAATTGAGGTTTAGATAATGTGCGATCTTTTGAACATTATCTACCATTTTCTATGAATCTAGTTGATATATTTTGAAATTTGACCACTGATTTTTAAAGAAGAATAATTGCTCCAGATGTTTTATTTCAGGGCGTTTTTCGTTAACGATTTAATAAAAAGATCAGTTATGGCGAAATTAAGCATAATGGTGAGTGTCAATAATAAAAAAACCAACTAAAATCAAATTCGTCATTCCGCCATGTTTGAACGCCATTTAGGGTTAGTGCGGACACTTTTTTTTTCTGGGAACATTAGCTTTTTCTTAATCTTTTATCACAAGGAACACGACATGCATTTTTTGGGGATGTGTGGGGGGGGGGGGGGGAGGGCATATTAATACAGTTTTGCCAAATACAGAGAATAAATACATTTAATATTTTTTTTATAAGTTTTTTTTTTTATTAGACTATATAGGTGGTACAGCAATAGAATTATGAATTGTGGTCAATGAACGTACACGAGAAATATACGATTACAGCTACAATTTAAAAGTAAGTTAAAGTATAATTATGTCAATATAATTGAGGTTTAGATAATGTGCGATCTTTTGAACATTATCTACCATTTTCTATGAATCTAGTTGATATATTTTGAAATTTGACCACTGATTTTTAAAGAAGAATAATTGCTCCAGATGTTTTATTTCAGGGCGTTTTTCGTTAACGATGGCCGTTTAATCACATATTAACTTGGAATTTTAACTTTTACGTGAGTGACTTGAAAAAATCGACTTTAAAGGCATTTTATGTTGTCTAGACTAATTATTTTAGTACTTTTGTTTATTTATTCTGAATCTAGAACTACCTAGCTTTAATAAAAAGATCAGTTATGGCGAAATTTAGCATAATGGTGAATGCCAGTAATAAAAAAACTAACTAAAATGAAATTCGTCCTGCCGCCATGTTGGTTTAGTGCGGCCACTTTTTTTTTTCTGGGAACATTGGCTTTTTCTTAATCTTTTACCACAATGAACACAATGATATGCAATTTATAGGGATGTGGGGGAGAGGGTGCACGATAGGATGCACGGTAGGGCCCACCTTGTATAATTAAGTAATATTTTCAAATCTGAGGGATGTGATACTCACCATCGTGAGCTCTTCCTCAATGTCCAGAGAGTCAACAAGTATTATTTGAACATTTGCGTGCATTTCGCTCAATCATCCAATTCTACTTATTTGTAGTGAAATCATCTGAGTAGATGATTGTTTCAAAATTGAAGCCATAATCCAATCAGTTGCAGGATGATCTATAAATGAAAAAATAAACTTTCTGATTTGTTTTATAGTGTTGTTTGGTCCCGGGTCAGGTATACTTACATAGTAAATTTTTGGGCTGACTATTGATTAAAAATTAAAATAAAAAGGACTCGTAAAATTGCAGCATTTTTTGTTCTGATAACATAAAATTTCCAATCTAATTTTAAGATGTTATTTCAAAACTAGCACTAATCAAATGAATCCGAAAGGTTTCGTCAGGCGTGTCTTAATTTTTGTAATAACAATGATAAAATACATCGGAGCATGGGGGACCGCGGAGGAGGAAGCAGCTGCCTCGCCCTAGATAATATGAGAAATGAAACGAAGGAATTAAATGAATTTGTATTCATTCAATATATTTATTAAATATTATCTAAAAAAATATTTTAATTTTCAAATATCAAGAATAATTGAGTAATGCATAGTCAGAATACCTCAACCCACCCCCCCCCCCCCCCCCAGATCTTAGAGGAAGTTCAATGGGAGAAAGATGAAGATTATATCGATCAAGAAAAACTAAGGTTGCAATCTCTGGGATTAGATTGGGCAACTCAGCAACATTAGATGAAGATACAATAAAAATTATGAAAAATGTATGTTCTAGTAAAACCCAATCTGACGCTTTCTTTCCAGCAGTACACAAATTCTTTGTAGTACGGGTAGTTTCTTTCTGCCATCAACTCAGTGAACTCCGTGAAGACGTAGAGACCAGTACCTCTAAGTAGCTTAGACCTCAGTACCCCAAAGGCGTTGCAATTTAAAACGACATGCTCAGCCATGTGCGTCACTAGCATCAATTTATTGGGAGGGGCGCGTAAATATTCTCATAGATAGGAAAGGTATAAAATCGAGATGATAAAAGTTAAAACGATAGCGCCTCATAAAAAACTTCTGAGACATTTAATTCCTCCTCCAACGATGTTTTTTAAAGATACCCAGTAGGTCCCTTAAAACTTGTCAATTATGTCTCAGTTAGAAAATGGGTAGTTTCCAAGCTCTCCTTCTGATCCAGATCCTACTAATTTCATTGCTTTCCATTAATTTCTATACACTTCATCGAATTGATTGAAAGTAGGATCAAACTGCTAGGTTTAAAAAAGAAATGCAGACCGATTCCAGAGATCTAACGTTGTTATAGATTCATAAAATAGTGCAGTTCAAGCTGAAGTAAAAATGTATAATTCATGAAATATACAATATATCTTACGATGCTTTTAAAAAAGCATTGCTCAATCAATAGAGTATGCTGTAATTAACTAATATTTTATATGTATCTATATTTTACTAATATTATAGTATTAGGTAATATTACAAGTCGGCCCCCAGCATAAGCTCTCCCCTCCCTGCTGTCTCAGTAGAGTTCGTCATTTGGTTTCTGACAGTCGCGATGGCTCCATATACTTATTGTAAACAGCCCGTCAGCAGAGACTAAAAAAACGTCATTGTCTTGCATGAATTGTAAAAATAGTTTTCATAATAAATGCTACGGAATTACTCAAGACGGTGTAATTAGTTGACGGTTCCTAGCCACAATATGCAAGACAATATTGCAGGAATACTTGCCCACTTAGGAAACGACGTACGAATTAAAGGATATAAAAATCACAATGGTAAAACAAACAAAAATCTACTGGAAGAGTGGATAAAGAAATTAAGGGAGGAGGGAAGAATAGCCTTCGAAAAATTTAATATATTTGAAGGCGAAACAGAACCAGGCGAACCT
Organism: Aelia acuminata; assembly: GCA_911387785.2. Taxonomy (NCBI): domain Eukaryota; kingdom Metazoa; phylum Arthropoda; class Insecta; order Hemiptera; family Pentatomidae; genus Aelia; species Aelia acuminata. The sequence continues at coordinate 82,972,997 of OU426982.1, read as the reverse complement.
CTCAAAATAATTGAAAATCAGCGGTGTCCCCATGACGACGGCGGAAACCCCGGAATGGATTGTGTTCAGGGGTTGCACTGGGTATTAAATTGAAGGAAGAGGATATGGATCAAGTAAAGAGAAGGAGGCCTAAGGTGAGAAAACCCGTTTTCAGTCGATGTTGGTACGCTTCACTTGCCAGATTGCTCAGGGAGAGGTTTTAAGGCTCCTCTAGTTAAGAAAGGATTTTTCCACTAGAAGACTATGATGTGATACAAATGAAAGAATATACTTGGGAGAGTATATGACTTTAGGAAACAGGCGTCTTTAATGGCTTGTGAGGCTGAAGAGGGCCGCAGGTCAGCCATTGGTTATAATTAACAAAGCAGAGGACTTAGATATTATTTTAACTGCTACCTTACTAAAATATATTTCTTTCAGATATATTTTTCCTCTCACTGACACTCATTGGCGGATCCAGGGGGGGGGGGGGCTGTGGGAGCTGCAGCCCCTCCCTTTGGGAAATATTTTGTCATTTAAAGATAGAATTTGACTTTAATGTAAGGAAGCAAGTTAAAGAACAAATAATGCGCAGAACAAGTAGAATTTTAGTAGTGGGAAAGGAACATAAAGGTAAAAAAGCTGATTGGCAGATCCAGATGAAGGGCTGTGAGGCTGCACCCCCCCCCTTTAGGACTGCAGTCCCCCTTTACGATCGGCTGGATCCGCCCATGCTGACACTTATATTATTGCTCTTATTATGCTTTCATCCTTTACGATCGAATGGACCGAAATGAAGTGGACGTCGCACAGTGGTCCCGATCTGCCCATCATGGCGCAAAAAATACAATTGACCAATCTTGTTCAAATTTTGTATTATTTTTAATCCACTATTGTAGAGTTTTTTATATAGCTTTCATGAAAATAGTTAAGGGTAGGGGTGGTAAGAGAGATTGATATCGATCAATTTTATGGCTGCCCCTTTTTTGCTGGGAATTCTATCCAATGATGTTGTTTAATGACTACTTTTCCAACGATCGATTTAAATAAAGCAATATTAACGATCCCTACTGGAGTACTGTATGATATCGCCATACTTTTCAGAAGGATATTCAAGCGATCATAATTCCAAAATTACTTACCAATTTACTATAGGTCATATAACCATCATCATCAATTCTCCATTAACGACCTACCTTAGTACCTACTTCATCTTGGAATGGCCGGATTTATGTATTTATGTATCTTTAACTCAACACATCTCGGAACACTTGTCATGTAAATGACAAGTACTGACAACAATATTTAGCAAAGGAAAAATATAAAAAATAGTCATTGTGGAAAAACATTTTATGTGTTCCCTTCCCAATAGAACGTTTATCATTAAAAAAATCTGGTGCGTGCGCGCAACACACAACTTTCACTTACCAACTTACTTAGAATAGAAATTAATGCTTTTTGTTAATGCCACTTTTCAAAGTTACACATTTTTCCACATTCATTTCTTATTTTTGTTTTCATTTGCTCTATAAAAAACACTTATTTCTTTTATATTTAAAATGTTATAGTTGTGATTTTTCGGCAATGCAAGCACAATACTCTAAGTCGTCTGATTTTATAATTCTCTATGAACCTACTTGTTGAAAATTTCATTTAGTTACCATGAAACAAATAATTTCCATTAAATTCCATGCGTGGGCTCAACGTTTTTTATGGGTTGACGGAATATGTTCACATCTTTAGCATATACATACATCAAATACCCAGTTTTATCAAAATCGTTAAAGCCGTTTTTGAGAAAAAAAACGCGTGAAAATGATACAAAATTTACTAAGTAAAGTGCCCCCTCTAATTGATCAATTTTGATGAAATTTTGACTGTCACATCGCGGGCATACACATACACCAAATACCGAGTTTTGTCAAAATCGTTAAAGCCGATTTGAGTAAGAAAAATAAACACGTGATAATGAGACAACATTTATTAAGTAAAGTGCCCCCTCCGTTTAACCAATTTTAATGAAATTTCGGCTGGTCCATCGCGGTAATGTACATACATCAAATACCAAGTTTGATGAAAATCGTTAAAGCCTTTTTTGAGTAAATAAAAAAAAAAAAACCTGAAAATGGGACATTTATCAAGTAAAGTGCCTCCTCCAATTAATGAATTTTGATGAAATTTTGACTGTCACATCGCAGGCATATACATACACCAAATACCGAGTTTAATCAAAATCGTTAGAGCCGTTTTTGAGAAAATCGAGAAAAACGTAAAAAATAGACAAAATTCTTTAAATAAAGTACCCCCTCCGTTTGACCAATTTTGATGAAATTTCGGCTGGAGCATCGCGGTAATATACATACATCAAATACCAAGTTTGATGAAAATCGTTAAAGCCTTTTTTGAGTAAATAAAAAAAAAACCCTGAAAATGGGACAACATTTATAAAGTAAAGTGCCCCCTCCAATTAATGAATTTTGATGAAATTTTGACTGTCATATCGCGGGCATATACATACACCAAATACCGAGTTTAATCAATAACGTTAGAGCCGTTTTTGAGAAAAACGTAAAAAATAGACAAAATTCTTTAAATAAAGTACCCCCTCCGTTTTACCAATTTTGATGAAATTTTCGCTGTCACATTGCGGGCATGTACATACACCAAATACCCAATTTCAGTTTTGTACGGCCTATAGTTTTTGAGCCAGTCTGTTCACACACACACACACGCACGCCCGCACGCACGCACGCACGCACCCACGCGCGCACACACACACACACACACACACACACACACACACACACACACACACACACACACACACACACACACACACACACACAACACACACACACACACACACACACACACACAAACACACACACACACACACACACACACACACACACACACACACACACACACACACACACACACACACACACACACACACACACACACACACACAGACACACACACACACAGACCATTTCGCGGGACTTGGTCATTTCGACTCATGGGACCCCAAAACGTGTATTTCCGTTGAAAACCGGAAGTCGAATTTTTTCACGATCGCAATACTTCCACTTACTATATATTTCATATATAGGTAAGTGAAAGTAATAAGAATGTGTGACTTTGAGAAGTGGCAATTAACAAAACGCAATAATTTCTAATCTAAGGAAGTTGGTAAGTGAAAGTTGTGTGTTGCGCGCGCGCACCAGATTTTTTACCTATCTATGGGAATATACCATCCCCCCCCAATAATTTGGTGCAGGTGACGCCCAGGATTGCAGGGAAGAAGACCCAGAGGAAAACCATGAATATCATATGGGAACAGACTGAGTGATGTATTCGAAAGAGAGGATTAGACTGAAGCAGAATCCTAAGCTAAAGCGGAAGAGATCGGCTTGCTCCATGCTCTACAAAGGAAAAGGGGTCTTTATCTTGCCTAACTATGCCAGATATAATACCAGAAACCACAGTGGCATAGTTAACCATAAAATCTGCCTTGATATAATCAATAATTTATACACAGCATTTAGAAAGTCTCTGAGGTTGATGGAGAGGATCAATCAATATGTCCACTAGGTTGTTGCATGGCTTCCTTACTAATATTTCAATCATGAAGATAATGATTTAGTATCATTTAGAAAATTACTTAAAAAATAACTAACAAACATGTAAAAAAAAAATATTTTAGCCTGGTGACCCAAAATCAAACTACTGACATGGCAATAAAATAACAGTTGTTCTTATGTTTAACCTGATTCCTGACATTTAATTTGTTAAATGAAGGGGACATTGTATATTACAACAAAACATCAAACAACTTCTATAAACTTCTATAGTTGTTCTTGTCTATGTGGAGCATAAAATGAGGGAGGAGTAAGCTGCAAATATTGATTTTCTAAGTACCAATGTGTACAACCAATATTTAAATATAATTATTTACATTAAAAATACATATGCAATGTGCAGGACAACAAATTAATTTCACTGTGTCAACAGTCATTTAAATATAATGTAGGGTCATTCCATGTCAATTCAACACAGTCTTGAGCCTCAACATCTTAGATTTTCTAAAAATTTGGTATATGTGTACTACTTGTATCTACTAGAACACTTGTGAAATATTACTGAAATATATCTACTGGTTTTTGATTTATTTGGTTATAGGGAAAATCATGATTAAAAATAGCTGTAGATGTTTTCCAAATTAGACTAGGACTATGAGATTGGTGTCGTTTAACAGTGCATACCATGCCATTTCATATGATATACAGCAATAAATAGGTTGGTATTAAAGAATTTTTTAAATACTAGATGTAAAATTTTAATTTTAATTTTCTCAGAAAGGGCATTTTATAAAAAATTTATGTTTTTTAACAAATAGGTAGTATTATATCTGTTCATACAACAAAAATAAAAGTGGGATGGAAATTGCTTCATTAGTAAAAAAATGGAAAACTAGTGATAAAATTCCATAAATCTAACATTTTATGATTAAAAATAGCTGTAAATGTTTTTCAAATTTGACTAGGCCTATGAGATTGGTGTCTTTTAAAAGCACATTCCATGCCATTTCATATGATATATAACAATGAATAGGTTGGTACTAAAAAAATGTTCTTAAAACCTAGTTCAAAATTTTAATTTCAATTTTCTAAAAAAAAAATCATTTTTTTGTATATACATTTTTTTAAATAGGTCATACTCCCTATACCTATACATTTTTGTATATCATCTGAAATGGCATGGAATGCGCTGTTAAGGGACACCAATCTCATAGTCCTAGTCAAATTTCGAAAACATCTACAGCTGTTTTTAATCATAGAAAGCTATATTTATGGAATTTTATCACTAGTTTTCAATTTTTTAAGTAATAAAGCAATTTTCATCCCACTTTTATATTTTGTTGTATGAATAGATATAATACTACCTATTTTTTTAAAAAATTTAAAGAATGCCCACTTTGAGAAAATTAAAATTTTACATCTAGTATTTAAAAAAATTCTTTAATACTAACCTATACATTATTGTATATCATATAAAATGGCATGGAATGCGCTGTTAGATGACGCCAATCTCATAGTCCTAGTCAAATTTGGAAAACATCTACAGCTATTTATAATCATGATTTTTTCTGTTTCCGGACCTATTTTTGAAGGCTTTTGAGACCAATAATTCAAAAGCGGGTAGACATATCTCAGTAATATTTCACAATTGTTCTAGTAGATACAAGTAGTACACATATACCAAATTTCAAGAAAATCTGAGGTGGTGAGGTTCAAAATGATATAATTTTGTGTTGATTTGACGTGGAATGGCCCTGTAGCAATCAATAATCACTCTAAATCCTACTAATTGATATCGTCAATTTTTCTAAAATTTACTGATCATTTCACGAGAATACAATAATTAATCGACATATAGTTAATTTATTATGGATGTAATAATAATTTGATTTAAAGTTATTAAAGAATTCTGTTGAAAATAATATTAGTCATTAAAATACAATTTATTAATCCATATGAGAACATTGATGAAGAATGAATACAAGAAAATAATTTTTCCATTTAATCAAATGCTGCTTTATTAAACCTACTGATCTTTCAGAACAATGTCAATGATTTAACAAGGTTGAAATAAAGAGGACCAGCCTATTAAAGACCTAACGATCAATATAAAAATTTAGGCATTACCTTAACTATTTTTTCAGCAAAGCTGTTTCTGCTACGAAATCAAATAAAAAAACACTTCATTATCATGAAATACTCCAATTAATACAAATTAAAAAAAAAAAAAAAATAAGGGAAAAATACTATGCAAAGATCTATTTAATTCTGTTATACTCACCCTCTAATAACCTCGAGCCATAAGCAATTCCAATATCAAAATAATGATTTCTCTTCAACAATTTTAAAATTGCAAGCATCAATTGTGAATGAATATTGCATTGAGAAGAGATAAATGGACTTATTAGAAATAACATCAAAAGTTTTAAAATCATAATAACTAAGAATAATTAAAACACACACCAAATAAGAAATATCCTATGGGTGTTAGGTATGGTGCTATAATGGCATGGTTTTTTTATTTAGGCTCATCCGTATATATATATAAATTGCATCTCATAAGTTATGTATGCTATTGAAAGCAATTGAGTCTCATATATATTCCAACACACGAATGGTTATTGAATTTTATATTGATAGAATATAAGCAGTATATAACAAGAAGTCGCCAAGTTTCATTTGATAATGGGGCTCAATTAAATATTCAATAATTTAAAATAAAAAATATTATGAACATCAAAATTACACAACCCTTATTTTATTGGTTCCCTGGCCTTGTTTGACAAGGTTAAAACAGAGACTGTCCTTTCCAAAAGAGGGTGTAATTACACTTAAATCTTCAATTTAATTTTTACTGATTTTATTGTGTCACTTTTTCAGATTTATTTCTAAATATATAATATAATATTGAAGTTTCACTTAAAAACAAATTATACATTAAAGCAATAGAAATAAGGTCAGAGTTGATCAATTTCATTAACGACTGAAGAAGTATTAGCACCTCAAATCTTTTAACTTCTTATCTATCTTACAGTAATGCTTCCCCTAGACTAGCTCAGGACATGGGCTATTTTGGTAGCTCCCGGGGCCTTAATACAAGTTAACTCCAATCCCTTCTTTTTCAATTAAGAAGATCAGCTTTATTGGATCACAGTTTTCAACACCTGCTCCCTCTTCAGATATAAATAAGCCCCTTTAGGGGGTCCTGTTCAGTTGAGAACAGGGCCACTCTAAAAGGCACCATATTGGCCATAACATAGGGGAACTAGTACCCCTTTTTTTTTTTTTAAATTAAAGTTAGATCAGATAGAACCTAATCCTTTCCAAATCAACTTATATATAGTCATAAATAGTTATATTAACTTTATGATGTTCTGGTTTCACTGAAGGAAAATAAACCAAATTAGATACCGATTTAATTTCAATCAAATATTATTTTTAAAAAGGATGGGTTAATATTGTGACCATGAATTTAGTAAAAGATTGAAAATGTTTATGTTTTGAATAACTCAATATATTTGTAGGGTAAATATAACGTAGTAAACAAATTCTTAACAAGGAACATTATATCATATTTTTTTCTTCACTGACAACATTCTCAATTTATATAAATTCAACATAAAAAAGTGATACATATTACATTAGCTATTTACAAACTAAGATTATAATAAAAATATATCAACAAGTCAAATAATGAACAACATATGTACATCATAAACATCCATTATAACTTACGAGTCAAAAATATAAAAATATTATATTAGGAATCCGATATCTGCAGTCAAAAATATAATTAGTAGAATTAAAATACCTCTGGAACATTATTAATCACGATTATGCTATTTGGTGTTCAGATAGACCTTACAGTTTAATGCATACTCAGACATAGTGACTAAACTGAATATGAAAAATTGAAATAATTAATTTACTTAAAACATTGACAAGTTCCTTAAGAACTGCCCTTCATAAAAATTAATGAATTATATATATATATATGTATGGGTATCACAAACATGATGCAGTTACCCAATTCAAAATGTTACCGATTCCACCTGAGCAACGAAACAATAGAAGCAGCAGTGCTAGTTATCAACCCACCTGCAACACTAGTACTAGAAATTTGTTGACTTTGAATATTTTGAATTGGTTCACTTTCTGGCAAACCATTACTAGTTGGAACAGCCTCCCAATCATAGGACAGACCTTCATCCCCTGAATCATCAGGATCATCCTTTTCTAAATCTGGTCTCAAAGCATCCTCAAGTACTCTAGATTCTTCAGGTTTAATATCTGGAGTCAAAGATCTCCCCAAATCAGATACTGTTTGATCAAGAAGAAGAATTAGATTACTCAAAGTTCTTTCCGGCTTTAGCAAGCGTGGATCCACATTTTGTGAAAGACAGAGATGTAAAACGTTCCAATTCAAACGAGCAACTTTCTTTGTGAATTTGTTTTTGCTCATTTCATGGGTGCAAAATTCACTATAACACAACTTGGCTGGCAATCTCACATCTAAGAAGAAAGCTAACATATTAACTAACTGTGTTGTATAGGTCAAAGCAGCACTTATGTTATATGCTGGGTTGAAATCTACACTATTACTATTGCTTGAACTAGGCACACACTCCTTATTTGCAGCAACCCAGTCATTGTATGCCGAATAATCCCCAGAAATAGGCAGTGTAGGAGCAACAATTCGATGTTGCCGCTCAAAAGATGAAATTGGAGAAACCCATTTTCCTTGAACAAAAGCAGTTTGACAAGCTTCTTCTAATGCACTAACAGTGGAATGCAATTTTTGTTTATGTGATGGTTCTATAACTGATATAGGAAAAATATAAGTGACCAACTGTTTGATATTAGTCCGTCTTCTTTGCTTTAATTCTTCCTGTTCCTGAATAAGGTTGTCAATCATTCCTTTTTTTTCAATGTGTTTATCATCTACATACCTTTTGAGTCTCTCAACTCTGTCTCGATATTTAAGTAATCTAGCAGATCTTGTAGCATTTTCGAGTTTTTTATCAGAAGCGATTTTTTCTTTTTCACAAATGTTTTTTCTAGTGTTCTCCAGTAATTTCCTAAGTACGTTATTTCTTTCCCCCACAATTTCTATTTCACTAAGTAATGCAGTAGCCTTGACTTTCTTAGCTAAGGCTTTCTCACATGATTTTTCAGTCAATACCTTTTCTTTCATGAGCATAAGAAATTTCATTTTCATATCAGAAAACTTCTCACCACTTACTCCACTAGAATGAATAAATTCACCATGGTTTATACATGTTTTACAGTAGAAATTTCTTGATGCTTTATAACATAATGGGCAATCTTCTGTATCTTCTGCATAAATACCTAATTTGCAATTGTCATCACTAGATGAAGAAATGTGAAAATCAAGCGGGGCAGTGCTCTCCCCAGAGCTGCTATTCATTTTCAGTGACAATTTTATTCTAAAAAATAATGATCTACAGGGTGAATTGTAGGTTCCAACAATTTTTTTTACCAAACCTAATTATTAGTATAAATAAATAATCGAAACATCTTTGTTTACACTAAAGAATCACATACAACTTGTACATATTGAACGTTCACACAACCCTTATGTCACAACACAAGGAGTACTGGTGGTTAAAAACAATCCAGTTATAACCTCCTTGAAGTGGTACACCAAACATGAATGATAATCAAGTCATTTTTAAAAAATATTCATTTTGATATCGTTTCCTTAACGTGGTTCCTTTTAATGTAAAAATCCAACTCTATAGATACAAAAAATGTAATTATTTGTAAATATTTTTCATTAGTTCTTTTTTTAAATTTATTTCCCGATCGCAAAAGATCATTATTTTGCACAAATGGAAACCACCAGGTGTCAGTGTCGAGGTGATGAAAACAATCTATACTACAACATTTTTCAGAGGAAGAGGCATGTTTCTCGCATCTGCATTAAGGTCTGGCCACAGATGTCCGCACCGGATCCGCGCCTCAGCAATAATATAGGTTATGCTCAGAATATTTTTAATTTAACTTATATATTACCTTTAGTTATGCATGTCAGACACAGGCCACTTTAGGCATAACTAAAGGTAATATGTAAGTTAAATTAAAAATATTCTGAACATAACCTATATTAATGCTGCTGTGCGGATCCGGTGCGGACATCTGTGGCCAGACCTTAATGCAGATGCGAGAAACATGCCTCTTCCTTTGAAAAATGTTGTAGTATAGATTGTTTTCATCACCTCGACACTGACACCTGGTGGTTTCCCTTTGAGCAATTAAGCACAGATTATCGTGAGTGTGGGCTTTATAATGTAAATTATTATAAAAAGGGAGTGTTATTTTTGTGCTCAACTTTTCAGCTGTTTCCCTTTCCCTTTCATTGTCTCTCCTCTGATAGTTTCCCGGATTTAAACACTTTATATACAATATTTCTAAATAAATTTTAATTGATAAAATTTAGAAATAATGATCTTTTGCGATCGGGAAATAAATTTTAAAAAAGAACTAATGAAAAATATTTACAAATAATTACATTTTTTGTATCTATAGAGTTGGCTTTTTACATTAAAAGGAATCACGTTAAGGAAACGATATCAAAATGAATATTTTTTAGATGCATTGTTCCTTTAGGGTCCGTTAGATCCTATTGTTCTATGCATTAATGACATAGAACAATAGGAAATCAAGCAATTTAAGTTCCATACCTTCCCTTCAAGTTACTAACACCAGCGTATGGCTTCAAAAAATTAGATGTATTGGTAAAGAAAAATTACATTGCTTATTTTTTTGACTTGAACCATCATGCGTCTGATAAGTACATGATTGATGAGTCGCTCAATGGCTGTGGACCACAATTTACCTATTAAGTGAGAATGAATTTGCCATAATATAATTTTACCAGCCTCAATATAAATTTACCGGGCTAACCAAATAATCTAGCTTTTCGATACTACTACCCTGGCAAAGTAATTCAACCAAACGGTAAGGTATTTGTCAAGGCTGCTTACAATGTAACACAGGATTTGCACATTGTCCCGAGAGGGTTCGAAGCGCTCCTTGGAAGCTAATGATAAGAGGACTTGCAATTAAACTTAAAAAATCGATAATCCTCCCACACCAAACCAACAGCTTAATTCAGACAGCCCACTTGAATATATATTAAAGGTTTTCTTCGATATTTGAACAAAAATTGTCATTGTTTCCTGCTATGAAGTTTAAAACCAGGATAAAAACTCTACTACACTCAGGAACGTACCCACTTGCTTTAGTGCCCCACTTGCTCTCCTAAATGAATCACGTCAACCAGGAGCAAAATTAAATAAAATCTGCAGGAATCATTAAGCCTGCAGCAGAAGCCAGTGATTAGGGTCCTCCTCTTGTGGTGATTGTCAAACTTAATAGAGGAGTTAGCCCTTGTTCATTTTATCAATGTGCCGTTAATGAAAATATATTTCAAGTCAACTACCCTATCTGGACCACAGAAAACCTGAGCAGCTTAAACAGATGCCGCTACTTTTGCAACGTTGTATTTTACAAGGCTTGCTTACATAAAAAAAGGGGTTCAACACCATTGGTAAACCGCTTTTTGACGCATCAAAGAAAAAAACAACAGAGTACTCATACCATTCGACTCGAAATTTTCCGTGGTTCTTACAACTGAGCCCTTTTGGAGTGGCTATTGTTTAAAGCCACGTCGTCATAAATGGGTGTGAAAGACCAATCGCTTATTCATCTAGACCTCTTACCCCTCTTAGTAAAATTACAGCCATTTGAATCGCAAGGCTTTGAAAATAGTCTTCGGCGCTCTCTACCTCTGTTATTAATTATATGTGACCATGGGCGTACCCACAGGGGGCAGCTGCCCCCCCCCCCCCGGAAGGCTGGGAGCAATAATTTTTTAAGCTTTCAAGACTAGAAGCAATGATAGAATACATTTTTTTCAAGCAAATAATTGAAATAACTTAATTGATAAAGCACTGCTATAATTATACATAATTTTGGTTTCATTTACCTTTTCTGCGGTAAGATGTTACTACCTGAACGACCATAGCTTGCCCCCCCTAGTTTTGATCCTGGGTACGCCCTTGTATGTGACTCACTTTACTCTGTTGACAGACTATTCTACATAATCTCAAATTTTTCGCCAGAACAAAGCTCTTACGATACGCCTCCTTTCTATCAGGCTTCCGTTATACAGTCAAATATAAATCGAGCAATAGCAAAACACAAATGCTGACAGTGATTCTAGAGCTCGTGTCTCCGCTGTAGTCAAAATGAGACTCTAGAAACTCCATTGGATAAAAATTCAATCAAGTCTCCGAGCCAATGATTTTTCAGATTACCAGCAAGAATATTACGACAGCAATATTCAAAAACCAAACGAGCAATGATCGAGAAATAGCACGAATTATAAATGACCTCCAGACTACGAAATGTGACTGCGAGTACACTTGTCGATGATGTGCTGTTTAGGCGTGATCGGGTTGTCATCTCCAGAGCAAAAGACTATGGTAGCAATGGTCTTGCTCTGTACATAGAGGAATACGACCTCTGTGTCTGTACGACCTACTAGTGACTTTTTGAAACGTTGTTAATAATTCGAGCTTTAATTGTTTGTCAGACGATGTAATTACAATTTTTCGTAAATCAAAATTATTTAAGCCCAAAAAAACCAGTGTCACAACTGGTGTGGGGTTGTCAAATGGGTAAAATGTTTTTAATCGCTGTTCTTCTTTCCTCCATAGCATTTTGTCTCGGCAAAGAAGGACGGTTCACTCTTTCAGTATTATAATTGCTAGCGCTACGAGAATATGTTCTTAGTAATATCCTATTGATTGTCTGCTGAGGAATTTTCAATGAACCTGAGTTGAAAAAGATACGAGATTGAAAGTGGCCAATCGTCACCCGACCTGGCAGGAGATAGCACCATTCTCAACCATTTTGAAGGCATATTGGGTACAAGGGAACTCTGTAGTAATGGAATATGGCTTGCTCAAGATAGTTGTTGAGAACGTTGACGGCAGCCTATCCTGGAAGCAGCTTCTAATACCAAAGGTTGCGTCACGGAAGTACATCGTCAGCTTCATGATGAAGTGTCAGGACACTTCGGTCTGACGAAATGACTCCAGAAAGTAGGCGAGAGGTTCTACTGGGTGAACTGCTCTGATGACGTTAAGGATTGGTGCCGTAAATGTAAATCCGGCTCTGTAAGCAATGGAACAGCTCGCAAACGCCGCGCGTGGATGCAGCAGTATATTGCGGGAAGTCCCTTCCGGAAAGTAGCCCTGGACATATTCGGACCTTTACCAGAAACAAACGCGGAAAGAAGTACGTCTTTGTCATTGTGGATTATTTTTTCCAAGTGGCTGGAAGCCTATGCCTTCATCTAAGCAAGAGACCTTGGCTGACGTCCTGGTAAAGGAATTCATTACATGTTTCGGACTAGCAACCAATAAACCAAATTTAGATCAGGGGACTTCGAAAGCAAATTATTTCAGGAATTCTGCAAAAGACTTGGGATTCGAAAAACTGGTTTTTAATAAAAAGTTATAAATTATTGGAAAAATGTGTGCATTACATTTTACTCAAAATATTGTCTACCACTAGCTCCAACTTCTCATCTTTGGCAGCATCAGATACCGTGTCGAAAAAGCTCATCTTTTGAGCCTATCCATGAATCAATCCAATTTCTTGTAGATTTGACCATGATCACACTTGACCTCCAAGTTTACTTTCCTTAATTTATTGAAATAACATTTCCCACTTTATAGAGGATGGGTTAGCCCCATGAGGGCCTCTCGCGCCAGAATATTAAAGACAAACTGCTAAGCCCATTAGCATGGGCGAGAAAGTTGCCCTGCTTTATCTACAGCTCCTATGGACCCAATTACTTCTTATTTAAATCATTTCCAATGCATTTAAATAATTTGAAGTTGTTTGTTGAGCACTCTTAATGCAACCTTAAATTATTCTTACATTTGTCACGAACTTTTCATCAATAATCCTTTGAGTTCTGTGTCCTCGTACACCTCAGCCTCCCACTACGTTCTTTGTTCTCCATATCAAACCACCATTCTTAAACTTTTGAAACCACTCGTGACAACATCCACAACTTGTGTGTGCTTCTAAAAGCATTCAATGGATCTCAGCTACTGATTTCTTTAAACTAAAGGAATTAAGCAGTTCTTCCTACAACTAAAACTTATTGGACACTAAACTTGACAACTTGACATTTCCACAGGTAAAAAATACGTGCTGTTAACACAAAGTCAGTAAGGTAATTTTGTTGCTAGTGTACAACTAATTACAGCTTCATAGTCCAAACTTGCCATATTACTGTTGTAAATCTGACAATATCAATGGTCTAACCTAGGTGGTGGCGCTATCTCACCAATAAAGGAAACTTATTCGTAAATCTAATATTAATGTAGAATATGAAATAAGGTGAATAAATAAGTGACTCAATTTCAAATAATAAAAAAGTATATTTAAAAAAAAAAAATAATTAGTGATGTAAGTTGCACAATTAATACCCAACCTTTCCTAACTTAGTATCAGTTTTGGGGTTAGCTGTGATGGATTGTACAGCAACAATAGCTTCGTTAATCTTAGTTTGCAAGTTCCTTAGGTCGTGTATATACAACAATCGGAGGATTTTTGCAGCTCTATTCAACACATAATCACCAAGATCAAATCCTAAATCCATTTCCATAATAGGGTAGGGGACTCCCTGAAAATAATGATTATTAAACTTGATTTAAATTTTTGCACTATCCAATTTGCTAAAGTTCAAAATGGATTTATTTATTACTTCAAATTTAATATTTAATCCTTAAAAATTGCTTGATTTTCTCTAAAATCCTGAACTAAAATTAATAAACAAATGCATGAAAATCATCCTTAGCATGAATTCTAATAATCTTATCTCCCGTAATCATAATAAACAAAAGTGTGGAGTTTTACCTGTGGTTTCGTTTCATTTACAGTGTTCTTATCCAGGGACTGGGTAATCAAATTACAAATTGCTTCAAGAGTGACCAAGTGATCGGGATGCTGAGTAACTTTTAATAGTTTAGCTAATTCTTCAACACCACTTTTGAACTCAGAACTTTGAACTGAAAAATATCAACATAAATTTAAAATTATAGTATCTTATTGGATAATTGTTTGTGGGGAACATCGGGCCTTCAGGTTAGTTAAGCCTTTATTATTATTGGATAATTGACAACACTATTGTTTTGAGTATGATTGATCTGTATAAACACAAAAGTGTTCAAATAAAAATAATAATCGATCAATTTAGACTTTGAATAACACAGAAATGAAGTTTACAACAGCTGTGATCTAACAGAAGAAACTTTCGGTTGAAATTACAAATGATAGTTGTTATTAAGTATGTACATGGTAAATAAATAAACTGAATGCATGTGATGAACAGACTTTCTTGATTATATTATACTGTTTATATAAAAAAATAATGTTTCTGTAACATCGCTTATACTTGCAATGTGTTGTGGAGAAAAAATATGTAAAAATCTAATTTTGTGTGTTCTTGCAGGTGTTCTACCAAAGTTCCTATAAAGGCATGATCTATATACCTCTTTTTTCAATGAATCTTACAGAGTTTAAATAAAAAGAGATAGAAATTTTTCTATCTCATCTTCTATCAATTCTATCTCACATTCTAAAGAGCACTAGATTTTCATCAAACCTGGTAGTCAACTTTGCAAAAAGAGATAAATTAAGTTTCTAATAATATTGTGTTGAGTGTTCTTAATTTCAAAAACTAAATAATTTTTGGATCAAAATTTAAAAAATATATTAATAAATTAAAATTAATGAACTTGCTAAATTTTTAACCAAGGTTTAATGTATATCAATCACTATGTTAATAAAACAAAACAATTTTCAAGTTTTTTGGTTTTATTTGAATTTTATTATTGAAGTATGTTAGATTGTTTAATGTAAAAAGAAGTAGTAAGCATTAAATATTGGTTGAAACAATTTATTATCATGTACATCTCTCTTTAACTAAAAAAAATTAATTTAATTATTTTTTTTATTTTACTAATAATTTATTTTTATCCTAATTTTTTTTAGTTTTTGAAATTAGAAATTATATAATTTTTTAAGTTGGGGCTAGTTCACTTAAGCAAACAGAGGTTTTTTCCTATGTCTATATCTCCCATATCTATATATCTATAGTAAAGAAATTTTTAGTGAGAAGAGATATGTCCACTAGGGATTGAGTCCCAATTTGACTCTGTTGCTTACGGATTTTTATAGATTGCTTGGATGTGCCACATAAATTATATCCACTGCCAACCAGTGGGCCAACCAGGTGGGGGTGGAGGGGGGGAGGTGCAAACTCCCTGGGGCCCATAGCGGGTCCTATTTGTAATTATTATTGATGTAGAATGCAAGGCTTCAAAGTCTCGTATTATTTCAATAATTCACTTAATCATGCAGATTACATGCCAAATTTTCGCCTATTCAGGCATCTTCAGGGCTACTATGCTTCACAAGTTATTATTATGCAAATGATTTAGGCCCACTGAATATTTAGTCAAAACTTGGCAGGACTCTTTATTTTGATAATTTAATACAATCTTTTGCCAAAATGAAAGCAAGGAAAAAGAGTGTGCAAATAATTTTATGTATTGTAAAATGTATGAAACAGTGTATTTGAATTAGAAAACAATTAAAATGTTTATTTCCTAAAACGGTTTTTAATTTACTTCCTTCCATATTAAAAAAGGGTATGATAGTACGTGCATTACTCCTGTTTATAAATTATAAAAATTTCCAAATTAAAATATTCTACTACCAATTTATTCAACTGCTTTACTATTGGAGATCCTATTTCTATTCTACAAGGGCTTTCTGCAACTTCTCCATAGAGTCTGCTAGAAGAACATTATCAGCAGCCTAGTGATGCTCTGGACTATAACAGAGTTTGAAGCTGGTGGTGGCAAAGGAGAGAGCCGTACCAGCCCCAAGGCCTCTACCGGAACTCCCCCAACCACCAACAGTTCGGATAGAGAGGAAGGGGTCAAACCTACTATCCAGCCTGACCCCATCAGGCGCTCAAGACCTTGTCAGGTCGGTGCGTGGTGGTCTCAGTAACCACGACCACTACGCCAACTCCAGGCAACCCCGAAGGGATCCCGGCACCGCCCATTGATGGCGTCCGGGTGAACGCCATCCCCGTAGTGCCATTTGGTTTAATACCTCATGCCTGAACGGGTAGCAGGCCGGACAGTTTCCTGTCCTATGGTTCTCCTACTCAAAGCACGATGGGGGGCTTACCACCATGAATTGAGGAGGATTGGTCCCGTGCCAGAGGCTAGTTGCGACCCGAAGACCGGGCGATGGGATCGCCACTCTCCTATGCCAGATCTCTGGACTATGACAGGACGCAACTTCCAATTAATGTTAACGAAGTACTCCTCTAGCATATTTTATGGATCTCATCCATAAAACATAGAAATCTGTTAGGGCTAAGGCTGTCTCCTTGCCTGACTCCTTTATCCATCTGGAATGTACCTGTTTCTGTTTCTCTTCTAATGATCTTGACTACACCTTTTGCATCTTTGTAAATGGAATTTATTGCAGTGATAAGATCCACTGGGAATGTTTATTCTCCAACAGATTCCATATCTCCTGATGTGGGACGGGGTCAAAATTCGAAATCAGGTCTAGAAAGGCTAGGAATAAGTCCAGATCCTTGTCCCATGCACCCTTCAATACTTTTTTAAGGACAAATAAATGGTCCTGTGTCTGTTTACCGGGTCTAAATTCAGCTTTTTCAGGTTCTATCTATCTAGCTATCCCTCAACAATACTTCTTAATCTACTTTCCAAAATGCGTGGGTAGATCATGTATACCACTGAAAGTAGACTGATCGGCCTATAATTTCTACATTCCATTGTGCTGCCCTTCTTATATATTGAAAAAATTACACTAAACTTCCGATCGTCTGGTATTTTCTCGGAATCCCATATTTCTTGAAATAGCCTTTGGAGGGTCTTCACCAATTCTGGTACTATTTGATGAATTCTTTGGTGATGCTATATCTTCTTTGAGCCTTTACAATCTTTATCATAAAATTTAAAGATTAATAATTAACACGTAAAAGCACATCCCTGATTATAATTCCTTTTAATTCAGAAAGCAATCGTTAAAAAAGAGAATAGTATGACCTCAGTTATATACTGATGACAATGAAATGTCATAGAATTATAATTTATTATAATTACTTGTATAAATATTTCATAGTATAACATTGTATTAATAAATCATTGTATTTTATTTTAGTGGGACCAGAAAAAATAAATAATTTAGCATAATGTTAAATGGAGGTTGGTCTGCCATTAGGTGGACCGGGTGTGCCCTTAGTAATATATTCATAAATATTTTCAATATATTATACCTCTAAAATAAAGAGACAATTACATAATTTGTTATAATTTACCTAGAGCAAAAAACCTTTCCCTTTATTATTTGAATTTTCATAATTTAAGCCATATCCCAAC
This sequence comes from Aelia acuminata, assembly GCA_911387785.2. NCBI lineage: Eukaryota > Metazoa > Arthropoda > Insecta > Hemiptera > Pentatomidae > Aelia > Aelia acuminata. The sequence goes on along the minus strand of OU426982.1, from coordinate 82,954,903 downwards.
ACTTAACAAAGAAAAATATTCCACCTTTCTCCAAAACTGCTGCAGGAGTTTCATACATAGCCAGAATCATAACTAAGTTCAAGTAAAAACTCAAAAGCTGTCAAACTTAGAGAAATTAAAAATAGATAAATGAAGGAGATGTACACCAAAGAAAAACTTTGGTAATGAAGTGGGGGAATTCATGATGGGACATGTCTACGAGAGGAATGGGCTAAAATCCTAAATGACAAAGTAAGCAATAAAATTTTCAAAATTTTTTAACTTTAATAACTTCACTTCAAGAAAGTACTTCCCCACCGTTCAGTCTCGCTTGGAAGCCAAATGGGTCCTCCCAGATTACTGGCTCTCTCAATTTCTCACAGGCCATGGGGCATTTCGAGCCAAGCTCCATAGCCATGGGATTGACGTTGACCCCCTGTGTCCTACCTGCGGTATCCCGGAAACTGCAGAGCACATTATTGTTGACTGCACCGCCTTCGAGGCTCTGAGGGCTAAGTTGCTTCGTGCAACCGGACTTTACGTTCTCACAGAATCAGATTTCCCCCAGCTAGTTGCGGAAAATAACTATAATCATTTTAAAGACTTCGTCTACGGATGGAAGACTGCACTCGGCCCTGACCACTTCAATGTCAGACGAGGGAGACCAGCCGTGCCTAGAGGCCAACCAAACTGAGCAAATGAAGCCTACCGGCCTCAAGTTCAGAACATTTTTGTTTTATAGCAGCAGTGGGATGCTATGCAGACATGCCTAACATCCAACTGCTGCAACAACCCGTATTGCCTCAACAGGCAGGGTAGGGTGAAAATAAATAAATAAATAAACTTTAATAACTTCATATCAGAAAATGAAATCCAATGTTAAAACTGGAAGCAGAGTAAGAAAAAAAGTATTATAATAAATAGTCCTAGGAAAAAATATATATGAAATTAAAATTATTTGAACATTGAAGCTATGCCTACTTGAAGGAACTAAAACAAAATAAATATATTTAGAATCAAGTTGAATTTTATAGAGGAAGGAAAATTAACAAAAGAAGAATGTTATTCCAAGGTACAGTAGGGTTCCGATTAACAGAGTCGATGGGGATCAAGGTTACATCGGTTAATCGAAATAATCGGTTAATCGGAACGATATTAATACCAACTGAAAATGTAGGTTATTTTTGAATAAAAACTGCAAACATGCTTAAAAACCTAATGAATATTTATTAATAATAATAATGCATAATAACAATAATAATAACAGAAATTGTAAAACTATTTTTTTAAAAGAATTCTTTTATTGTAGTTTGTTTAAATGAACTCATATACATAAACATACCCCCCCATCCCTCAGACTTGGCACCTCGGTTGACGGGACCTCGGTTAATCGGAACCCTACTCTACATAGTGAAATCACTGCTGGTAGCATTGGATATAAAACCGGGCTAAAACTACTTAAGAAGATAGAAACCAATGCTAAATAGAAAGATATCAAAAAATGAATTAAAAAAAAAAAAATACTAACATAAAAAAATACCACTTTCAAAAATTAAAAGTACTCTAACAATTAAGTTATAAGGCTATTTGTAAGTAATAAGTCTACTTTAAATGAAATCAAAATTAAATATTTTATTTTTGAAGAGAAAATATTGGTCTCAGCTGGTAGTCGAACCCAGGTCTCCCGCATGAGATGCACGGTACGCTAACCACAGCGCCACCGAGCTCACTTCCAAGCGGAGCCAATCTCTCCTCTTCACTGATCCCTCAGAAGAGAGAGGAGAGATTGGCTCCGTTTGGAAGCGAGCTCAGTGGTGCAGTGGTTAGCTAGCGTGCATATCATGCGGGAGACCCGGGTTCGACTCCTGGCCGAAACCAATCTTTTCTCTTAAAAAGTAAAATATTTAAAATTAATATAAAATTAAATAAGGTGGTTATGATTTTAAAAATACTTTTACTGATTTACAACCAGTTAAACTAACCCAATGACCTGCTATTACTATGTATAAATATAAACATGCAATAAGGACAATAATAACTTACAGTCTAAATTATCTAGCGGGTTAGAAGATTTCACCACTGGTGTTGTATTTTTTTGATTTTTAAGAATCTCGGATGTTTGGTTCTTGTATTTCTCCCCTAAATAACAAATGAAAAATTGAAATCACATATTAATAAACAATAATATTCATCCCAAAAAAGAGTAGTATTAACAAAATTGTACTATCAATATCATCTTTATAAATTAAGAATAAATTATGTGGTAAGTAAAGCCACAAAGTTAGTCAAGTTGAATATATCAAAATATAATTACAAATGTGCTTACTTGAATGAGAAACATAAAAAATGCAGTCAGTGGTCTGCTTTGATAATGTAGGCATGCCTTTTTCTGTACACATGAATGAATTAGTGCAACATGAAGTCTTGTTATGGGCTCATATTTAGGGGAATAAAGCCTTGTTTCTAATATCTTTCAAAATCATAATCGGTTCTATTAAGTATTAAACAAGATTTTTTAGAATTACTTAGTTTTTCTTACATAGATGGTAGAATTTCCTTATCGCAAGAAAAAATAATGCCATTATGATTCAATGTCGGGGGCCGGGATGGCCGAGTGGAGTATGTGAGGCCCGTCAGCCTACTGGAGGCGACTCACACCGACCGGGCGTAGAAGTGATGTACCTTCCCCGTGTATCCCATCGCGAATCGTGGTGTGGTTTTCCAGGATTTCAGTAACCACCCAGAGGTTTGGTACAAGGACGGTATCCTTCAGGGAAAGAAATATAGGTCCTCCGGGCCTGCTGACTCTGGGCTGCCATAATCCTTGGACCTAGACCAGTTTGTCACTGTCCTTGAACCCGAGAGAGCTGACGCCATCGGTGGAAAGGGCACTGCCAAATTGGCCCCAATGGGATTGGTATGGAGCTATTGGCAGTCTGCCGCTGCACCATGGTGACCATGGCTTGCAGCAACGTGAGGTTGGGCTACCCCCTCCAGGCTGTCTGTGCTCCCGCAAGCAACACGAATATCTGTAAGAAGACCACACTACGCGGCCAAAGGTTTCATTAGGCCTAATGTGCCAACCGGAAAAAAAAAAAATGATTCAATGTGATGAATTGTTTAGGGAAATCTTCTATTGTTGCCAGTTTGAAAACTGAGACATTTATAGAAATTTACAAAATTTCATTTGTAATTCACTTGGTACTACTACACCTATTCCCCTGCTGGGTTTGAGAGCTGATAAGCACGCTGCTACCTGTTGGTCACCATGCGAACTACCATCCCCACCACCTCTCTTCTTAGCCGTTGAAGGCCGATTTTATGGCTAGGTTAGAATTATATTACGCGCCTTTTTTTTACGAGTATGAGACCGTGACGTCATCTCAACTCTAAACAACTTCACCTATTCCTCGCAAATAAACATCGATTAATCGTACTTTCTGTAAGTATGTTAATTTTGAAAATACCGCGTCTCCCCATCCTTGCATCTATAGAACATTACTCTTCATCGAAATGTTATCATTTTTCGAAGTATTAGTATTTTAGAGTCCTTGAAAAATATTAACATTGAACTTATACCGTTCTGAATACAAGTAATTACGTAACTATTCGTTATGCGTATAAGTTCCTTACCAATCAACTTTTTTATTAACAATTTATCCACTTCTTTGTTTTTCTATAACCTATTATCTTTTCATTATGCCTACACTTTTTTAAAGAACTGACATTTACATACTTTACTAAAAGTTAAAGAAAAAAAAAATAAGAGATAGGATTTATTTCATTGAAGATGCTTATCTAATTCCACTGATATTTTTCACAATATGAAACCACCTATTTTGTGGGTAATGTTTACATTTGAAAGAAGAAATAAAAATCATACATGAAAGGATGTCAGCTTATAATTTCTTTCAAATTTTAATATATCTAAATCCAACAATTATATCATATCCTATTCCTCTTCAAAAAAATAGACCCTTTATTAACTAAAACTTGTTTCTATACTATAAACCATTTTGCCGGAAAGTATAACTATATTTTAAATACATAATATAAGAATTTTCACAAGGAAGTACCCATTGCTATTTTTCCTCTCCACTATTTTTCACTTATTCTCATCCTTCAAATGAAAGTAAAATGCAGTACCAGTGTTTAATATAACTCTTTATTTTTATTACGACTTCTTACTACTGTCAAATTAATTATACAATACAGTAATATAACGAAACGTTACTTTACAAAGTTGCACTAAGTCCTTGTAGGGGATTGAACCTAAAATGTTCAAAAATAAGAAGAATAATAATCTATGCCATCGAGCTTGATTGGGCCTTACCAAATGACAAATAATTTTATTTTTAACCTGCAGACTATCAAACAATAATGAAGGGAATAAAGAATGTACAAATATCATCACCTATAAATCAACCTATCAAAGCATTGGTTGAGAAGAACTGTAAATTGCTATGTTAATTAGCCACTTTTGGAAATTCGGTTGGTCCAACCTGTGCTTCGCGACTCCTTTCTGGGCATCTCTGGTGCTTTCAGCTCTGTTAATGATTAGGTACAAACTAGGAAGGGCCAAAGTATAGTTGGTATAGTTTTTTTAATAATTATTCCTGAATAAATCATCCATCTATCACTCAAATGATAAATATTGTATTATAGCTTGTATCAGAATTAATGCAATAAAATATATGCCAAATTATATTCTGCAAAGTACTCTCATTTTTGCAAGCTTTGTTTTAAACATCGGTTGTTATTATCAACTAACTGTGTCTATTTGCATGTATAAATTCCGTATGTATATGAATATACATCCAGGTATACATACAAATATGCGAATATAACTCCATGTATACCAATATACAAAACTACATTCAGAAATATGAGGCATGATTCATTCATGAAATCACAAAAATAAATAAATACATCTGTAACTAAATTATATGAAATGGTACATGTAGATGAATTTATAACGAAACAAGTTTTATAACATTTTATATATGATTGTTATATGATACATTATATGATTTTATAACACCGACAATTTATGGATCAATAAAACTACTTAAACCCAATAAAAATGTAACAGCAATAATAAGTAATACTGAATGACCAAGAGAGGCATTACCACTTTGTATATTATCACATTTTAATTTAAAACTTCATTTTTATAAATCATATTATGTTATAAAAAACACTTGGATAAGTTTTTTAACAATAAAAATCACATCTGCTATGTATATGGCATTATGAGTTAGTGGAAAGATTCTTAAAAAATTCATATTAAATAATGGTCAGTGTATAGTAAATTTAATTATGTAAATAATAGACTGAGTTTTCTTTTACCCTGAAAAACTGAACGGACTCATTTGCCAATTCAATACTACCTTTATTTCTCAAAAAGGAGACCCAGTAGATTTTCGGGGTTGATATGGAGTACATTTAAAAGAGTAATAATAATTGGCAAAAGATGGATAGGGTTGTGGTTAAATAAGCTAAATTAAATAATTAATCCAATCTTAAATCGTAGCTGACTACCAATTTTAAATTATTTTTAAATAATTTATTTTTTGAAGAGAAAAGATTTGGCTCCGCCGGGAGTCGAACCCGGGTCTCCTGCGTTACATGCGAGGATGCTAACCGCTACACCACAGAGCTCGGCTCAAGGCAGAGCAAATCCTTCCTCTTCACTGATACCTACTCCCCCTATCTCACAAGTTTTGCGAGTAGTAGCGGGAGGTGGACAATTTTTGTCCAATTTATGATATTTATTGACATAAGTCAATTTTTTAAATTATTTTAATTAATCCAATCTTAAATCGTAGCTGACTACCAATTTTAACCGCTTAGTGTAGCGGTTAGCATCCTCGCATGTAACGCAGGAGACCCGGGTTCGACTCCCGGCGGAGCCAAATCTTTTCTCTTCAAAAAATAAATTATTTCTAAATTAAATAAGTAATAATTTATTTAATTAAGCTTATTATATTTTACTGCAACCTGGACCATCCTTTTATTTTTTTTCTCTGCTTGTAATTCAAGGATCAAACACCAACACCTCAAAAAAAAATTTACATTCCTTCTTTGGTTCCTGCAGAATTACAGTTTAAAATACCAAAAGCAATTTTAATTCATTAAAGGGCGACAAGACTGTGGAGCATGATTGATAGCAAAATTTCCTGAATGAAATTTGGCATACCAATTTTGACAGGCATTTTGACGGTTAAGACATTGCAAATGTTTCTATGAGCTTCTCCAGTATGCTTACCATTTTTAAAATAATACAACAAAATATGGCGACAAGGACTGATATTTTCTTCCATACTCACAGTGCAATAGCGAACACAATAAGTAATTGGGTAGTTTCACAAAATGCATCAAAAATCCTCTCTTTCTCTTTATATTTAAGCTGTAAATTTCTTTTTATTGTGTTAACTGATTTTTATTAAAACTGGGTACCAACAGAGTACCTATTTCTTCCTCCTAGGTAGTAGTCCTTTATGTTCTCATAAGATTTTGTGAAACTACCCTATTACTGTGTTCGCTATTGCACTGTGAGTATGGAAGAAAATAACAGTCCTTGTCGCCATATTTTGTTGTATTATTTTAAAAAAGGTAAGTGGTATGTTCCAGTATGGAGAAGCTCATAGAAATAAGGGCAGTGTTTATTGATATGATGCCTCAACCGAAGGCCATTTTCATTCAGGAAATTTTGTCATCAATGATGCTCATGGTCTCCTTGCTGTTTTATGAATTAAAATTGTTTTTCTTATTTTAAACTGTCATCCTGCAGGAACCAAAAAAATAATGTAAATAAGAGTTGAGGTGTTGGTAGTTGATCGTTGAATTACAAGCAGAGAAAAAAAGAAAACACAGTTTAAGCAGAGGATGGTCCAGGTTGCTGTAAAATAAGCTAAATTAAATAATAATTTATTTGAGAGCAACCATTTCCATCTTTAATAAAGCCCACTAATTAACTAGCAATAGCATAAATAAGAGTTAAATATCATAGCATAGAAGCTAACTCTTAATTAAGTGCTGCATATAAACCCCAAAAATATCGTAAGCCTCCTTTGTGAGAAATAAAAATGTTATTAGGTTGTCAAATAAATGTATTAGGTTTTTCAGGGTGAAATATAACTCAGTCCATTATTTGTATTAGGTTTTTCAGGGTAAAATTAAACTCAGTCGATTATTTACATTAATAAAGTTGAAATTAATTACATTAATAAAGTAAACATTGACCATTACTTAATATGAATTTTTCCCATCGTTCATGTTCAAAGAATGTCTAGGGTTTATTATTAAAATACTGATCGAAGTGGTTTTTAAAATGAAAGTTTAATGAAAAAGAAGGTTATGGTATAGGTTTGAATTATTCAGCAACTCCGAATATAGTTCGAAATATTCGGAGAAATAGAGGGGAGACGCGGGTATTTTAAAAGTTACATAATTATATCGACTGGCACAAAATCGATGTGTTCTTTTCAGAAGGGGTGAGATAGTGTGTGACGTAAAAATGACGTAGTACTGAGGCAAGGCGGTTATTTTTCAAACAGGAGGGGCAATAGGGGAAAGGTGGTGGGGATGGTAGTTCGCATGGTGGCCAACAGGTAGCAGCGTGCTTATCAGCTCTCAAACCCAGCAGGGGAATAGGTGTAGTAGTACCAATTTTGTTAACATTTTGAACCTTCTTTTATTCCATATAGCGAGCAAATTTTGACTGTTGATTTTGAGCTCAAAGCGCTTTGTGCTATTACACTATATATAAGATATATATATATAATATATATATAAGATATATATATATATAGATATATATATATATATATATATATAAGTATATAAGAGTGGCCAACTCATAAGACTCTATTACCATTTTTTGAGTGCACTTCTTTGTTCGTGCCAAGATGCCAAAATGGCAGGTCATATTTTTCTTTGAAGGTGTAGAACAAAACTGGGTCTATACTTCCTCCTTTCTCAGGATCAGTCTTCACCATTGCTCTTGATATCTAATCAGCATTGTTTTTATCAGATAGAAAGACACCCATAAGACATCATAATTATAGTTTGCTAAGCCCAACGTTGCAATCGATCGGCAGCACAAGTTGGCACTCTCATTTTTGATCCAAATATTGATAAATAGGGTAGATTATCTTTTGTTCTACTCAGGTATAAAACCTTCAGTTCCACCTCTAGATTTTCTGCATCAATCTCAGATTTAATATTTTGGTAAAAAATTGCCCAATCTGATTCCTCAACATGATCAGTAAATTTGAGACAATTTTATCTCAATATTCCACATCAGTAAAGAAATATCCCACAGGATATATTTTTTTCGTGAAGGTATTAAGTAAAAGTTTTCTTTCATGGGATTGGGGCAAGGTTAGAAGTTTTTTTATAAAATAACTTAATTATAGGTAAATTGTGTTAGTCGTTATAAAAAGTAACCTAACGAAGTAATCAGTATGAATATCAAATTAAAAATTTTAGAATTTAGCTTAAGGTCCATTACTCACCCAAGTTTCCTTCCACCATTTTTTAGAGATATTTTCTGCCAGAATCTTCCTGAACGAAATTTGACATTTCTTACATTCCTATAAAAAGCAGGGAGCTTATACTTTTTCAGACAAACTTTTTGCATATGAGCCGAAATCTGTCAGGTTCTACATTTATAGTCTTTATATCTATATTTGTTTCCATCATGCCCTATGGCAACACTTGTATTGTCTGACTAGTTTTAATGCATCTGATGATCAGATATTTTCTGCAACTTAAAACAGTTTACTGGCTCATCACTATTGGGAGAATCACTGGGCTAACCCTATTCAATTCGTAATATATATCTTTTGAAATAGCTATTTTAGCCAAATCATCCCAATGATCTTTTCCAGCATCTTCCTTGAAAAAACCGTTTCTTAACAACCCTTTATTCATACCAGAAACAAAATGATAAAGGCAGATTACCATCTAGTCTAGTCCTAAGAGCATAGCTAACTGCTAAAGAGACAATTCTAGCTATCCAATCTTAAAACTGGTTCAGCAGGATCCTTCATGGCACAGTAAAACTAATATCATGCCCAAGAAACTGATTTGGAACCCAAAAATTGTGATTAAAATAACTTTGTCAATTCAGCATAAGTTTCAGGTTTTTTAAGAACTGCAATCAAGAAATCAATTTCTATGCTGAATTTTCCAAAAATTAACATTAAAGTTTTCTTTCTACAATCGTACTTGATTCCATTAGCAATGACTCTTCTCAGGGATCCGAACTAAACTTTTGGTTTTTTTTTTCTCCCATATCTTATTCACTTTGACTACAATCACAAAATCAGGTTTAAAAACTTACTCTGTTGACCAAAAAACAATCATGAGCACCTCAATCCCACCCTCGTCGCCAATTGTAGTTTTAGTAAAGTAAGAAATTGCTAAATACATGATTTAAGTTTTTGTAAAATACAACACAAAGTAAAAAACATATGTAGCTTACATGAAATAACTGTTATCGCTCCTTAGTAAACTTTTTAAGATCTTAAAAAATTGTTTAAGATTCTCTTCGGAAATATAATGGTATTGAATCAAAGAATGTGATTGTAATTGTTTAATTAATAACTTAGTTTTCACAAAAATCAGAAGGGAAAAAAGGATAAACAGTTTTGGGAGTCATCAGCACATACTGTCATATTTATTTTCAGCAGAATGACCTGATATTAGTGAAGGTTATACAATAGAAATTTTAAAAATAATGGTTTTCAAATGTTCAAACTTACTATTATCAGAATATTCCAGTCTCACAGCTAGACCAGCAATCCATTCTAAACATTCATTAGGCGAAGCAACTGGAAGAGGACATTCCAAATCCTTACAGTACTGTATAAATGCATTATTCCAATTAGGAGAATCTAAATCTCTCAAGCTCTCACGATCTTCTATTTTATAGTGCCTAATAACCTGATCTTCTAACCATAAAACAACGGTTTTAAAATGCTGTTCATCTGAAGTTTTTAAAAAAAAAAAAATTAATATAAAATATTATTTTGATAAAACGTTATTTTGATCATAAAACTCACTACTAATTACAAACGAGTCAGCGGAATGATAACCTAAGGCCACAAGTTTACGAACAACCATGACAAAATAAAAGCACTTAATGAAAGATATTTAATAGCATATGAGGAGAAGTAACCAGCCGAAGTACTCTCCCGGAGGAAAGGTTACAAACTCAGGCCAAGGAACATCTGATTGAGTAAAAAAGGCCACATTTAAAAACAAAATGAGTTAGATATTCCAAATGTTTGAACTGAAGCTTTTCTATAAAAATTAGATCAATGTGCAAACAAGACACTTGATCCCAGATGTCTTTGAGGTACTCTCATTATCAATCTAAAGCTGAAAATAACCAATCGGCAAGGAGAATGGTAAAGCTAAATATAAGTACTCTGAAAACAAGTTAAATTGCCATGTCTTCCTCTCACCACCTCAAATCTTGTCAAACCTAATACAGTCAAGTATTGGTTAGGTTGAGATCTTTAATTTCCTAGGTCATTTCAGCATGGAATATTTATAAATTATTTATTTAAAATTTGGCCGGTATTACTTCGGATAAGCAGCTCCAAGATGGCGGGCGGCATCAGTAAATAAAAGAGGGTAAAGTCCGTAGAGTGTAAAGGCACCTTTAGGTTAGGTCTGATCCAGTCACTACAATCTGTACTAGGCATGGGTTAAAATTCTTGTATCTGATACAAAAGATACTGATATTTTTTTGGATCTGATACTTTTGTATCTGATACACAAAATTGAATGACCGTTCCATTATAATTGAATGAATGACCTTTGCATTACAATTGAATGAATGACCGCTGCATTATAATTGAATGAATGACCGTTGCATTATAATTGAATGAATGACCGTTGCATTATAATTGAACAAATAAACTACTGTTCAACGAAACTCTATGCGGCAACAAATTTTTTACTAAGTAAACATATTTTTACTTTCACTTACCTATATATGAAGTATATAGGAAGGGAAAGTATCGGGATCGTGAAAAATTTCGACTTCCGGTTTTCAACGGAAATACACGTTTTGGGGTCCCCTGAGTCCAAATAACCAAGTCCCGCAAAATGGTCTGTGTGTGAACAGATTAGCTCAAAAACTATAAGCCGTACATAACTGAAATTGGGTTTTTGGTGTTTGTATATGCCCGCGATGTGACAGCGAAAATTTCAACAAAATTGGTCAAATGGAGGGGGTACTTTATTTAAAGAATTTTGTCTAATTTTTAGGTTTTTCTCAAAAACTGCTACAACGATTTTGATTAAACTCGGTATTTGGTGTATGTATAGGCCCAGGATGTTACAATCAAAATTGATCAATTGTATAAAGGGCACTTTACTTAATAAATGTTAGCCCATTTTCACGTGTTTTTTTTTATTTACTCAAAAACGGCTGATGTATGTATGTGCCCGCGATGTGACAGTCGAAATTTCATCAAAATTGGTCAAACGGAAGGGGCACATTATTTACTAAATTTTTCCTCATTTTTACGTGTTTTTTTTTCTCAAGAACGGCTCTAACGATTTTTATTAAACTCAGTATTTGGTGTATGTATCGATCTCGATTTCCAGAAAGGCATAAGAGACCAACTTTACAACGAGACGTAAATACACCTTCTATCGATTCACCTTCACGATATATTTATAAAAAGCAACTCGTAGTAAAAGACAAGCATGCAGTAAAAAAAACTCGACTGTTGATGAAATTAGGTCCCTTAAAATAGTAAATGAATAGCAATGAATCGAAAAGTTCGTAAGTAAAAATTGTGTGTTGCGCGCTTGGGGAGAGTCAATATCGTAAACAATGAAGGTCTACTGAAGCAAGGAGCTACTGAAGTGCCATTATTGCTAGTTGAACTTTCTTTAATTAAATTAATTCTATTTAATTAATCATCAGTTGATTATAATAAAGTTAACCGTTAATAGTAGTTTAATTGATTTTAATAGATACAAATTTTTAAACCTTTTATTCCCTTTCTTCAATCTAATCAATCATGTGCAATTAGTTCTTTTTCCTATGGAGTCATCATATAATATACATATTATTTCTCAAAGCCTTTTTTTTTGTCGGTACGCCATAACTTCCTTAATACTTTATCAAATTACATGAATGAGGCATCATTTTAAAGCTTTCCTTATTCGATTGCAAGTTATAAGCGCAAAACCGCGGTTTTGGTAATAAAGGTTTGGTAGTAGAGGTTTCTAAATGGCGTCACTCTTTTCCGCCTTTCAAGGAGAACATTTTCGGTTATATACATTTTTTCGATTAAACCCATCGTTTTCGAGTCACAAGCAAAAACGTGCGATTTCATTCTATTATTTCATACAATATATTATTTCTCAAAGCCTTTTCTTATCGCTACGCCATAACTTCCTTAATACTTCATCAAATTTCACGAATGAGGTATCATTTTAAAGTTTTCCTTTACCGCTAAACCGGAAAAATATACAAATCACTCATTTCGCCATTGATGGAGAGTTATAAGCGCGAAACCGCGGTTTTTGAAAATCATTGTGGCCATAGAAGCTTCTTGTAACATTTCTTTGGGTAAACAAATATTTATTAACGAAAATATAACAATATCAGTGCCAAACGAATTATCACAACAAAAATATTCGAGGAGGATACAAAAATTATAACTTTATAGCACAAATCATATGGCCTGAGCTTCACAGTCAAGACACAGACTCAGACTAACTGGCCCTGTCGCTCGCTCCTTATATGTATCGTCGTCACCATACTAAAATAGCGAATATGCATAGGTTTTTAGTTGCACATTCGTTACTTTAGCATGGTAACGACGATATATAGTCGTAGAAGGGACATTCTAGAAGGTTCGAGGTCTTCTTGGAAGTTAGTGGAACGACGTGGATGTAGCTCGAACAATCTAGATCCAAACAGTTTGCACCAACCGCAATTTCGTTCCAACAAACCGTCTGGGATTTTAAATCATATGTTTTTTATTTAATTTTTATTTAATTATTTAACGTTACACTGCCCTCTCCTTATAGATATTCCTCCTGGATGTCTCCTTTCTAATACGGGCCTGCTCCTAAGGTCGAAAGATAGGTCTCTTCCGTAATCCGCTGCACCTGTTCTTCTTCGTGGTTCCATGCATATGGCGCCAAGCGATTGTAATGGACAATCATAGGCTTTCCCTTGGGATACTTTAAATCCCTGAAGATCGCATCGTTGATGCGATTCTTTATCACGTAGGGTCCCTCCCAGTTCTTCTGTAACTTTAGGTCTTCTCGGGCTGTAGAGCCAAACGAGGTCTCCTTCTTTGTACCCGCCCTGATCCGCTCTACATCATATTTTTACAAATTTTTAATTAAGAAGAAGAAGAAGAAGAAAATTAATTTTTATTCTGGGACATTTAGTCCCCTAAGAATAACAAACATGAACAAAATCAAGATTAACATTTGGATGTAGAGTACAAAACTTTGGTCAGCTTTTGAGCTTAAGAGATATAATAAAAATCAAATAGATATATCCTTAATACTGTTTTCACTATTTACATATTTACATAGCCATCGGGGATTGGAGGGTTTGGAAGGATGTGAGGGATGAAGTTTTTCGGATAGAGACAGGTAATGAATTCCAGAAGGTGGCAGCACGGATGATAAAGGATTTTGTAAAGGAGGCAAATCGGTAAAAAGGGATATACAGGTTAGAGGTTTGGGATCTGGTATTTAGAGAATGTATAGAGGAGCAGGGTTTGAACAAACTGAGGATATAAGGTTTCTTGGTTCTGGAGGTTTGGAAAAGATATACATCTAGGAAGTATTGCCGTCGGAAAACTGGGAAGAGCCACTTCAATTCGGCATACCAACTGGAGACGTGGGAGCGCCTGGGGACACCGAAGATGAATCTAATGAAACAATTCACTAGTCTCTTCAACCTCATTTCATGCATGCCAGACAGTCCCCCGTATACAAGGCAGCCATAGTCAAAATGGGGGAATATAAGAGAGGAAACTAGGAGTTGACGGGTTTTTGGGGACAAGCAATCACGTTATCTAAAAAACTGTTTGAGGATAGCTATGGATTTTCTGGTGTTTTCGGAAATATGATTACTCCACGACAAGTGCTGGTAAAAGACCACCTCAAGGTTTCTGACATAGGATTGGAGCTGAATGGTTTGATAATTAAGACGGAGTAAAGGGTAGTAAGGGAGGGAATTAAGAAGATGCCTGGAGCCAATTAGGATTGCCTTAGTTTTTTGTACATTCAGTCTTAACTCATTTTTTTCTGCCCAGGCGTTGATGCTGTTTATATCTTCTTGAACTTTTTGGATTGCCTCTAGCATTTTGGAAGGATAGGTAAATTTGGAGGTCGTCAGCGTATAAGTGGTATTGGGAATGGTTATAAGTGGTATGGTCCCCGATGGAATCGGGGAGATCGTTAATATAAACAGAAAAGAGAGTTGGAGAAAGTGAGGATCCCTGTGGTACACCTCGTGTTAGTAAAAGAGATGAGGAAGGGGGTTTATCAGGAATGTGAACTGTTTGTGAACGTAGGGATATGAAGGAGAGAAACCACTTCAGGGCGCTGTTTGACATGGAGAGGTTTTGGAGTTTAGAAAGAAGGATCTCGTGATTGACGAGCCAGTATCGAACGCCTTTGTGAAATCAAAGAGAATTAGGATGGTGATTTTATGTTCATCTATAGAGGATTGAAGATCCTGAGTGATCTTCAACAGAGCAGATTGTTGGAGTAATGAGAACGAAACCGGATTGAAGAGGGTTGAGGAGAGCATTTCTTTCAAGGAAGTCATTGAGCTGAGTTTGGCAATTCTTTCAAGCGGTTTGGATAGGTTAGACAGAATGGAGATAGGTCTATAGTCGGAGGCTAAAGTGGGAACTGGTACTTTTTTCAACGGACGGACTATCACTTTTTTCCAGGCTTCTGGGAAAACGGAGTTTTGTAAGGAAAAGTTATAGATGTGTAAAAGAGCAGGAAAGATGACAGGAGGACATAATTTAATAGTCTTTATCATAGTGTCTCTTCATACGGTCGCAGGCGAGACGAAGGTTTTTGCGAACTAGCTCGTGCGTGTATTCTATTCTCTTCTGGAGTCCTGATACATAGTCTAGCCCAGATACATCCAACCCGGGTTTGCTGCCAAAAATGAGGTCACAGGGTAACCTCATCTCTTGACCAAAGAGAACTCTCGTAGGTGTCTGTCCAGAGGATTCGTTAACTGCAGAGCAGTAGGCCTTGAGAAAGTATGGAATCTGACAGTCTCAATCTCGTTGAGTGTCAGAGGTTTCCTTGGAAAAGTACTTTATGAGGGTTCGGTCCATCCGTTCTACCATTCCGTCAGACTGTGGATGGAGGGCCGTAGTCCTGGTTTTTCGAAGCCCTAGTATCTTGTAGACTTTCTGGAATAATGTGCTCTCCAAGTTCCTCCCCTGATCTGAACGTAGTTCAATTGGTACTCCGAAACGGGCGATGAACTCCCTCACCAGAACGTTAGCCAAGGTAGCAGCCTCTTGGTTGGGGACAGCATATGCTTCCACCCACTTGGAAAAATAGTCCACGATTACAAAGATGTACTCATTTCCAGCGTCATTTTCTGGGAATGGTCCTAATATGTTCATGGCTATTCTCTCGAAGGGGCTCCCCGCAATATACACCTGCACGATTCGGCAATAGTGGCAGCAATTAGGTGGGTGTGGACGTCTAGACAGGGCATCTGCATTGCAGTGTCTTACGTCTGGTCTTTGTTCAATTTCAAAGTCGTATACCTGGAGTTTTTGTAGCCATCTGGCAATTTGGCGTTCAGGATTCCAGAAATTTAGCAGCCACTTCAAGCTTGCATGGTCCTTCCACAACAAAAGCTTCGAACCATACAAGTATTTGTAGAATGGTCTCTAGACCTAACAATAGCCAGGAGTTCTCGTCTGGTTACGCAATAATTATCCTCAGGTTTTGATAGCGTCGTGCTAAAATACCCGATTACCCGTTCCTGGCCCTCCTGCAATTGTGATAAAACACCGTCAATGCCTTCTTCACTGGCGCCTATACCTAGGATGAATTTGCCTCCTCCTGGAATTGGGTAGCCCAATAGTCAACCGTTCCTTCAAGGCATCAAAAGCTTCTTGACATTCGTTGTTCCAGCGGAAAGGTCTACCTTCTTCAGTCAATCGACTCAGAGATTTCGCAATGTCCCCAAACTTTCTTACATAACGACGGTAGTAGGAACAAAGGCCCAGGAAACTTTGAACCTGCTGTTTATTGACAGAGGTAGGCCATTGCTGGACCACCTGAATTTTTGCTGGTTCCACCGCTACTCCTTCTCCACTGACGATATGTCCTAAATAGGCGACCTCTGTTTGAAAAACTTCTTTGCGTTTAACGTCAAATTAGGCACTTTAATCCTCTTGAAGACCTCTTCAAGATTTGACAGGTGTTCCTCAAATGTCAGGAATGCTTCGCAGGGGTCAGCTAGTATCAATTAAAATCATCATCGAATCATTTTAAAAAATATCATTTTTGGTTATTTAAATAAATTTTTGTTGAAATGACAAAAAAATAATAATATGTTGGTAAGGAACACTCGGATTCTTATATTAGTTATTTATTTGTACCTTTTGCATTTATATGTGCATTTAACTTGAACCTATTAAATCATTTAAACAGGACAACTTATTTTTAAAAAACAAACAAAGAAATTTACAAAACAAAAGATTAAATTTATTTGTTAAATATTGCTCACTGATCCATGGATACAAGATGATCTGTATCAGTTGAGTGTGAGGTACTAATACAATGAATACTTGATATAGCTAATCCTGGGCTATGATCCAGAGACTGGCTACTTAGAACTGATTCGGTTTCTGAATCATTTAGTACTTGAAGTATTCCTTGCAAACTACTTAATACCTGATCCCTTGCCTAGCAACAGACTCTTTGGTAATTTTATTAATTTATTTTAAGCAATAATGAGATAATAATTGTAGTAATAACTGTATAGTTATAGAAAATACCAGTTTATATTTTTTGATGTTTCATTTATTTAAAAACAAAATATGGTTTACATTTTAAAATACATATAGGGGATATATTTTATTTGAAAAATAAAAGTATGTACACTTAGTGAAAAATTATAATAAAAAAAAGATAAACAACGTAAACATAACAATTTTAAACAGTTCTTTGTAACTAAATATAAAAAAGACAGATATGTATGTAAACACATATGTATTTATGGAGTAAAAATATTGATATTAATTAAATAAATAAATTATTTTTTAGCCCCTACAAAAATTACTGTTAGATAACAACTTAAATTTTAAACTAAGAATCGTATGTTAAATTACCAAGCTAAAAGAATATATTTCAAGATCAAAAACATGCAGTAGTTTACCATGAAATTGATACACCCTGTTTAATGAACAAATTTAAACAAAGAGAACCATTAACTTTCCAACAGATTTATTTATAACCTCAAGATAATAAGGATTAACTCTATAAAATTAAAATATTCAACTTCATTAATTAAAAAAAAATCAACAAAACAAAATGAATAAATGATTTCACCTCACTGTCAAAATGATACAACTTCTTTCAGATTAACTTTTAAATGTTATTAACTAAGTTCAATACCTAGTAGCCCAGCATTTATTTTAGCCTTTAAATTGGTTTTGACTCATAAGCAACGGTCATTTAATGTATCAGATTCAAAACAGTATCAGTACACTTATATCAGATACAAGAATTTCAAGTATCAACCTATGCCTATTCATTTGTACATTATGTTAGTTGTTCCCATTATTGAGGCGGGAAGGTTACCTTCGGTAACTCTCGGTAAACCCGAACTAAATCATGGATATTGGGTAGGACGTGATCGGAATACCTTGTTGTTTACTCACGCTGGTAACAACAATTGAAAGGATCCGCTGAAAAACGTTCTAAGCGAAAAAATTGCCGAAGTGGCACTTTTGGGTGAATGTATTAAAATGTATAATAGTACGTCATAGTATGATATAGTACTACATTATGTCATTTTACATGTATGCATAACATATCACATGAGAAAAAAAATTCACCTACAGAACTAACAATAACTTTAGACTATGATTTTATTTCAATGATTACTCATCATTGCATATTTGTCACTTAGAACGTTTTTCGGCGGATCCATTCAATTGGTCATTTATTATTTTTAAATAATTAATTTATAATTATTAAATAATTTTATTAGAAGAGAAAAGATTGGCCATGGCCCAGAATCTGATTCTAATTATGTGATGGAAATGATTGAGGGTGCGGTGAAATATTTGAACAAACATCTACCTCCATTATGACCCTATGATTAATTTGATATGACATGGAGAAGAGAGTAACAGAAAAGAGTAAAGGACCTCTTCATTTAAGATATTAGGTGAAAAGAGATTCACATTAAAGAGCAAAAGTTATAATTTAAGGTAGTTTTAGTTTTAGCAATTGAATGGTGGATCACAATTCATTCATTGAGAGCTTGTGATTCAAAGGTTAGTTATCTATACAATGACCAACATATATAGCAAGGTGGGGTGTATAATTAAAAAAAAGGAAGAGAAATCTAAGGGTTGAGAAGATATTTATGACTAGGAGAGATAAGCGGACCTTACACGATCAATAATATTGACAATATAGTATGGTATAGTCAATAATATTAATCGTGTAAGGTAAAAATTTGAGTATTGCTGGCGATATTGATCGTGGGCCCTCAACGCTAAACGACAGTATTGACAATATTGATATTGACAATATTATTGATCATGTAAGGTTCGCTATAGATGTCTTTGAGAAGTGGGATTTAATATCTAGATAAATTACAATTTGATTAGAAGTATATGAAACACGGCTTATTGCACAAATAATGATTATATGGGAGTTAAAAGAAAATGGTGCTCAACTTTTCTGGTTAAGTTGTTTAATTCATAATCGTAAGAGCTGGGTGGATTGTTTATTTTTATTACCCAAGAGAAAACACAGAGTTAAAAGCGTGGAAGGGTAGATTTAAATAAGCTAGGCATTAGAGAAAGTCTGACAATGTTTTATTGGTTAAACACAAATTTTATAAAATCATTTTAAAACTTCACATATTTTTGTTTTACCGAATTAGTGCCACATAGTTGATTTGATTCTCAATATTTTCTTACAATTTCATGAAGAAAAACCAGCTATAATCCTTTTTACTCATATTATTATTGATCTGTAGTTAATAAAAATTATTGCTTTATTTCATTTAAATGTACCTATATTTACACACAATAATAAATATAAAATAAATCATAAGATAAGGGCAATTATTTTTATTATCATGGATAATTATACATTATTTTAGATAATTTTGGTTTCAATCTTTTCGTTTTTTCTTTTTCTTCTTTTTTCTTCTATCTTCATCAGAACTCTGTAAATGAAACATTCCTTCTTAAAATATTGAATAAGCAATAATTTAAAAGTTAAATTTGCAATAAACAGGTTAATATAGAATTAATCATAGGACATTCAATACTAACCATGTCAAAAGGGCTGTGTTATTTATTGATAAAAAGGACAGTACCTTGTTATTAATAAATATAAAATTTTTGCCAGTAAGACTAACTTACTAGCAAGAAAAAACCAGCAAATAAATTTATTAAGAAAGAATATCTGGAAAGTTCTGATGCTAACTCGGTTTGGAGCAATTAAGATTCAAGAGGAGTTCTTGGAGTGAAGACTGACAAAAAACTCCATTAAATCCTTATGTTTCTTTTGACTAGTGATTGATTGACAAGCTATTTTCAAAAATATTCCTAACTCCTAAATATTAAAGTTCCATAATCACAATATTTTTAAAATTAATATTAAAAAAATTAAATTAAAACAAGATGGATAGAATCAGCAACTAATTATTTCAACGAAATAACTACTTACAAAGAAATTTGTAAATTAGTGTTGCAACTTTAAATAAATTGAAATTTTTAAAATGGCAATGGCTCCAATTTTAACCAGGGTGTTTGGATCAGTGAAGAGGGAAGGTTTACATGGCTGGAGACACATACCCTATAGTCCATACCCGGTGGGAGTAGATCTCGTGCGCTGTTGCCAAATCTTCAAATCTACCCGGTTTTCACATTAAAATTTTGAAAAACTTCATTTCATTTTTTTAACTTTCATAATGTGCAGAATTTGATTCTCTATCAGCCTATCCTAAAAATAAAACACAGAAGATAAATCTACAATCGCAATAAATTATTTTTGGTAATTTTTATACTTAAAAAATTTAATGGAAATTCTTGTGTCATTATTTTTAAAGATATTGCTTTGAAATTTTTCATAAAGACAACAGACATTGCTTACATTCATAACAAAGAAAAAAAAATTGTTTTGGTGTACCTTTCCTATTTTTTGGCCAAATGAAAATAAAAAAATGAAATTTTCGATTTTGAAAAAGTAGCCTGCGAGGAATTTTCGTACTGTAGCAGCATATGGAAATTTGGCATATCCCTTATAAAAAGGACAATTCGAATTTAATTTTAGGCTATGTCCGAAATTTGTGGGACATACATTTATAATTTTTAAATGTAAACCTCATAGGTGTACCACTGCAGGCGACTAAATAAAGATATCATACTTAACATATTGTAACATTAAATTGATAATCAAATAAAAACATATGGTTTAAAAACCCAAACCTTTTGTTGGAACGACTATTGGTCGGAACAAACTGTTGGAGCACGTGGACGGGCTTAGATCTTTTTGAAGGAGACCTGGAACCTCCCAGGAGGATCCCGAACCTTCCAGAAGGTTCGTTTTGCGACTATATATAACGAGCGAGTGACTGGGTCAGTTAGTCTTAGTCTGTTTCTTGACTATGAAGCTGAAGTCATAAGATTGTGTGTTATAATGTTATCATTTTTGTAGATTTGAAGATAGCTCGTTAAAGGCCGCTTTGAATAATTTGTCGGCTGAAATAAATGATTAATTGACCAGTCAGTCTCCTGAAATAAATGGGTTATATCATAAATTGGCCAGCCAGTCAGCTGAAATAAATGAAACATTGGCCAGCCAATCAGCAGACATAAATGGTAAAATGTCGAATTTATCTAGCGAAATAAATGATAAGATACCCAGCCTATATTCTAGTTTGTCGGCTGAGATAAATGATAAGGTGAACAATCTGGCCGGTGATATAAATGAAAAGTTGGCCAGTCAGTCAGCCGAAATAAATGAAAAGTTGGTCAAACAGACTGCCGAGATTAACGAAAAGATAACTAGCCTAAAGTCAAGTTTCTCAGCTGAGATTACTGACAAGCTGATTAACTTGTCGGAGGAGATAAATGAAAGGTTGGCTCAACAAGAAGCGAGGGCGTTTGAGAAGGAGCCTGAGATATTAACGATCGTCAGAGAGCAGCTCTGCCCACAGCCATTAAAAGATGAGGAAAGACTTGAATCCCAAGCCACTGAGAGCTGAGCCAGGATAAAGCCCCAACGTTTGATGGTAAGTCATCCTGGTCGAATTATCTCAAACAGCTCAACGCACCGGCTAGTGCTAATGGATGGTCCACGAGAGATAAGGCTGTTGCCCTAACAGTAGCCCTCCGAGGCGAAGCTCTGGATGTCCCCAGACCCTCAACGTGAACAACCCTTATGATTATGACTTATTAGTAAGCCGGCCACGCAGCGGATTTGGCCACGCCCACCAAGAACAGGTATACCAGTCCCAGCTAATAATTAGGAAACAGAAAGCGGCTGCGGCTTCAAGAGTTCGAAGTGGACGTTGCGAGGGTGGTAAGACTAGCTTATCTAACAGCCGCAGAAAGTTTGTTGGAGTGCTTAGCAGTCCAAGCATTCGTCGATAGCCTACAGGACGCGGAACTTCAGAGAGCTATGCGCCTTGCTCGCCATATACTGCTGGTAGATGCCATCTCTACTGCGTTGGAGTATGATGTGACTACAGAGGCTTCTCGCAGCCATGCAAGAGTCCGGGCCATGAATAGTATCGACTGCAGCAAAAGGCAGTAGATTATATGTGGACGGCATCGTCAACGGCACAAGATACGCCATTTTGGTAGACACGGATGCTACTAAAACCAAGAAATCATGACCAGGAGGTTGGGAAAGGCGTCCTTGTCGGAAAGGCCCTCGTCATACCGTTCCTATACCTACCTGTTTGCAACAACAATGACTATCCAGTTATTATTAAGAAGGGGACAAAGGTGGGGAGTTTAGAGCCTGTGACATCCATGATACTTCAGGCGTCTATGAAAAAGGAGCAAACTACTGAAAATCTCAGAAGACCAATAGAAGGCCTTGACCCGTCACTGTCACGAAAAGAAAAGGAGAAAGTAAGGGACCTCGTGAATCGATAATGCCCTGTCTTTGGCTCAGAATTCGGTAAGCCAGGTATAACAAGCTTGGTGAGTCATAGAATCGATACTGGTGATGCACGCCCTATTCGTCAAACTGCGAGGCAACTTCCCCAAGTTAAGAAGGAGGAGGCTGAGAATGCTCTTCAAGAGATGGTAGGGTACGGAGTGGTGGAGCCATCGAGTAGTCCATGGGCCTCTCCGGTAGAGCTCGTAAAGAAGAAGGATGGAATGACCCGCTTTTGCTTAGATTACCAGACGCTCAACGACGTGACGAAGAAGGAGAGCTACCCATTGCCGAGGATCGATGACGCCCTCAACGCTCTAGCAGGATCCAGACTGTTTTCAACTCTGGACCTAAAAAGAGGATACTGGCAAGTAGAGATTGGCCCTGCTGACAAGGAAAAGACTGCGTTTACCACTGGATCGGGACTATGGCAGTTCACTGTTTTACCGTTCGGCCTCTGCAACGCTCCAGCAACCTTTAAACGCCTGATGGAGAACATTCAAAGAGGTTTGTCCTGGAAGAATTGCCTCGTATATCTCGATGATGTCATATTGGTTGGCCGGACGTTTGAGGAACACCTATCCAATCTTGAAGAGGTCTTTAAGGGATTAAAAGCGGCAAATTTGACACTCAACACTAAGAAATGTCATCTTTTCCAGACTAAGGTATTTAGGACACATTGTCAGTGAAGAAGGTGTAGCGGTCGACCCAGCGAAAATTCAGGTGGTCCAGCAATGGCCTACCCCTGCCAACAAACAGCAGGTTCGAAGTTTCATAGGCCTTTTTTCCTACTACCGCCGTTATGTAAGTAAGTTTGGGGATATTGCGAAGCCTCTGAGTCGATTGACTGAAGAAGGTAGAACTTTCAACTGGAATAACAAGTGTCAAGAAGCGTTTGATGCCTTGAAGGAATGGTTGACCTCGGCTCCAATACTGGGCTACCCAGTTCCAGGAGGCAAATACAGACACCAGTGAAGGAGGCATTGGCGGGGCCTAGATCTTTTTGACGGAGACCTGGAACCTCCGAACCTTCCAGAAAGTTCGTTTCGACTATATATAAGGAGCAAGTGACTGGCCCAGTTAGTCTTAGTCTGTGTCTTGACTGTGAAGCTCAATTCATATGATTGTGAGTTATAACGTTATCATTTTTGTAACCTGCTCAAATATTTGAGTTGTATTAATTTGTTGAAATTGATGATTGTTATATTTTTGTTAATAAATATTTGTTATTACAATATAATAAGATATACTCCTTCAACTACTTTCACTAACGAGATGGGAGTTTAGTAATTGAATCATGACGAATGATCAAAAATGATAAAATAAAATGAATTAAAAATATTTTATGAACTACCTGCTCAAGAACGAAGTACGTTAATTACAAATACAATTGTTTTAATAATTATAGTTTTAATAAATACCACATTTTCTTATTACACCTATATTATTCACTAGGCAAAATTATGATTAAATTTATTTCAAAATCTAAACACCAAAAAGTGAAATTCTTTATACCTGTAGTCCCAGTAAGGGTTGATGCGCTGTCCTGGTTTAAGATACAATGGATCAGTGATCATCTTAGGGACCCAACAGGGTTATTGCCAGGATAATGAAATTATTTTTAAAATAACGAAAGATGAAAAGTTTTTGAAATAAATTGAATCATAATTTTGCAGAGTGAATAATGTAGGTGGGTGATTCTCATATGAATTGACTATTTAGTGTCCCCGGTCTTAACATTCGTTATTCAGATATTTTTTCATGTCCAAAAATTATTGTTGGATATTTATTTTATAGTTTTCTGTTATAGCAATACGATAGTAACATTTAAATTAACCTAGGCATCATAATAAACAAAATACCTCAATGTGAAGTTTGAAAATGTCACGAGTGTTACAGTACCCAAGCTGGTTATGTTTAGTTCAACACATCCTGAAATGAACCCCTGATAATTGATTAAATTTGAACAATGAGGTATTATATTGTAATAAGGTGGTGTTTCAAGGTATGAGTGATATATTTAGTTAACTTGTAATACTTTGAATGTAAATCAGGAAAATGAATCTGTCCCCAAGGTTAGTTGAAAAATTCATGGCGAGTGTTGTCGGCTGTTCTGGGCAACACTGTTCTTTGAAAATGTTGGGAATGGCCATGATAACCTTTGTCGATAATAGCGGCTATCAGTCGATGTGCAAACTTGGAGAAGAAAGTATCTAATAGGCAGCTATATGATATCCAATGCATAATCATGTATGTCACAAAAATTATAGGTCACGAGTGTTACGTTAATTGTATGTATCAGCGTTCATTTAAAAATGTGAATGATTCGTGCAAAAGATGTTGGTTAGGGACATTTATTCGAGGTCATCCTCTCATATATGTCCGACACTTGGTTTAGCTAAGGATGGAGATTTTCTGTGAAAATGTCACGAGTATTACCTAACACTTGTGATGGAAAAAGAATTGTGGCGAAGTGTTGATATTGTTATGTTTTAATGCCTAAATGATTCATTTCTTTTGTATAGCCATTTTAACAAGCTGTAGAAAGGAGCAATAGAGAACAGAAAAAATAGACTAAGGACATAATGAAAAATATATTTTTAATAAAAAAGAGATGTTGGCCAAGAGAAAGAAAATAAGAAAAATGGCAGCTTGTTAAACTATTCAGTCTACTCAGCTTGTGAAAATACTGTTCAGTCTTTGAATTTGACCTACATGTAAAGCAGTGAACGAATTACTTATGGGTGAATCGCTGACACTGAACTGAGTAAAAACTGAGCAGCAAAATCATATATATTTCACAACGAGATGATCAATGAGCTGCAAATATCCGACAAAAAACCTAAGCCTTGACAGAACAACTTATTCGGGGCCCGGTGTGGCTGTGCGGTAAAGCGCCGTACTCCCATGCCGGAGTTGCGGGTTCGAGTCCCGCCCTGGGTGGTGCTTTTCTTTCCTAGGAGAAGTATCACCCAGTGCCATGGGTGTTAGTATGGACAGTATAGGGCTTCACAGGAAGCCTTAAAGTCCCAAAAAAAACAAAAAAAAAAACAACTTATTCATAGGACAACTAGCGAGAAAGTATAGGCTACTAAGCTTGGCAAGTAAAGGAGTAGGAATAGACGCCAGACTAGTAATTATTGTACAACAAAAGGAAAACAAGATTCGATGCCTTACAAACGAGGTTTTACTCCGTGATATGGAGTGAGCAAGAATAAAAAAAAAAAATAAAAAACATTACAAAAATAAGTAAATACAAATACAGAAACGCTCCTTACTAAACTCATTTTTGAGTTGAAAAAATACTAAGACTGAACGAACTGAATTTTTTTTCAACTTTGTTTTCTTGAACACCTTATTGATGATATTCAGATCAAATTTTATTCATAAGTTGAATTTTTTTAAACCCAAAAATCAATTTCTAAAAATGTTAAATGGTCAAATTAAATGAGAATCACCCATGTGTAAATAAGAGAATGTGAAATTTAGTATGCATCCCACAATTGTCGGACATAGCTTAAAATTAAATTTAAATTGTCCTTTTTATAAGGGATATGCCAAAATTCCATAGACTGCTATAGTACAAAAATTCCTTGCAGGCTATTTTTTAAAAATCGAAAATGTCATTTTTTATTTTTCATTTCGCCAAAAAATAGGAAAGGAACAACATTAAAACCATTTTTTTTCTTTGTTAGGAGTGTAGGCAATGTCTGGTGTCTTTCTGAAAAATTTCACAGCAATATCTCTAAAAATAAAGACATAGGGACGAGAGAAACAAGAATATCCATTAAAATTTTTAAGTAAAAAAATTACCAAAAATAATTTATTGAGATTGTAGATTTATCTTTGGTGTTTTATTTTTAGGAATTTTTCCTGAAAAGATTGGATGAAGTTGAAATTAGTGGCAACGTCGCACGGAGGAATAAGGACAGAGTTATCTAGAGCGTGTTAGAGAGAGACAGAACTCCCTAGGCAAAACACGTACTGCCATCTCGACATGAAATGCAATAGTAGCATTTTGCATGCAAGGGTGATGCTGAGACCTGGGTTTGAACACCAGACAGAAAACCTTTTCCCTTCAGATAAAATTATGTAAAAATTACTTAATACCATAAAATTTAATAATAATTTTGAACACGACATGTATCACAACTTTCACCTATCACCCTCCTTTTTTTGACTAAAAATAAACATAAATTTTGGAGATAAGTGCTATCAAAAAGGGAGCACATAAAACTTTTTTCCTTAATGAAATTTTTTTATAATTTATTCCATTGGAAAGTAGGTACCGTTGTCAGTACTTCGAACAGTGGTGAACCAAGAATGAAGTTGGCTCAAATTACAAATGGGACTCCATAAATGCCGGGGATTCGACCTAGTATAAAAAACCAGCTCAAAGTAATCGAGCGAAAGGTGCTTTAATAAGAAATAAGATAAATAATATAATAAAGTAAGATTTGTATGGAGTCCTCGGACGAATATGGGACTTTATCTTTCATACAAATAAATTGACATAGTCCAATTTATCAAATCATAATGAATAGAATGGCTGGGGCAAATAATAAGAATGCCAAGCAGGCACCTGCAGGGTAATTAACTGGCAAAAGTTGAATAACAAAGATGCTGGATGGATGACATCCAAGAGGACATCAGAGCACTTGGCATTGTGGGATGGAGATAAAAGGCCAGAAATAGAGAAGAGAATTGACAAGGAAGCTCAAGGTCTTGATAAAGACCTCAAACTAGGGCCTGAAAGTCGAACATATCAATATATTAATTTCACATAAGTGATATTCTTTATGACCACACCCCCCAATAATTTTCACTACTTCCCACTATTTTTCATCTGCAGCATTTCTAAAAGCTACATACACAATATCAGAACCCTTCAAGCTCACTTGGCTAATCCAATTAAGTTTTTTATTAACTCTTACTTCTTAAGTTAAATTCCGATATTTCACTAAATGTATTCTTTTTTCAATTTTTCAAAACATTATTTTTAAAATTGTTTCATGTATTTCAAGCAAATACTAATTTATAGTAAAAAACTTACATCAGATGAAGAATGGTGTCTTTTTTTCTTATTTTTTTTATGTTTTTTTTTCAACTCCTTCTTTTTCTTTTTTAGTTCTTTAATATCTTTGGTAGCAGTTGTGGGGTCTTGACTATTATCAGGTACATCTTCATCAGGAAGAAGTTCATAGATTTTACCAGTTGGATCCTAAAAAAACCAACATAATTAAATGTCATTCAAAATTTGATACAAATATATATTTATCTGTAAGTAAAGACTTTACATGATATTAGTTGTCAATTTGGTCAAAACATGCAGGATAAGCAACTCGGTTAAAATAACATTACTCAGGGAGCACAGTGATGAACTACTACTACAATCAAAGTTATGAGTTTGAACCTGGCTATTCTGCTGCATACCAACCCTGGAATTAGTTGACAATCCTGGGGCACACCCAGCCTCTATGAAGGATTATAGTTTAATAGGAAAAAGACCAACTAAAACTATCCTTTACACCTAAAGCTTCATACTTCATTGAGTTATGGTCTCCCCACAAAAAAAAAAAAGTCCTAGGTTGCTGATGACAAGATATATAAAAAGATATCTCTTACCGGAACCAATTTTCTATTCCAAGTTTGTAAGTAAATTTGGTTTTTAATCATAGATAACTGTTCCTTGATATCCAAAGTAACAAGAAATGGCTAAATATAAACTATGAAATGATTTTATAATCAAATAACATAGAAAAAAAAATATATGATTTCTTAAAACAAAAATTGGCATTTCCATAAATATCATCATAATATTGTAATTTTCTGAAAAATACAAGGCACAAGAAATTGAAAATTTAATTCCAATTTATTATCGGCCGTTTCTATGAACCATGAACCATTTTAGTAAAAAAAGAAGGGTGTACATAACCACCAGATTTTGTTTTCATGAGAGGATGAGTAACCTCTCTTTTTTCGAAGTCCCTTAAAAAGGTACTAATTTTTTTAAGAGAAATGTTATAACAACACTTTATTTTTCATTTATATTCCAATAGGTTATCTGTTTTTTCACTGTTTGTTTTTATTCGCTCATGCACTACTAAGCAATTTCAATAAGGAACTTATATTGTATTAAATTTACTTTTATATTACGTAGTGATTAAATGCAATGTTTTTAATCAATTCTTCCTTCTTATGTGAAACTTAATTGGTTTATGAATCAAGTTGGTTTTCTTTATATTTATTTTCAATTTTTTGCAGAGATGTAATGACCTTATTTAAAAATAAAAAGGAAAAACTTATTTTTTAAATGTAATCTCGTGTAATAAAAGATTACAGCTGAAACTAAAACAATAAACAGAGTATATGAGTGATAAACTTGTGAATGAACCACAGCTGGTGCTATGGTTCATTCATTAACGGTCTGTAAAGCACAGATGGGCCAATTACATATTGGGAGGGGCACAAAATTCCAGCTCTTGTCTCTTCAATATCACACCCTTAACATAAAATCAGAAACCTTCTTGGATAGGGGGTGTATGGCTATAAAACCTTATAACTTTCTTGATCGTACCTGAAGTCAGTTTTGAGTTTTATCGGCATGTGCATGGTACAATTTGCTTTATAATATATATTGATTATATAATTATAAAATATCAATATAAAACTCAAACATTAATTAAATTAATAGAACTGGAGGATGAATAATCTCTAAAATTTTCATATTTAAGAAATTCATTGGGTTCTTAACCCTCCCCTGAGTCTCTAAGCACTAATCGTCCGATTAGCGATAGAGGAACGGAGTGACATAAATTAAACAATCAAACAAAAGTACCTGTCTGCCATCCATCGGATAGTATAGTTTCCAGCAAAGATTCAAACATCTGAGGACTCGACTTTAAACTTCACCCTAATCCCAACAAACCCAAGACCTTTCACGTTTTTATTGTGATTTGATTCCAGATTAATAATCTCAAGGCACCATGGCATAAGAATTATTGAAAAAAATTGGGTCAATATAAAAAATAGAAAAGTCTTGACCAAGTACAATTTCAATTCCATGAGTTTTTTAATTGAGAAGCAAATGTTGTAAGATGTAATGTAAGTGCCAAATTGTTCTGTCAAAACTCGAAGGTCTTTTGGAATCCATAGCATATAATACATATATGCATAAAGTGGTCTTATAGGATCATCTATCACATCAATTTGAAAATTAACAGAATATCAGTAATAAAGTTTAGGTTACACTAAACATGAAATTTTAGGGGCCAGGTCTGTGAGACTACACTGCGCGGCTAAAGGTTTCATAGGCATAATGCGCCAACAGAAAAAAAACAAAACATGAAATTTACAAAACAGAAAGACTTAAATAAAAAACTCAAGACCATTGATTCTAAGAGTTCTTGGCGGAATATAAATAAAAGGCTAGATCTACCCTGGAATTAATTTACAGAATGAACATTTTGCAACTCATAAGTAAATATAGGATTAATACTTGCAATAAATTAAGTTGATATAATCAATCCAAACTAGAGACTAACCTTAAAACAATCTTTGCCAATGTGACCATGGACTCCACATTTTGAACAGGTGGTATTGAAAACAGCTTCCAATTCAATTCTTTTTCTACCTGAGCTATTGGGCCTCTCACGCCGTTTTTGTTCATCCTGACTAGTTCAAAAAAAAAAAAAAAAAATCAATCTGTATAAATATTTGATAAAAAAAAAAAAAAAAATTGGTACTAGTATCACTATATTAATTTTATTATCCTTCTATTACTTGTGCATGACCAATATGGTGCAGCTTAGTGAGCCCCCGATCTCAATGGAAAAGTTACTGTTTGGGGTTAATTTATCAACGAAGAGCGAGTGGGAGTGTAAAGCTAGGATCTAATAAAGCTGATCAAGCCCCTTTTTAAACTGAAAAGAAAGCGATGGGAGTTCGCTTATATTACATAACCTCCTGAAATAGGCAACGCTCAGAAGAAACATAGCGATAGCATTACCAAAGATTTCTTTTTACTCACTGGATCTGAACACCATTTGGATCAAGATCTTTTCCTCCTCCTTGATCAACAACTTTCATGGACAGCGAAATTTTCCCATCATCCTGATAAAACAAAAAAGAAGATGAATTAACAGATCAACAAGACAATTAGAGGAACATATATTTAAAATTAAATTTCTCTAAAATCGTACAATTTTTTCTATTTTAAAAATCATAAAAATATTTCAACAATAACGATCCAATAGAAAGTTATGATTACTTTATTAAAAATTAAGGAAGTGATGGGCTAGAGAGAAGGTATTCACATTCCACTTATAATCCTGGGCCACCTCTTCTTCCTCAATTTTTTATATGTTCAAAAATATACTTGAATAAAAAGTTTAATTTTCAAGAACATATGTATTCATTGATCTCTCCTTTTCTATTCATATGCTTGTCTTTTCCAGAATTGAAACAAACTGATACTGACTTCTTCAGAAACTGAAGATATGTTATGAGGAAACTATGGGACTTTAATTCTTAATATAGGCTTGTTCCTATATTCCATCACAAACACCCCTAACTTTGTATGCTAATAATTTAATATTTAACTGCATTAAATCCAAGAAAAAAAAAGTAAAAATAAAAATTTGCAAAGGTGTACAAGACAAGACAATTACCCTGTCTCATAAGATATTCTTATCAGTTCTCCATGATCTAACGCAAACTATCAATAGGAAGAACAAAGGAATAAAAATCCCAGGAGAATCGCTCAATCATTTAGAGTTTGCAGATGACCTAGTCATAGTAGGAGAATGCAAAGAAGAAATCCTAAGGATGTTAAAACAATTTATATAAGCAGGAGAAGAAATAGAGCTCAAAATAAATTATAAGGAATGTTAATTTGTGTCAGTAAATGATGAAGATTTAAAAATTGGTGAAAAACATAAAGAGCAAGTAGAAAAATTCCTATAACTTGGGCATCTTATTTTTCTCAAAGGGCAACATGAAGAAATAAGCAGACAATGTATCCAAGGATGACGTGCACTCTTCAAGGTTAAGGATATATACAGATCACCAGAGAGCTTAGAAGTCAAGAGAAAACTCTGGATGAGCCTGGAGAGCCGGGTGCTTCCGGCCATGACCTACAGTTACAAAACATGGGTAATAGACAAGAAGACTAGCCACAAATTGAGTTACTGTCATAGGGTGAAGCGATACCTTCGCAGAATATCAAGGCAAGATCATAAACCAAATAAGTGGATTAGAAGTCCAGGACCAGTCTTGTCATCAGGAGAAATGAAATGAGTCATTCAGGATTCAGGATCTGGCAGCTCCTGGACTAGTATCCAAATTAGCACCCATGGAAGAGAGACTTCCTCCAACAGATTGGGATCAAGACATGAAAAAGAGTTTCGGAGGTGCAACCGGGAAAAGAATATCATTGGATAGTAAAGAGTGGAAACGGATGGGACAGGTGCGGTGGTAGAAACAATCGTACTTAAATCATCAACTAAGTGTTGATAAATATTGGATATATAAATTTTTTATCATGTTTTATATGCAAGTAAAGGTTATTATTATTATACAATCCAAAAGGAGAAATTAATAAATAAAAAAATCCTTTGCACACAAGTCACCAATAGAAAGACTGCAATGAAGTATCACAAAACACAGACCTAATCATGCTTTGTCCATATCTGTGGATAAAAAAATTCACCTAAAAGTTAGGGGTGAACCAATTACAACCCAAATGATACATAATATGGCAAAATACCTTAAGAATCATTTATAAAACACTCTTTTTAATAAATACAATACTAACTGTCAGTTTAATGACTTTGCACCATACTCTATCACCTTTCTGTAAAACATCTGAAGCATCATCAACATTGCTATTAGATATTTGGGTTCGATGAACAAGTCCTTGGTTCTTACTTCCAGCTAATTTAACAAATGCCCCATATTGATGAACACTCGCCACCTAAACATTCTGTTATTTATTCTTCAATTTTTACAAGATACATATAGGCGGAAAGTGTTTTAATTATAATAATGGTAACCTCGCCAAGGAATATATTGTTTAAGAGATTTTTGTTTTCTTCAAACATCTTGGTCAATATTCCTCTAGACTATTAATTGAACATTGTTAACAATTTCAACCACCGACTTTTAAACTAAGCGAAGATTTACAGCTGAATTCAGCCAAAGTGAATAGAGAGAAGGTGGGCTCACTGTATAAGCAGCAAAGCCAGTAGATACCTGGCCTATGACGTATTTGGACGCAAGAGAAGAGCTGTAAGTAGACATGGGTCGTTTTAAAATTATAGGTTATTTTGGTCTATACCTTTTTCAATAAAAAAATCTCTCATTTTCGCCGGGATTTTTTTATAAAGTGCCACAATACCGGTTCCTTAACTAGCCCTAAAAGCACGCACACACTTTAGTGGATATTTTGGGAAATAAACGTTTTTGAAACTTTTGGGAAACTCATCGTTTGTAGGGAGTGAGAAATGACACGTCAAAACAAACTTAAAACTTTTATTTCAGTACAAAAATAAGAATGCGTTATAGTAAAAAAATAAAAAAGAAGAAGAAAAGAAATGTATTTACTAATTTAACAAAATCTTGAGAACCATGCATTATCAGTCTGCACCCCTATGTTTGTTTTGCTAATTAACGCACTATTTCGTTTTCATTCCGCGTTAATTTAGACTTCTAAGTTTGTACCCCTGTTTTTCTTTCTTTTTTTTCTGGAAGATATCCTGGAGTTTATTTTGATCATCAAATGGGAATTCCAAATAAATATTTTTTGCACTCGAAACAATTAAAGCAGCTCAATCGTTTCCTAGTGTGAAGGAAGGTTCCCCAACCTGTGGGAAGCCATCATAGTGCCGCGAAAGGAAGGGATGGTTGGAGGTAAAACTTCCTTCATCGATGCAATATCTTGACCATCAACCAAGTTGATGTGTACATGCCTTATATTGCTCTTTAAAAATACCAAGAAGCGATGGAAGCTATCACCATCTTTACATTGTGCAACGATTCGATCTGCCGTCCTTTTCAAGACACCTCCCACACGATCAGGAGCGCTTAAGAGTATTTCTAAGTCTCTAAAACTAAAAAGATACAATATGTACAAGTTTTATGCCAATTGACCAGTTAAACAAACATAGAAAATATCGGGTAGAATCGGTAAGAAAGTATCGGCTATATCGATACTTCCTATGTAACGGTGAACAATTAAAGTATTGATACAACTATTGTGAGTATTGGATGTAGTGTATCGATACATAGTCATAACGAAAGTATAAAAATTACCCGATACACATCCGCCAAGTGTAGCCCCGGCATTGAGTTACTTATTCATCTGCAGCTACAAATACGTAAATACGTTATTTCTATTGATGGCAGGGTGTTATGGCATATTAACCCATAGAAATAGTCTCCCTCACTCTCCAAACCTCATCTCACTCCATAAAATTTTTATTTTTTTTTCAATATTTGTAGGGGGTGAGATTGTAGGGAGTGAGGTTTTGGATGTTTTTATGCTGGCCAGAGGTTTCAGATTTTCTCATATTATAAAATTCTCATATAATGTGAACATTAATGCTCATATTAAAGGTCCATCATTAATACATTAAACACTTACCTTAATTTACAAAAGTCTTGTAGGGAGTGAGGAAGTATAAAAATACTCTAACGAATTCCACCACAAAATTATTTCTTCAACGAACACAGGTAGTCTAATGACAACAAAGCTAGGTTAGTCTGGTAGCTATGTAGCAGCTGCGTTACCTTATATTTTTCAAGCAGTGAAATACACCTTTTCCTGGTTGTGGAGGGTTAGTTAAGAAAATTTTTAGGGTGTGAGGAAAAACTGTGTGACAATAATAAAACCTCTGAGATGTATGGTTAAAGGATTTTATTTTCATAATCTACCCAGTTATTATCTTAGCGGAGGATACACTGAGGGCTAAAATAATTTTTTCAATAATATATGCACTCAGTTAGGGTAGCATAAAAATATGAGATGTAAGAAACCTATACCGTGTGACAGTTGTAGGAAGTGAGAATTGACGTAATTAACAATTTTTAACTAAGAAGCATATCAACTTTTTAGCCTCAGATTAGTTTGTCTATGTAGGGGCCAGATTGTTTTATCTCTTCAAAATTTTTGAAATTTCTTTGACGAATAGTTTAGATGTGGAGGCTGTGTGACACAAAATAACCCATATTTTTGGAATGACCCACATGCACTCCGCCGCACAGTGGAGTATTTACCATCAAATCCTGGCCAAAAGTAAAAAAAAAAAAATTGTACTTCAGAACATCACATTAGGAATGCATGCATCGAGATATATTTTTTTCGTTCATTGTTATCCACTTCTTGCTCCAGAGAACAAGTCAGAATCCAGAGCTGAGGACGCTCCAAGTACACAGTTGCTTTTTCCCGAGTTGTAAGATGTTCAAAGATGCTGTGATTTCTGTGGAAGCCATTTAAAAAGTGATCTAAAATTTCTCTACACAGTTTCGAAAGGTATGTATGCATTTTTTGATGATAAGTAGTATTTAGCAAGTTTTAATATCATAACGGTTAACTTATAGTTCTTTTAATTACGATGTTTAAACGAAAAAAAAAAAAAAAAAAGACTTGTTTAAAAGAATAAAATAGATTATGTTGTATTGTCGGGCTTTGTCGGACAGATACTTTTTCATTAATGTAAAGTAGAATCCTTCTACTTGCCATACCGCAAAAAAAAAAAAAAAAAAAAAAAAAAAATCTCACCCCAACACACTCCCCCTTTTTTTAAAAATGTATGAAAATACCTCTTAAAGTGTATTTTTACTTTCACTTACCTATATAAGTACACTTTTTGGGGTCCCCTGAGTCCAAATAACGAAGTCTCGCGAAATGGTCAGTGTGTATGAACAGACTAGCTCAAAAACTATAAGGGTCTGGCCACACATGTCCGCACCGGATCCGCACCGTAGCAATAATACAGGTTATGTTCAGAATATTTTTAATTTAACTTACATAGTACCTTTAGTTATGCCTAAAGTGGCCTGTGTCTGACATGTGTGGCTTGAACTTTAGGCATAACTAAAGCTAATATGTAAGTTAAATTAAAAATATTCTGAACATAACCTGTATTATTGCTACGGTGCGGATCCGGTGCGGACATGTGTGGCCAGACCTTAAACCGTGCGAACCTGAAATTGGGTATTTAGTGTATGCATATGCCCGCGATGTGACAACAAAAATTTCATCGAAATTGTTCAAACTGAGGGAGTACTTTATTTCATAACTTTTTAGTTTTTTTCGATTTTCTCAAAAACGGCTGTAACGATTTTGATTAAACTGAGTATTTTATGTATTAATATGCCCGAGATATGACTGCGAAAATTTCCTCGAAATTGATCAACCGAAGGTGGCACTTTACTTAATAAATTTTGTATCATTTTCACATTTTTTATTTACTCCTAAACGGCTTTAACAGTTTAATTTTGATCAAACTGGGTAGCTGATGTATGTATATACCAAAGATGTGACAGCCGAAATTTCATCGGCTTCGAGCAATTCGACCAATTCGAAATTGGTCAAACGGAGGGGGTACTTTCTTTCATTACTTTTTTTCCCAATTTTCACCTTTTTTTGGATTATCTCAAAAACGGCTTTGATGATTTTGATTAAATTCGTAATTTTTAATGAAAATTAGGTGTTCTTAAATATCAGGTAAGCTTTATGATTATTAAAATGTTATGAGGGGGCTTAAATGGGGAAGGGGCCTTTATTGTTTTCCTATATATGGAGAAATTAACTGTCTCTCGTTATGCCTAAAAATAATAAATGGCTAAATATGAAATATGAAAAAAATTAATTAAACATATACAGGAGAAAAAAAGAAAAATATTCCGTCAACTCATAAAACCCGTTGAGCCCACGCATGCGGAGTCAGCCTTTAATGACAGACTATTGTTCATAATTAAAGCCGTTCTTTTCATTTAATGGAAATTATTTGTTTCATGGTAACAAAATGAGGTTTTCAACAACTACATAGAGAATTATAAAATCAGACGTGATGGAGTATTATGCTTGCATTGCCGAATTATCACTAATAAAAACTTTTATTTAATAATAATAAATTTCATTGTACTTTAGAGAGCAAACTACAAATTATATACAAATTACAAAAATAAGAAATGAATTTGGAAAATCGAAATGAATGTGATTTTGAGCAGTGGCAATTAACAAAACACATCAATTTCAATTCGCGGGCGCAATCGACTATAGGGTGCGCTAGTAGTTTTACAAAATGTCGGAAGAAACGGGGATAGGCATAGTTGATGTGATAAAGATAATTGGTAATTTTAAACGACCATTAATTAAAGGGCAGGCTATCCTTGATGCAAACCACATAATTACATGTGGGATAATATCTAGAAGTAAAAAAAAAGTTATTTTACATGCCTTGTGCCTTCAAACAAGCGATCTTAAAGGACTGCCCCATCAAATAAAAGTGAAAATAAAATGTATTAATAATAATAAGCAATTTTCTTGTAATTGTACGTGTAACGCTGGTAGTTCTGGTAAATGCAAAGACATCATTGTAACTTTACGTTTTTCGGTTAGTAATAACATTAATTACCTGATATGGTGTTTAGATTAGAAGCCGAAGTGGATAGTTGCTCCTGTTGTGTTCCCGTTCTTCAAACCATAAGTTCTAGTCTTAAGTTTTTTCTTAGTAGTATTGTATTAGTAGTTGTCTTAGTATTGTATTAGTAGTTTTTTAGTCATAGAACCAATTTATTATAAACATATAAGTAGATTATAAGGAAATATTTAGGTTTAAGTATAGAAAGTAAGATTAGGTTAGCTTAGGTTAGGTAAACATGTACGATCCACCCGCACCTACGGCTAGATTTCGGAAGAGAGGGCGTTTAAAACTATCAACAGAAACATTAAATTTAACATTTATGCCTAAAAGTAGCCCTAACTACCTTATCGTAAAGAGAATTGGTGAAGATGATTTTAAAAAAGTTTCACCATTCTTCATTCATAAATTTATTGTTAATTTGATTGGGGATGTAAAAAACATTAAAAAGTTGAGAGATGGTACATTATAAGTAGAGACAGCCACAAACAGACAAACCGAAAAGCTGTTAAGTTGTAAAGACTTTGGAGGCCAATTTCAAATTGAGGTTAGCCCTCATAAATCTCTAAATTATTGTAAAGGCGTGATCAGGTGTTACGACCTTCAGTTTGTTGAGATCGAAGAAATAAAAAAAGATCTCGGTGATAGATTGATATCAATAGAATAAAAATAAAAATTAACGGCATTGAAAAATATACACACACATACATTGTAACATTCCCGGTACCAAAATTACCCGAAACGATACAAATAGGATTTCACACAATACGGGTCCAACCTTATACACCGAATCCGATGAGATGCTATAATTGCTTAGGGTTCGCTCATCCTACTATAAAATGCAAAAAGTCAGCAATTTGTGCTAATTGCGGTGAAGAAAAACATTGTAACAATAATACGTGTAATAAACCCCAAAATTGTATTAACTGTAAAGGGAATCATCACGCATTAGATCGTAAATGTCCAATATTTATAGTACAGAAAGAAATAAAAGCTATTCAATTCAGTAATAAAGTCCCCTTCCATGAGGCAAAAAGAATTTACAGGAAAAAAAACCCAACATATTTCACAAAATCTTTTGCAGAAAAAAGATTGTAAAACCCAAAATTATTGAAAAGAAAGACGCAGCCATTCAGGCCAATGTTTTGTTTACATTTTGCGAACCCAGTTGCTACCAGCAACCAAACAAACGCCACGAACAGCCCGCTGCGGCCCCGTCCCTCCCCCAGACTTCGCCTCCCTCCCCCCTCCTATCCCCTCTCCGCAGCCCTCCGCTAGCTCTGTCGCTAGCCCCGCTCCCAGGCCTCGCTCCTCCGCAGCCTCGTCTGAGAGCGATTCAGATCTCGATTCCGACCTTTCTGCTCCACCGGCTCAGTTGTCTGGATGCATTGAGGAGATGGAAGTAGAAAAATCGGAAATAAATATAGTTCCTCGACTACGGAAGAATAGAATACCTTGGCTGTTTCTCCTGTCGCAGCCCTCAGTCGCCATCTCTCTTTTATTGCCAGTTACACTCGAAGAAACGATATTCTTCATAGCTCCAGTGCCAAGCAGCATCGTATGCCTATTGCCGTTGACGGTGCCATCCACATACGCTCTGTCGTCCCAGTGTCCCAAGGAGCTTACCGTTATTAGGGACGCTTTCATCCTCAGGGTATTGACGCGTCTTATTTTTCCTATCTGGGGCGACCTTTCCTTTCCAGGAACTCCTGGTATGTCCGAGCTCCCCACAGCTCCATCACCGTACTGGTCTCCTTTACCTGGACACTAGGGTATTTAAAATTTCTAAAACAAAGTTCTCTATGTCGGCAGGTATTGCCGGATCCCCATAGTTCTTACACCGGAGGGGTCTCCTCCGCAAGTCTAAAGCCTTCACAATCCCTGAGATCACTTCTTCTAATTGACGTTCACTTATTTTTGTCCTAGTTCCTATTTAACTTCATCTTTTCTCTCTATAATTATCACTATCAACTATCAGTAACATCTTTCCCACCATGACCCTCGTCCAATGGAATTGCAATGGCATTAAAAGTCATTTCAATGATTTGAAGATCTTAATGCAAGATGAAGATCCCTTCGGAATATGCCTCCAAGAAACCCATCTAAAACCTTCGGACAAATTTTCCATTAAAGGCTTCGACATCTACAGGAAAGACTGCACTTCAGACTTTGACCGAGCGTGTAGAGGAGTAGTTATAGCGATAAAGGATTCCATTTATTCCCACCATGTAGAAATAGATTCCCCACTTCAAGTAATAGCAGTTCAAGTTCATCTAAACATTTCCTTTACTATTTGTAATATCTATCTTCCTCAGGACAACGCCATAGAGACAGGACACCTTCTCCATATCCACAGACAATTGAAGAAACCAGTTTTATACACCGGTGACTTTAACGGCCACAATCCACTATGGGGCTCTCGCGATACCAACTCTAGGGGTCGAATTATAGAAACTTTTTTAGAATTAACTGATCTCTTGTTACTGAATTCCGGCGATCCAACATATTTAAGTTCCACCTTCGGCTCTTTATCATCCATAGACCTATCCTTTTGCAGCAGTTCCCTGATTGACTGTATTGACTGGACAGTTCTACCAGAACCCTACGGAAGTGATCATTTCCCTATACTTTTAAAATTTAGGAGTGCGAAACACGAAATTTACAGGGTGCCTAGATGGATATTAGAAAAAGCAGATTGGCCACTATTCACTTCTTTAGCTAGTCCGCCAGAATATTCCCCCAATAGTATGACCATTGACGACGGATGTAAAGCCATAACCAAGACCATCCTGTCAGCAGCAGAGGCCTCAATCCCAAAAACCAAGGGCAGTTACAGAAGACCGCCTGTTCCCTGGTTTAATAACGACTGTAAGGAAGCTGTCAAACAGAGGAGAAAGGCTTTCAAGAGATTTAAAAAGAATATGAATCAAGAAAATCATATAGAATATAAAAAACAAAGGGCAATATGTAGAAGAATTCTTAATGAAAGACAAAAAGAATCTTGGAAATCATTCGTTGAATCCATTAATCCCTCTACCCTTTCCAAAGTTGTGTGGGAAAGAAGAAAGAAAATAAGAGGAACAAGCTCTACCTCTAGTTATACCCTAACATGTGAAGGAAAGTTGAGCGATGACCCAGCTGTAATATGCAGAATATTCGCTAATTATTACACAGGAGTATACTATGAAACTTCTAATGACAATAACTTCGATCAATTAGACTTTTCCACTACCGATTCGAGCATAAATTATAATGCTACATTTTCTCTTTGGGAAATGCATACTGTACTAAATGGTGTCAAGGGATCTTCAACTGGACCAGACCTAATCCACTATGCCATGCTCCAACATCTGCCTGAAAATACCTTGAAATGGCTGTTGGATTTCAACAATCACATCTGGATCTCTGGTTATTTTCCTAGTGATTGGAATCAATCATTAGTGGTCCCCATTTTAAAATCAGGCCAATATAAGCGGAATCCATCCAGCTACAGACCTATCTTCCTGACAAGCTGCTTGTGTAAAATATTAGAAGGAATGGTGAACAAAAGGCTTACATGGATCATAGAGAAAAATCAACTCATCCAAAATTTTCAGTGCGGATTCCGAAAAGGGAGATCTATTATTGATCATTTAGTTCAAATGGATGCCGAATTACAGTATACATTTGTCCGGGAAGAGCAGGCAGTAGCTATATTCTTTGATATGCGAAAAGCTTTTGATAAAACCAGTAAATTTTCCATTTTAAAGAAGCTTCATTCGTTAGGATTTAGGGGTAATCTTTCTAAATTTATCCACGAATTTCTTTCTTGTCGCTCCTTTCGAGTACGAATCGGTACATCCTTCTTATCTGGACAGTGCATTCAAAGGAGCGGAGTTCCACAAGGGTGTGTTCTAAGTACGACCTTATTCGCCTTGGCCATTAGTGACCTGGGGTCAAATCTTCCTCGAGGAGTAAAAACGATGCTCTTTGTCGACGACCTAGCAATATTCTGCAGAGCAAAGGATACACATTCTATCAAAAGTAAACTGCAAGATGCGCTCGATCGCATTGATGGATGGTCTAAATCATCAGGACTCCATTTCTCTACTGATAAAACAAAATGCTTACATTTCCATAGAAAACGGAAATCACCGCCTCCACCAGAACTACGTCTTGGAAATGTCACTCTACCTTACGTCAACACCTGCAAATTCCTAGCATTATTCTTTGACAGGCGACTTTCCTGGCAACAACATCTAAAATCACTTCGAGAAAGATGCTCAGGAAACCTCAAGGTAATGAGAGTACTCAGTGGAACAAACTGGGGATCAGACAGGACTACTATGCTGAAGGTTTATCAAGCCCTAATATCTTCGGAAATTGATTATGGCAGTTTTATTTTTGGCTCCGCTTCTAAAAGTACTCTAGCTATGCTCGATTCTGTGCATCACACAGGTATTCTCCTAGCTACCGGAGCATTCCGAACCAGTCCGACCCTTAGCCTTTCTTTCAGAAGACAAAAGCTTGCCATTAATTATATCACGAAGTTGTACCAGTATCTCGAACCCTGCCCACAAATACGTATTTCAGCCCAAATTTTTGGACAAAATTTCTACAAAAGAGCAACGCGACATTCCCTTTAGCAGAAAGAATGGCCCATGCCGTGAATAGATTAAAAGTCATCGCTTTAAACGACATAGAAAATAACATACCCCCGTGGACCTATGTACAACCGAAATTAAAGTTAGATCTTGCCAAATTTAAAAAAGACAATACGGATCCAAATGAATATAATGAACTATCTGATAAAATCATTCATTCAATGCCCGAACACCTATTGATATTCACCGATGGTTCCAAATCGGATACATCAACGGCTTCCGCCTTTGTCACCCGATTCTACATATAAATGTAAACTACACCACCTTTGTTCGATATACACTGCAGAGATTAATCGCAATGGCTCTACGACATGTCATGAAACGCCAGCTGATGAGGCAGTGATGCCCTTTTCGAGATAATTGGAATTAAAATATTAAACTAGGTTTTAAGAAAATTTCTTTAGTACCAACCTATACATTGCTGTATATAATATGAAACGGCATGGAATACGCTCTTAAAAAACGTCTAATTTTATAATTCTCTATGTAGTTGTTGAAAACCTCATTTTGTTACCATGAAACAAATAATTTCCATTAAATGAAAAGAACGGCTTTAATTATGAACCTATTCTATGAGCATGTATCTACAACATTGTCAATTGATTTTACAGAAATGAGCTCACCTGGCAATTGTAGTATTTGGAAGTTGATTTCATCATCCACATTCTTTGCTGCCAAAATAGCGCGACTACCCAGCCAATTATAGTCCAAATAATTATTTAAATGTCAGGAAGCAACCTTTCTAATAGTTCATTTTACGTCTCTACAACAGTACAGAATTATCAGGCAATTTGATAAATTGTGAATTTTGATGCAGCTCTATTTCACCGTTTCCAATATCGATCAATTGTTTAGAAAATACATCTTCCGATGTAGACACCTATCTATAAAAACGATTGTTTCAAACATAAATTAATCTCGTCGGCAAAAGTAGAGCGTGGAATAACTGGTAATATCTGGCGGTAGTCTCAGAGAGTAGTAGGACAGTACCACCGAAATGTTTGTTATTCCCTTTAAAATCTTGTATTGTTCTATGAAATGCTCCTAGTGCATGTTTATGGACCATAGTACTCATCCCAGATTAAGATCGAACTCTTTTGAAACGCGGCTGTCAATACACTATGTTTTTTTTTAAATGTTAAACATTACGTTTGGTTGGTAACGAATGTCTAATGGCAGCAATGCCTGAAGATGCAACTGCCAATGCAATTTTTCGTTGTGACCGTACCTTTGTCCGAATCAACGATATTAAAATCTGGTGCGTGCGCGCAACACACAACTTTCACTTACCAACTTACTTAGATTAGAAATTAATGTGTTTTGTTAATTGCCACTACCTAAAGTTACACATTTTTCCTCATTCATTTCTTATTTTTGTTTTAATTTGCTCAAAAAAAAAAAAAAAAAAAAATACAAATTTTTTTTATTATTGATTAAAAGTATTTACTTGTGATAATTCGGCAATGCCAGCATACTACTCCAAGTCGTCTGATTTTATAATTCTCTACTTGTTGAATATTTCATTTAGTTACTATGAAACAAATAATTTCCATAAAATGAACAGAACAGAACGGCTTTGATTATAAACGATGATCTGTCATTAAAGGCGTACTCCACTTGCGTGGGCTCAACGTGTTTTATGAGTTGACTGAATATTTTTCTTTTTTTCTCCTCTCTATGTTTACTTGATTTTTATCATATCTCATATTTAGCGATTTCTTATTTTTAGGCGAAACGAGACAGATAATTTCTCCTTATAAACACATACAAAGGTACTTTATAGAAAGACAAAAAAAGCCCCTTCCCCATTTAAGCCCCCTCAGAACATTTTAATACAATAAAGCTTACCTGGTATTAAAGAACAACTAATTTTCATTAATCACGACGAATTTGATCAAAATCGTTAAAGCCGTTTTTGAGTAAATAAAAAAAAACACGAGATAATGATATAAAATTTATTAAGTAAAGGGCCCTCTCCGTTTGATCAATTTTGATGAAATTTTTACATCCATATCTAGGGCATATTAGTACATCAAATACTCAGTTTAATCAGAATCGTTAGAGCCGTTTTTGAGAAAATCGAAAAAACGTAAAAAGTTTTTAAATAAAATACCCCCTCCCTTTGACCAAAATGAAGTAAACATAGTAGTGAATTTTATCCCCATCTCAATCTTTTGTTATTTATTAATTTATTAAGTTCAGAATGGCTAAATGGAGCTGTGAAAGAACAATTATATTTATACAAGGGTATAAATCACACGAATGCCTCTGGAATTTCAAATCGGCAACCTATAAAAACAAACAAATTCGTGATACTGCCAATGTCAAGTTAGTAAAGGCGATGAATTTACCTGACTTTGGTGCACCAGAGGTAAAAAATAAAATTAAAAACTTGAGGTCAACATACAACCAATAAAAGAAAAAAATTCACGATTCTAAAAAATGTGGTTGTGGATTATTTCAGTTTAGGAATCCACTGTAAAATGGCTCCAGGAATTGGAACCTATCATGGAAATCGGGAACAAGAGGGAAAATACAAAATTATTTTAAATATTTCAAAATTTTTTTTTAAATCTATGAACTAAAAAGTTAATGGTAGGTATGATCATTGTTGCAACATTTCTTAAAACTTTCTTGATTTGTATTATTTGCCTTCTACGCGGAACCATGTTTCACAAACATATAACCATGATGCACTGACCATAGAGTATATAACATAGAGGAGGCACCGCTACTGTGGCTGTCACCGGAATTGGCTCACTTCCCCCCACCCCAGGAGGTCCCATAGTCCCACATCTCAAGCTCACTCCAATCATGTTTAAAACAGTTATTCGACTCTCTTTGAATTTTTAAATGAAGTGTGGCAATAACACACTAGCAATTAATCTATTACCATTATAAGATTAATTTTTATAACCTAAAAAACCATCATGGAAGATTATGTCTGAAGACTTACTGGCCTTTAAAATGGATCAATTTAGTCAGTTAATGACGGATTTTATTTTGTTTCTATTGATTGATTCCTGTCGGAACTCAGTTTTTTTATTTTTATAT
Organism: Aelia acuminata; assembly: GCA_911387785.2. NCBI lineage: Eukaryota > Metazoa > Arthropoda > Insecta > Hemiptera > Pentatomidae > Aelia > Aelia acuminata. The sequence goes on along the minus strand of OU426982.1, from coordinate 82,910,175 downwards.
TGAAATAAGATGACCGTATAATTTGGATTAATAAATTTAAATCCAATGTTCAGAAAAAATGAAAAAGTTCTTGTTTAAACATTGAGCCTGTAATTTGTTTACATAGCGATTTTCTCATATGAATTCCCTAAAAATTAAAATTCGCTCAAAAAATTTACAAAATCTTATAACATCATAAGCTGGTTGAAATAACCCTCCACGATTTTTGATGACCAGCAGACTTCTTTGTATTTAGTGGCGTCAAGCACTCTTTGCATGATATTTTGGTTGAGTCTTTTTACTATGAATCCGAAATAATACACTATTATTACCTTTTGGTTGATCTTATTAAATTACTGAGTAACTTTTAATTTAAATGCAGTTTTGGAATAAAAAATTACAATATTTGAAATAAAAATAACAATATCCATTACAAGCAATATATTCAACTACATCAACTACTACCTAATATATAAATTCGATAGTGCGTCATTGCTTTCAATGTTGAATTGAAAGTCTAAAGAGACTTCGAAGGTTCTAATATTTAAAAATGACTGCGTAACTTGACCATTGAGTGACAAGATAATTAATGAAGGCAAGATAAAAGAAATTTAAATTAAGCACTTAGGAAAACAAAAATTAAAAATTTAAGTATCTGTGGTTTCATTTTCTTCCACCATGATATTCTTAGGATTTTAGATTTATTTGAACTACGTTGTTCACTTCGCAAACATTTATTCCCAAAATATTTATTTTATCCAACAGTATAGCATTTCCTCCACTTGATGAAGCTCTTTGTTTACAATGATTTTTCCAAAAAATTTACAAAACTCAAGACCACTGGGATTATATTATGTTCTCCTCTACTTCTAATGTAACTAATAATCTTTCCAAGTGGTCTTGGGTTATTTTGTAAGAGGGAATATACTTTAACACTTTCTCTTTCTTGACCAATGTGCAGTACACACATTTTAAACTATTAAACCAGACAGAGAAGCCCAAGAATCCTGTTTTCCTAGAACCATTGATGACTGTTGAAACCAACTATTCATGCTTTAAATTTCTTATATAATTTAATCACTGTGTTCTGCGAAAATCAAATTTTTTTCTTGAGATTTTAATATATTTTTCAAGTTGGCAATTTTTAGATTAAGTCTTTCATCCTTCAATTTCCTGTTCCGCAATGGTTTTTTAGTTTGAATAAATTTTAATTGCGTTTTGTTTAGTAAATCTAAATTTTCCTCTAATCTTGGGTTTTTTTCTGGCACAAATTCAGGATTAGTTGGTTTCCTTTTCAAACACCTCCGTGAATATATGAAAAAAAATCATGGTGTAACACGAAAATTCAGAAAAGAAATATCAACGTTCTAAACCTTGATGTTCTATCGAAATCGTCTTACTTAAAATGTTCACAACAAATGAAGCTATTTTTTTGGGTTTTCAATTTTCTCTCCTTATTGCTTTTACCTATTTGTCTTTTCATTAAGTACTAACCGGAAATCTACAATAGAAGAACTAAAATTTGAACAAAGAGTAAAACATAATCGTATCAATTGAAGAAAAATAAAATTAAAACATCTGAGAGAAATTAATTTAGATATGTGATAAGTTGCTTTTGCATCCAAATGCTACACACATTCCTCTCATTTTGGACATTTTATGAACTGTAACTATCACAAAAAAACAAGCAAAATACTGCAAAAGAGCTCTGATAAATAGAAATAAACCATGCATGATCAATAATCGAGATATTAATTTCGGGCTGGTAAAAGGCAGGAGAGCTTTGGGACCTCCCGGAGTGGGGGACGTGGTGCACACTTCCAACCATGTGGTGACTCCTCTATGTTATTCTATACTCTATGGCACTGACTCGCCCGCTGTCTCTTCCATGTGTAATCACCCCAATCTTCAATATTTTGCTCGGCCGAGTGACAGGGCGAGCTACTCGGCCCAGCTACTCGGTAGGTGTAATTCAGGCTTTATTTATTGGTTTATGAAAATTAACAATAAATACGAAGATATGTATTACAATTTGTACGTGGAAAATACTAATGTACAAACAAATAAATGCACTCATATAACACAATACATAATTGTAACCAGTATTACAAAAGTCTATGCTTATAAACAAAAAGGTTATGAAATCGAAATATGGCGCCATGTTAATAAATTGAAACACGACCTACTGTATTTGCAATAATTCGCTATAAAAGAAATATTGTGGTCAATAATCAAGATAAAAACTATCCTATCTTTCAAGTTGGACAAATCTATACACAGTGAGCCAAATTTCATTAATATCGGTTGAGCAGTTTCTGACTTTACCTCCGACAAACATCGGGACACGAGATTTTTATATATATAAGGACTAGTTGCTTTAAGCTAGTTCCTTCTTTGATGATGGCCACTATATAGGTTCGCCAAAGAGCTTTTCGAGCTCTCTACTCTTCCTGATTTTCCAATTTTCCTGTTCCTATACAGGGCCAAATATTTTTCTGAGCATATTTCTTTCCCAAACCTTCAGAATTGTTTCGCTCTCCCTGGTCATAACCCAGCACTCCCATATTTAATCACATGTCTTATTATCGGTTTGTAAATAGTGGTTTTTACAGATAGAGACAATGTTTGGTATTTCAGAGCTTTTTTCAGCACAAAAAGACATCTACCATTTGCTATTCTAGCTTTGATCTCTGCAGTTATGTCATTTTCTTGTGTAATCACAGATCATAAATACTTAAAGCTCTTGCAAAAAACAAAAATAGAGGGGTAGGTGCGGCTCCTAAATTTTTTGGTTTTTGTCAGTTTTTAAAAATTAGTTATGTTAGGTAACAGTTTCCTAATCAGCTCTGGGATCTGTGTATCTAAATAAAAATTATCATAACAAAAATAGCTTTAATTATTTTTAAATAAAAAAAAAAATCAAATGATTTATGGACAAATATAACAATTTCAAAGAGTTTCAAAATCATCCTTGTGCTAGTTGTGGCAATGATAAATATACAATTAAAACAATATATACAAAGTTCATAATTAGGATCAGCATTTAAATTTATGCAAATAACTATTGGGTAAAAAACTTTATCGTTTACTAAAACTAAACGATTTCAGTTTTGAAGATACATTTAATTTTTTGTTTGAAGAATTACTATTTTCTGGTGAAATCTTCCTTTTTTTGCTCAATTCCAGTTCAGGAGAAGGGATGTAATTTTTATCAATATCTTCCTGTAAACAATAAAATGCAATTACATATTGATAAAAAAAAAAAAAAATTAAAATAAAACAGCAAAGATTAGTTAATTTTTTTTTTTTTTTTTTTTATTACCACAGATTGGTTAAGAGTTGTTTTAACAGTTTTTTCTTGTTTGTAAAGCTTCATTCCAGCCATTGCTAACTCCCCCTCTTTAAGAAGAGGATTATCTTCCTGTAACCTTGATCTGTTGTTTTCATACCAATCAAGAAAGTTCATTTTGGGTTCAGCAACAGAAGTGTTCTGTAAATGGAAATATTAAAAAACCTTCATTTGACTTTGATCAGAAGTATTTTCGTGTATTATAAAATACATTATAATTAACATAATTAGAATTGTTTATACAATTATATCATATCTATTTCTAATAGTTCTCACTTTGAACCAATTAAATATTTTTTTTTTTTTTTTTTTTTTTTTTGGGACTTCAAGGCTTCCACTGAAGCCCTATACTGCCCATACTAACACCCATGGCACTGGGTGATACTTCTCCTACGAAAGAAAAGCACCACCCAGGGCGGGACTCGAACCCGCAGCTCCGGCATGGGTGTACGGCGCTTTACCGCACAGCCACACCGGGCCCCAATTAAATATTTTGCAGTTTAGTTTTACAGTAACTACTTCTTGACAGCAGCTCCTGGATGTGGCCTATTTTGAGACGTTATGAAACCCTGATAATATTTATTTAAAAAACACCTTGATTAGCTTTATTTAATTTAATTTAATACTAGATTTATACTCCTGCTCGCTCTTCAGAGATAAATAGACCCCTAAACAGGTCCTTTTCAGTACAGATCAGTTCTTACTAAACAGCGCCCAGGAGCTGTTGTTCAGAAGTAATACGGTATTATAAGAAGAACATTTACCATTAAAAAGGATTTTAATTTTACTTTAAACAGAAATAGATTTTTATTAATTTTATTGTGATAAACAAAAGAATACATGATTTGATTTCTTAAATGCATGGGATAAAGATCATAAGTTGTTGGTTTTCTTTGGTTGGTGGGAAATCAAACAGCTAGTATGCAGGGAAGAAAGAAAAGAACAACATAAAATAGAAATATGCGGGCCGGGATAGCCGAGCGTGTTTGAGCGCGACCCGCTTTAACACGCTCGAGCTGAACGGTGGCGGTTCGAATCCGCCCTGGGGTGGTTGACTTTTATTCCGTGGAGGCCCCACGGAATAAATCTTGACCTACCCACCACGGTTAGGATAGGTTGGTTATACCTCTAAAGTAACTCCCCATATGCCACACATGGCCAGGAAGGGATACCGAACAAAAAAAAAAAAAAATAAATAGAAATATGTTCCCACCCACTCTGTAAGTCTTCATCAGTTATAAACAAGGAATGAGTTGCCATTAACTGAGCCTGAACGCAGAAAAAACAAAAAAATTGTATGCTTCTATAGTCGGGGAGATGAGAGTTGGTGACTGGGACGACCCCCTCCCTCGGCCCAGCAGTTCCCGCGCTTGCCCCTACCCTTCCAACAAAACCTAACCTCGCTACCTTCCCCTCCTTGCATTTAATGTGTGTTTGGTTGACTCTGAGTCAAGTGAGTTGATAGTTTGAAATCTGTGTTGTTTTTTGTATTATTAATTTCATCTTTTACATTATTTTAGTAGGTTACGTATTAGATAGGTAGATATTAGCTAATCGTCTTTCACTCGTGTTTGTTTTAGATTTAGTTACTGTAGTATAATGTGTTGCACATTACAATTTTTTTATATTTTAGGTAGTAATTATTTTTTTAGGAGCAGTACGAATTTTTTATATTTTAGGACAAGTAATCATTATCATTTTATTTATATATTTGTTTTCTCCTTTAAATTTAATTATTATGCCGAGGGGTTCAGGACGAAGCGGTCGAGTTGGTAAAACGGGCCATGGGGCGACATTACGATCTCAGTCTAGAATGTTTGTGAAACGGTTACATAATTATTTTTTGCAAGAGAAAAACAATAATGGAGCGTTGTTATCTGTCAACAAAGTACAACAGCGTGTAGCAGATGCATTGAATATTGGCAAGAATACTGTTAACAGAATAATAAAGGAAAATGTCGAAGAAAATGAGACTCCTGGAAAAAAACGATATCGTCCAAGCCCAAAGTCTACATTGGACAGTTTTGATGAAACCGCAATTCGAAACCACATATATCAGTACTATTTAAGAAAAGAGGTACCTACAAGAAAAAAATTGATATATTCGCTTGGAAAGGCAGAGCTTTTTACAGGAAATACATTTACTTTATCGAAAGTATTGAAAAACCTAGGGTTCAAATGGAAAACCATTAATAACCGAAAATTTTTAATGGAAAGATACGACATTGTGAGCTGGCGATGTGAATTTCTTAGAAAAATTCGATCAAAGGATTTGAATAAATTAGTTTTTCTGGACGAAACTTGGGTAAATGCAGGACACACAGTCCGTAAAGGTTGGAGTGATGATTCTATGAAATCTTGTAGGAAAGAGCCTACAGGGAAGGGTGAAAGACTCATTTTAACCCACGCAGGTAATGTTGAAGGGTTTATTCCGGGAGCATTTTCAATGTTCAGGTCAAAGAAACAAGGGGATTACCATCTGGAGATGAATGCAGCAATTTTTCAGCCTTGGTTGAAGAATATTCCTCCAGGATCCACAATAGTAATGGATAATGCCCCATACCATTCACAACAGCTTCATAAAGCTCCGACTTCAAAATCAACCAAAATTGAAATTATTAATTGGCTGAGAAATAAAAATATCGATTTCGACCTCTCCCTAAAAAAAAAGCAGAACTGCTAACGATTGTTAAAAATAAAAAAGAAAATTATAAAACTTATCTGCTTGATAAGTTAGCAGAATCAAAAGGCCATGAAGTGTTAAGACTTCCGCCTTATCACTGTCAATTCAACCCAATTGAATTGATTTGGGCACAGATTAAAGGGGAAGTGGCAAGAGGAAACAAAACCTTCACAATTGCCGAGGTAGGATTATAAGGCAGTAAAAACATATTACGTTGATTTTATAAAACTGTTTACATTTATTTTTTTTCCACTTTCAGGTTGAAAGATTAACAAGAGAGGCTGTCGCGAGGGTTACTGCAGAACAATGGAAAAAAGTAATCTTGCATACAATGAATGTGATAGAAGAGGCCTGGAAAAAAGAAGGAATTTTGGAGGATAGAATTCAGGAAATGATAATTACATTGAGCTCATCCTCTTCGTCTCGTGATTCAGAAAGCAGCCAGGATGTTTGTTCAGAGCTTGATTTTAGCAATGAACCAGAAGCAGGTCCAAGTGGAATTGAGGGCGTTTACCCCCTTAGTGAATCAGAATAATTTAATATTATATATTATTTTACCATGTACATTATACAATTATAAAAATAAATTATATGGAGCCTAACCTCGATAAATATCTTTATTTATCAAAATTACTTTTTTACCACACGATTGATCTATTCATAGTTAACATAAGTTAACATATTTATTAATTTTTTTTTAACCTACATAAAACATATGATATATTTATATGCTCAATTTTACTACTAGAGTCAAATTAGATACAGTCTGGTCAGTAATACTGCGGTGGAGGGGAAATTACTAGGAGGTGGAGGTAGCCCCGCCTCTCCTAACCCCCACCGCTCAATCACCAACTCTCATCTCCCCGAGTATAGTTAGTGTCATTTCTTCTTCTTGCTATGTTCTGCTGATATTCATTCTTAAGCTAAGAGACCATATTCTTGATAAATTAAAGATAAATACAAAACAAACTTTTCAAATATATAAATAAGATGCATATGACCTGCTAGTATTTGAACGCACTTTGAAAAATTACTCCTATTAAGAATAAATTTTTCACACTTCCTAATAATAAGGAGGGAGATGAAATAAGTATTTTTAAAATGACATTTACAAGTTAAATTTAACTTTTAAAATAATGGTTTTATAAATGTATATATTACTTACTCCATTAGAACCAATTTGATCTTCCTCTTTGGCTTTCTTAAAAGGGTTTTCATTCCTTCTGATCCTAAGAGGTTTGGGGCTCATTTGTTCCTTCTTTTTCTTTAGTTTCAAAATTAAATTTTCTTTGGCTAAAAATATTGTAATCAGACAATCAATAAATTAATTAACAGCTTCAAACAAGCTAAAATAGAACTAATAGAACCTATGATAAAAGTTTTAAACTAAATGATAAAGTAATATATATAATGGAATAGTTATAATAAATCAGCTCGAATGAATGCACATCCGATGTGAAGCTATTGGCAGATTCCATGATAACTGAAAAAATAAAACAGGAAAGGAGCCGCTATTTACTCACCTTCATTATCACCAAACATGTCCTGTGAATAATTATTTTCATTTTCTGTGGTATCATTTTCAGTATCAGAATTTTCTTCCTCCGGTATTTCTGGAGTAAAACTAAGAGAAAAAAAAGTCACCACTAAAAATATTATAAATACTTTAGGGATGATTGTACTATAGTAAAACATTATGAACGATATCAAAAGAATAAAATTAGTTTGAAGGATGTAAACATCATCAGTCTCAACAAGACATTGAGAGAGAACCAAAACAATTTAATTTTGTCTTTCATTTATTTTAACAGCATTTTTCAGTTATTAATGAACACTCCTTCCTTTATCATGGTTACTTGAGATTTTGGAAGTGATTCATATTATTAATTTTATTACCTGACTTTTGACATTTTATTAGCAATGTCTGTAACCTTCTCAGCTAAGTGATGTTTACCCAACTTGGCAGCATATTTAGCTGCTAGTTTGACAACTTCAATAGAAGGCATAGTTTCACACAGTGAAATAGCTCTCGAATCCAGACCACTCCGACAAGCAAGCTAAAAATTGTAATCAATTAATATATACATTTCATACTAACAATATATTTAGGAAATTGTTCAAACTACAGAAATAAAATAATAAATTGTAACCAGAAGGAGTGGTTAGGAAGGAGACATATAAGGGAAAAAATTAATCAAATTATTTCATTCCACCGAGGCTTCTGAAAAGGAGATGGCTTCGAGGCCTTCTAATTTAGAATTATTATTAGAGGGCTACCGATGGGTAGTTTCTCCACAAGTTTATTCATGTCATTTTTTTTTAATATCTTTATATTCACATTTACTATTTATATTATTTTATACAGTTGTAAATCCCAATAAATGCTTAAAAAAAAAAAAAATTATTTCATCAGACTAGTCATATACATGGCTGATTTAAAAAAAATATAAATAGGAGCCTAAAAATTTAACAATAAAATAAAACAAATATTAAAATGAAAAATATTTTCCTTAATCATATTATTATTTTTTATAACAATCATATATATTGTAACATTAAATCGATAAATAAAAAGAAAAAAAAAAATGTTTTAAAATCCCAGACCGTTTCTTGGAACGAACTATCGGTTAGAGCGAATGGTTTGGATCTAGATTGTTCAAGCTCCATCTACGCCATTCCACCAGCTACTACGAGATTCTATAACGCTCTAGACCCTCCTTACAACTATATACAAGGAGCGATTGACTGAACAGTCTGAATCTTAGACTTTGTCTTGACAAGCCAAACGATTTGTGCTATAAAGTTATAATTTGTGTAACCTGCTCGAACAGTTATATTGTTAAAATTCGTTTGGCATTGATATTGTTATATTTACGTTTAATAAATATTTGTTAACCCACAGAAGTGTTACAACTGCTGTCAGGTGTGGGGTTAAAAGAAGAAAAAAAATGTGAGCCAAACGAATTGGAGAACTTAAAGTCGCGGAGTTTGGGAGAGAATTAGAAGAGCTTGACTTAGACACTACCAATACAAAGATGATCTTGTTGGCTCGGTTACGTGAGTATTAGTCAAGGCATAGATCCTGAAACAGTAGAGTTTGAGGATAGCTCTTTAAAGGCCGCTTTAAATAATTTTTCGGCTGAAATAATTAACAAATTAGCAAGCCAATCGGCTGAGATACATGAAAAATTAGTAAGCCAGTTGGTTGAGCTTAATGATAAGTTATCCAGCCTAAATTCTAATTTGTCGGCTGAAATAAATGATAAATTAGCAAGCCAGTCAGCGGAAATAAATGGCAAATTTACCAGCCTTAATTCCAATTTGTCTTCTGAAATAAATGGATTAAATGACAGGTTTACCAACCTTAATGGTGAAATAAATGATAAATTGATCACCCTGACTGCTGAGATGAATGAAAAGTTGAGCAACCAATCGGCCGAGTTAAATGACAAATTGATCAGCAAAACAGCCGAGATGAATGATAAGTTGACGAACCTGTCTGGTAAAATTAATGACAGGTTGGGTCAACAAGAAGCAAGGGCTATCGCTTTGGAAGAAGAACTTTATCTAGACTGTGAAGCTCAAGCCATATGATTTGTGTGCTATAAAGGTATAATTTGTGTAACCTGCTCGAACATTTATTTTGTTATAATTCGTTTGGCATTGATATAGTAATATTTTCGTTTAATAAATATTTGTTAACCCACAGAAGTGTTACAATATTATTTCTCCGAGCCTTTTTTTTTTTTTTTTTGTTGGTATGCCATAATTTCCTTAATACTTCATCAAATTTCATGAATGAGGCATAATTTTAAAGCTTTCCTTAACGACTACACCGAAAAAATATACAAATCGCTCATTTCGCCTTCGATTGTGAGTTATAAGCACAAAAACCACGTTCGAGAAAATCAAAATGTGATGGTCATAAAGGTTTCTAAATGGTTTCAATCTTTCAGGTTTACAAGGAGAACATTTTTTCGATTAACCCCTTCGTTTCTTGCGAGTTAAAAGCGAAAAACAGTGATTCTCAGCGAAAATTTCATAATGGTTGCAGGGCTTTTTGGAAGGTGTCATTTTTTTTTAGATTACTGAGACGAACATTTTTTGTTATGTACACTTTTCTGACTGTCGCCGTCGTTTGTGAGTTACAAGCAAAAACATGTGATTTCCAGTTTTCTGTTTTTTTACACGGTCAGTTGTATGTAGCGTTTTCCAGGGTGCGCTCTTTCAGTGAAATCTAAGTCAGAGTAAAAGAAACCCACCAACAAAAAATCACAGATGACCATATCGTAACTTCAAAGAGGTCCTGTAAACACATAAATGCTATGTAAATAACTTAAACTTATGTTTCAAATCATAAATAATCTACTACAGTAGTCTCTCGCTAATCCGAACCTATAGATATCGATAGTCCGAATTCTCCAGTAATCCGAACAGCCGCCCAGGGGTTTTTCCTTCTCTCAAAATTTATTTTTTAATTAATTTACTCCCTGAAAAAACTATGGTACACCATAAAGAATCATGTGCTCCCGGTCGAAAAATTTCTAAAGAACGATTAACCTTCATGCCATGTGCAAATGCAACAGGAACACACAAACTTAGATTATTGGCTATTGGAAAGTCTAAAAATCCTCGAGCTTTTAAAAACGTAACACTCCCTCTTCTTTACAAAAATCAAGAAAGGGGGTGGATGAATATTGAGATTTTCAAAGACTGGTTCCACAATGAATTTGTACCAACTGTTAAAAGGCATCTTGAAACAATTGGCCTTGAAAAAAAAGCTCTGCTGCTCATGGATAATTCATCGGGAACTGAAGATGAGGGACCGTCAACTGTGGTTCACATTGTGAAGTATGAAGATGCAGTAAAAAATGTCAACTACTGCATTGATTGGGCCATCGAAAACAACGTACCATGGCAACAAGTTTTATTACTTCGTCATCTTCGAGATGAAGCACTCCGAAATAGTTTAGAAAAATCGCAACAAAGAAAAATAACTGATTTCTTTAAAAAATAATTTGTTAACATAAGTAAAAATATTTTAATATGTATATACGTATATTTTGTGATCTAATAAAATAAAATTTACATGAATTTTTTTTCCCCTACTTTCCCTCTGTAATCCGAATTTTTCGGTAATCCGAACACCCCCTGTACACTATTAGTTCGAATTAGCGAGAGACTATCGTATTTAAATACATCTATTCTTTACTTCAACCCTCACCTATGCCCATGACGCACTAAATACGCACTATATGATACTATATAGTATTGGGTGTGTTCTTTAATTAAGTGGGATTTAAGTAGGTTAGAGTGCGAATGCTTCGCACGGGTCTGCAAGTGATGTAATATAAAAAAAAAAATGAATGCACTAAAAGTATGAAATAATTATCTTCTGATTTTATGAATACACACCAAATTTGATAATTTTTTTTTATCTCTACAAATACATACTAACTGGTTAAAAAAATTATAAAATTATAATACTAAATACCATGTTCAATGCAACACAATCTTTGCGGAGGTGGCGCAAAATGGAAAGTCTTCAAAATGATAGAAAACGGTAAATTTTTTAAACAATGAGGGTCAATCCATTGCAAGTGGTCCAAAGTTGGTTGCTCGATCATTTTAGAAAAAGTTTATAATTTTACAACCAATTACGTACGGAATCAGTAGTTCAAAACATTTTTTTGAAAATCTGGTGCGATGCCGCGCAACACACAACTTTCACTTACGAACTTACTAAGATTAGAAATCGACGTGTTTCGATAATTTTTAAACACCATTCACACATTTTTCCACATTTATATGCTTATACTTGTACATCTCCATAAGTTAAAGAGTATCTGTATAGCAAAATTTGGAAGTTCTCAGTACTTTTATATTCCTTATTGCTTATTCATTTTTTTAAGGGACCTAATTTCATCGAGTTTTTCTTACTGCTTGCTTGTCTTTTGCTACGAGTTGCTTTTTGTAAATATATCGTGAAGGTGAATCGATAGGTGCATTTACGTCTCTTTGTAAAGTTAGTCCCTTATGCCTTTCTGGAAATCGAGAACGATTACTGTCCCTTCAAAATCACTTTACATTGCAGAAATTTATTATGGGACAAAAGTTTCTATACTAAAATATAATTAATTATAGACCATTATCTAATACCATTTTTTTGTACAACCTCAATGCTTTAAAAAATTTAAGCATCACGTATTTACTCTCTAAAGTAAAATAAATGTTTTTATTAATAAATACAAGTTTTTATCTTCATAATACGGTTATTAAATTTTAGCTTTCACATCGTGGGCATATACATACATCAAATACCCAGTTTGATAAAAATAATTACAGCCGTTTTTGAGCAAATAAAAAAACACTTGAAAATGAGAAAACATTTATTAAGTAAAGTGCTCCCTGCGTTTGACCAATTTTGATGAAATTTCGGCCGTCACATCGCGGGCATATACATACACCAAATGCCGAGTTTAATCAAAATCGTTAGAGCCGTTTTTGAGAAAATCGAGAAAAACCTAAAAATTAGACAAAATTCTTTAAATAAAAATAAAGTACCCCCTCCGTTTGACCCATTTTTATGATATTTTTGCTGTCACATCGCGGGCATATATATATATATATATATATATATATATATATATATATATATATATATATACTAAATACCCAATTTCAGTTTTGTACAGCTTATAGTTTTTGAGCACACACACACACACACACGCACGCACGGATTTGGACTCCATTTCGCAGGACTTGGTTATTTCGACTCAGGGGACCCCAAATGGTGTATTTCCGTTGAAAACCGGAAGTCGAAATTTTTCACAATCGCAATACTTTCCCTTACTATATATTTCATATATAGGTAAATGAAAGTCAAAAATTTTAGGGTCACCCGTTTCAAAATGTCAGCCATTTTTATTTCATTGTTCAGGCTGATTTTTGAGTTTTTAGCTCTTACAGAAAACTCATTTTCTCAAGACTGGTAAGGCATAGACTAATAATTCAAACACAATTGTTTTCCTTACAGTCTTCTACCTTTCGTGTTCTCTTTATTGTTTGAATATTTTGAAGTCCAATAATTGAAAAGTGCTATTGAAAACAACTGCTTTAATTTCTCAAAACACTGTTTTTGAGGTCAAGTTTTGGGTATAAGGGGATGTACATCAAAGCTGATTTTTGGCATGATAATAAACCTAACTAAGTAGCTTTCATTAAAAGTACTCTTAATCCTGATATTCGTTACCTTATTTTTTAATGAATTTTGAAACCACATTTTTTTAATTTTTGTTAACTTTAGGCTCTAATATCTCTGGTGGGGGACTTAATAAAAATCTCCTTTTTTCACATATTATGCTTACATGCAACATAAACCTACTGTAAAAAATTTCAATCTGTATATTCAAGTACTTTGGTAGCTAAGAATTTTTGAAAATGGTAATTTTCATGCTTATTCAACAATGCGTAAACTTGATCAGAATTCATTAAAATTTTACTATTTGTGAATATTTTACTTTTAATAACCCTTTTCCATGATTTTTTTTTTTAATTTTATCTATGTCCAATGCAAATAAAATATTATTGGGTCTAATTATAATTAAAATCTACTCTATTAAATTTTTATTATTTTTCTAATGAAAAAGTAATTAAAAATATTTTAACAACACATGGTAACGGTTAGGAGTAGGGGAGAGCGGGGTTGGTTGGCCATTGGCTTATAGTTTCCGTCACACCTGTTGTGAAGGCCCCACCATTGTACCATGTGACACGCTCAAACTCGAGAGTCTTGCCCTGAGTTTTCAATCCGATGCTAACAGCGTAGAGAAGAGTGTGCTTCATTGATTGATTTTACAACATGTAAGTAAATTTTTATATTTTCAGTAAATTTGGTTTAAAGGCATGGCAAAACATTTGACTCTGATTCTGTTCACATAGCCCCAAACTCCTTTGAAAAACCTAACCTTTCGACTAACCAGTTTCTTGTTTGATTGTTCTCCCCTGTCCTGATAGCCACCTTCCATATGATCTCTTCTGTGGGGTTAGTTGGCTCTCTTCAACTGGGATTTTTTGGCACAGTAGCAATTCACAAAAGCAAGGTAAACATAAACAAAGGTGAAACTACTAATTGTCTTTAGTTCCAGCGAGGAGGAGGGAAGCAATTTTTCTTATGCAGAAAGTGATGACAGTCTAAACTACTATCTTCTTCTATTGTCATTCTATTTTCCCTTAAAAACTGTTAAAAACCGATTCAAAATGATAATACCATTATAGTGCAGCTTTTAATAACAATAATATGTATCAGGCAGTACTTGAATGAGATCGCTAAACAACTCCACCTTCTAGGCCAACCTGCCCCACATAGGGGGTTAATTGGCATACTCTGGATTGACGAATTCTTCAATTTTCTATGATCTTAGTATTAAATATTATGTGGTGAAAATAAATACTTGAAGTACTCTAATAAGTTTACAGTGGTATCAGCACTATAGGGATTATATTAACAGGAACGACTCGACAATCAAAAAATCTGGTGAGTGCGCGCAACACACAACTTTCACTTACCAACTTACTTAGATAAGAAATTATGCGACTTCTCAAAGTTAAACATTTTTCCACATTCATTTCTTATTTTTGTTTTCATTTGCTCTATAAAAAAAACTAATTTCTTTTATTATTAAACAAAAGTTTTTACTTGTGATAATTCGGCAATGCAAGCACAATACTCCAAGTCATCTGATTTTATAATTCTCTATGTATTGTTGAAAATTTCATTTAGCTACCATGAAACAAATAATTTCCATTAAATGAACAGAACGTCATTGATTATGAACAATGATCTGTCATTAAAGGCGTACTACGCATGCGTGGGCTCAACGTGTTTTATCAGTTGACTGAATATTTTTATTTTTCTCCTCTATATGTTTACTTGATTTTTATCATATCTCATATTTAGCCATTTCTTATTTTTAGGTGAAACGAGAGACAGATAATTTCTCCTTATAAACACATACAAAGGTACTTTATAAAAAGACAAAAAAAGGCCCTTCCCCATTTAAGCCCCCTCAGAACATTTTAATAATGATAAAGCTTACCAGATATTAAAGAACACCTAATTTTCATTAAACATAACGAATTTGATGAAAATAGTTTAAGCCGTTTTTGAGATAATCGAAAAAAAGGTAAAAATTGGAAATAAAGTCCCCCCCCCTCCGGTTAATCAATTTTGATGAAATTTTTACAGTCATATCTCGGGTATATACATACATCAAATACCCATTTTGATCAAAATCGTTAAGCCGATTTGGAGTAAATAAAAAAAACACGTGAAAATGATACAAAATTTATTTAGTAAAGTCCCGCCTCCGGTTAAACAATTTTGATGAAATTTTTACAGTCATATCTCGGGCAATTAATGCATCAAATACTCAGTTTAATCAAAATCGTTAGAGCCGTTTTTGAGAAAATCGAAAAAAAACATAAAAAGTTATGAAATAAAGTACCCCCTCCCTTTGAGCAATTTTGATGAAATTTTTACAGTCATATCTCGGGCATATACATACATCAAATACCCAGTTTGATCAAAATCGTTAAAGCCGATTTTGAGTAAATAAAAAAAACACGTGAAAATGATACAAAATTTATTAAGTAAATTCCCCCCTCCGGTTAATCAATTTTGATGAAATTTTTACAGTCATATCTCGGGCATATTAATACATCAAATACTCAGTTTAATCAAAATCGTTAGAGCCGTTTTTGAGAAAATCGATAAAAACATAAAAAGTTATAAAATAAAGTACCCCCTCCCTCTGAGCAATTTTGATGAAATTTTTGCTGTCACATAGTTAGAGCCGTTTTTGAGAAAATCGATAAAAACATAAAAAGTTATAAAATAAAGTACCCCCTCCCTCTGAGCAATTTTGATGAAATTTTTGCTGTCACATCGCGGGCATAAACCTACACTAAATACCCAATTTCAGGTTCTCACTGTTTATAGTTTTTGAGCTAGTCTGTTCACACACACACACACACACACACACACACACACACACACACACACACACACACACACACACACACACACACACAGACCATTTCGCGGGACATGGTCATTTGGACTCAGGGGACCCCAAAACGTGTATTTCCGATGAAAACCGGAAGTCGAAATTTTTGACGATCACAATACTTCCACTTACTATATATTTCATATATAGGTAAGTGAAAGTAAAAAGTGAAAACTGTTGCCAACCAACCCCACTCTCCCCTACTTTTAATGAAAGCTACTTAGTTAGGTTTATTATCATGCCAAAAATCAGCTTTGATGTACATCCCCTTATACCCAAAACTTACCCTAAAAAACGGTGTTTTGAGAAATTAAAGCAGTGGTTTTCAATAGCACTTTTCAAGTATTGGACTTCAAAGTACACTCAACAGAAAAAAAAAAAAACCGGACACTTAAATTAAAATGAATTCTGATGATTGAATGGTAAGGTCTTTTGGGATGAAAATTCATATTTTTTGAAAACCATACACACATAAATGTCAGCAATTGTTCATGTACAAAAGCATTGGAAAACCATATCTTTAAGTATTCTCTCAGAAATGGCTAATCCTCATAACAAAAACCCACACTATACAAGGTATTTTAAAGTGACTCCAGGGGAGGACACAAAAGAAATATTATATTTTTATTTAAGAAGTGCTTTTATATAGCAATATTCTGTCCTTAAATGGAGCGTGGATCGGATTTAAATATTAAATTGTGATTTACAATGTTGCTATGAGCTCATATTTTAAATTAGGCTACCAGGACATTTATGGAACCACTACTGTAATGTGATAAGAAATAATATCTCAATTTGAATTCATTCTACTCACAGCAAATAATTTCATAATAACAACTGAAATATTCTTTTCTATTTTCCTCTTTTCTTCATTTTGATCAGATGGCAAGTTGGGTATAGTTATGACAGTCCTCAAAAGGTCTTCTTCTAATTGAGATTTATCTGAATCCAATTCACACATTGGTATCTAAAAAGAAAAGTAAAAAAGGAATACACTAGTTTAAAACAAAAAAGGGAAGACATCTATTCACAACTAATTGCATTTATAAAAATAGCCTTACCTTCCATTTAATTTCTGCGACGAGGGGCTTTGGAGTAACAGGAGGGTAATAGGTTCCTTTGCACAAGATACATCTAACATTTTGTGACAATTCACTTAAGCCGATGACAAAAAAGTGATCAAATTCTGACTTGCACTAAAATTAAAGATAAGTGAATACATCAATAAGCATATGTCAAAAAATTCTTTTTTTAAAGTACAAGAATTATAAGTATATATTTTAAATGAAATTTAAGGGTAGTTTTTAAAATCCAAGAAATAATAAATAAAAATAAAGTTGGTTGGTTAGAAACTCTAAATTATTTGTATATATCCTATCACTGATAATGGAGGAGGAATGTGAAAAAAACGACTTGATGTTCATTAACAGACAGATTTAATTCATGCTCATTAATATAATCTATTTAATTATATTTCTAAAATTACCTGCTTGTCTAAATTGCATACTGGTCTCCATACAGATCTATATAGTATACGAAGAACACCGACATAGTCTACAGTGACTAATGAACCTTCATCTGTATAGCCGACCCACCTCAATGAGGCACCATATGATAGTGGAAGGGGTTTAGGAGATGTGCTCTTCAATAATCTTCTCAGCGGGTCTATTTTGAACTCTGTAAAAAATAGTGACTGGTCTCCGTGTAATCCTAAAATGAATAAAATCATCAGAGTTATATGATATTAAAAAAAGAAGATAAAGAAAATATTTACAGATTCTTTTTCCCACCTATTCCACAATTAGTAATAACACATAAATTTTCTTTATGGCCTGCAATGCTCACAGGCCTTCCAGGCAATGAAACTAGATCTGTCTGAGTGCCATCAGCCGAAAAAAGGTGAAGAGTTGAAATATCAGTTGCAACTGCAACCCAACCGTCGCCTGCAGAAATAAGTACAATTTCTTCTTCACCGAAGGAGCAGTCCCATTCTTTTTGTCCATCCCATGCTTTAAGAAGTATACAAACTAACTTACTAAAAAATAAAATACATATAAAACATATGCACAGATAAAACCTATAGATGAAATTATTTTATCATTACAATTCCTAATTGTTAAGAATGAAATTTATATAACAAAGTATAGCAAACATCAGAGATTTATGTAAAAGTATTTGAATTTTGAGTAAAATTAGAGTTTTAGAAAGATACTATAAAACAATTAGGATGTAACATAATTGGAATTGTTATTAAACTTTTTGATACAGAACATTAAGAGTTGCAAATCTATTTAAAGAGTTTACCTAGGACCATCTTCTGTCTTAGGAGAGCCAAAAACAGCAAGCTTTTCAGTAAGTGCAGCAATTGTATGACCAAGAAGGTTATTCATGCGTATCCCATGATGAAGAGAAGTATCATGAAATTCAATATCAATATCATTCATTTCCTCCATATTAAATTGCCTAATAATTCCCACATTATTCCAAACCTAAAAATGGAAAATAGGTTTGCATCTGAATGAAAGTTTAATTTATAAGAAACACAATTGTCACTAATGTTAATTATTGGAGTGTCATGCATGAAATGCCTATTTTTAGAATAGGGAATAAATAAAAAAATATGGAGGGGAGCACATATCACACAACTTTCTTTTAGTTTCCACCTGCCTTGAATGCTTATTCTCTACAAAAATACCAAGAAATATCATGGATGGGGATTAATAGAGGTGGTTTTATGGACTAAAATAAATTGGAATTGAACTTTTAATATTTGGGGCCTTAAATCTTTTAATTAAATTACAGGATACCAAATTCTAATCAGGTAAGGCCAGTTCAAAATCATTTTTTATTTTAAAGCCCTGTTTACATGGTAACATTTTTTGGGACCAACTAAAAAAAAAAACTCATTTGACATGCATTTAACCATGTAAACGCTCTTGGATCAATGAATGGATCCAAAATACGGGAATGTTAAAATTTTTTGTTCAAAGTACTCCACCGTTTAAGAATCATACTGTTTAAGACAGCAGTGCTCCACCGTTTAAGAATCATACTGTTTAAGACAGCAGTGCTCCACCGTTTAAGAATCATACTGTTTAAGACAGCAGTGTTCCACCGTTTAAGAATCATACTGTTTAAGACAGCAGTTCTCCACCGTTTAAGAATCATAATGGGTCCAAAATACGGGATATTTTCGAATTTTTTGTTCAAAGTACAGCAGTGCTCCACCGTTTAAGACAGCAGTGCTCCACCATTTAAGAATCATACTGTTTAAGACAGCAGTTCTCCACCGTTTAAGAATCATAATGGGTCCAAAATATGGGATATGTTCGATTCTTTTGTTCAAAGTACAGCAGTGATCCACCGTTAAAGAATCATACTACTTCCCAAAACAATAGTTTACTTATAGTTTCCGACCCACGGAAATGTTTTTAAAGTTATTTGGAAAAGATTAATACTATTGAACTTATCTGTGTGATGTTAATGATGTTTTATACAAATCTATAAGTCAAAACTGGAGATTTTGAAAATTACTCACAATAACAAGGTAAGTTAAGATGTAATGTACTTATTTTTTCTTATATTTTTGCCCACTTTAAAAACCATTAGGAAATGGAGAAGTTACATGTGTAGAAACAATTTATAATATTTGAGCTAGTCTGTTCACACACACACGCACACGCACACGCACACACAAACACACACACAAACACACACACACACACACACACACACACACACACACACACACACACACACACACACACACACACACACACACACAGACCATTTTGCGGGACTTGGTTATTTGGACTCAGGGGACCCCAAAACATGTATTTCCATTGAAAACCGGAAGTCAAAATTTTTCACGATTGCAATACTTTCCCTTAGTATATATTTCATATATAGGTAAGTCAAAGTAAAAAGTAACCCATTTTATTATTTTGAATATTAAATTATTTAACTGGATGAAATTTATTAAATAATGATCAAACATACATAAATTGAGTCAGGCTGTCGATATTAATTTAGGTTGAACATAATAAAACCAAAAGATTAAATTAAAATCATTAAAAAAATACTGTACACAACTAAATACTTCTGTACCTTTGAACAGAATATAAAGAGCAAATTGTAAAACTGATATTTCAATCAACCGCAGGAGAAAAATCACATGGTTCTTCTGATTATAAGAATACATTAGCTCCTTGAACACTGTATATCTTCCCCTACCCTGATTACTTTGTTTTGTAGATACAGATTCCATTATCAAAGAGGCATGATTAATTGTTTGATTACTAAATAAAATTAATAATAAGATTGATATACCATATATCTTTGTTGAAGATGTACAGGTGTTGAAGATGGTTGAAATGCACATTGTGGTTCAGTGATATTCACTTTCGATCTGATAACACTTTCCACAACACTTGATCTTTCATCAACTTCATCTAATCCAATGAAAATAATAAAATATAGAGATAGAATCGAGAGAATTTATTTTTAAATTTAAAACGATAGAGCTAAGTACAACTAAACAATAAATTTATGCATATAAAATCATGAAACAAAAATAAACAATTAATCACCAGCAGGAGAATCAGATCTCAATATTTCTCCATCTTCCCCAAATCCAGTTTCAGATTTGATTTTCCCTAGAGAAATAACATTATCATCATCGTCATCATCATCAACCAGTTCTGGTTCACCCAGTGGAATATTTCCAGGATCAATATCTTCTTTCTAAATCAATAGTAAAAAAAATTAAACGATAATATACTGGTACAATAAGATACATAAACAAATTAAGCCACCAACATAGACATTATACAGATTAACACGTTCGGTGCCCACAACCCGCCTGGCGGGTGCACATGACCTAACCTCAGAGACCCACGACCCGCCAATCGGGTGCACCCACCCATTGCCTTCCCGGCTACCTCAATTGGCAGGGGCCTCTCGTTTTTACTTCATTTTACTTTGGGGCCTCTCACAGAGTAGTTTCTGTGTATTGAAAGTGTTGGTTTCTCGAAAACTTTTTATTTTGATCTGTGGCAGTATGTGTAGTGCTACACTTCTTGGAGTACCAGTCCCTTTTACAAGTAAGTTGAATTTTTTTATTTTTTTATTTTGATGTCTTAGAAGACTCAGACTTGATTCTCAATTTGTGAACGATTTATATTTATCTTTATGTACTTTTTTTGCATGGTAACGTGATTTTCACAAATATAGATTATAATTTATTGTATGTATGTATTGTAATTTGTTTTAGAATAAAAAAATTATTCTTTAATTTATGTACATATATAGATGTAATTTATTTATTTAATAAAAATGAATGTAATTAATTTAATTTTTTTATTAAATATTTTTCCTCTACCTTCCATTAGCATCCTTCAATTCTTTCCTTTATCTGACCATATATCCTTGTGGGATTTATAAAAAGTAAAAAAAAAAAAAGTAAATTTTAAATACCACCCAGTAAAATAATAAAAAAAATCTGGTGCCTGCGCGCAACACACAACTTTCACTTACCAACTTACTTAGATTAGAAATTAATGTGTTTTGTTAATGGCCACTTCTCAAAGTTATACATTTTTCCAAATTCATTTCTTATTTTTGTTTTCATTTGCTCAAAAAAAAATAACACTAATTTCTTTTATTATTAAATAAAAGTTTTTTCTTGTGATAATTCGGCAATGCAAGCATAATACTCCAAGTCGTCTGATTTTATAATTCTCTATGTACTTGTTGAATATTTCATTTAGTTCCCATGAAACAAATAATTCTCATTAAATGAACAGAACATCTTTAATTATAACGCATTGGTTTGTCATTAAAGGCGTACAGCGCATGCGTGAGCTCAAGGTGTTTAATGAGTTGACAGAATATTTTTCTTTTTTTCTCCTGTATTTGTTTACTTGATTTTTACTTTCACTTACCTATATATGAAATATATAGTAAATGGAAGTATTGCGATCGTGAAAATTTTCGACTTTCGGTTTTCAACGGAAATACACGTTTTGGGGTCCCCTGAGTCAAAATAACCAAGTCCCGCGAAATGGTCTGTGTGTGTGTGTGTTTGTGTGTGAACAGACTAGCTCAAAAACTATAAACCGAGCGAACCTGAAATTGGGTATTTAGAGTATGTATATGCCCGCGATGTGACAGCAAAAATTTCATCGAATTTGCTCAAAGGGAGGGGGTACTTTATTTAGTAACTTTTTAGGTTTTTTTCGATTTTCTCAAAAACGGCTCAAACGATTTTGATTAAACTGAGTATTTGATCTATTTATATGCCCGAGATATGACTGTAAAAAGTTCATCAAAATTGATTAACCGTACGGGGGAGTAAACTTAATAAATTTTGTATCATTTTCACTTGTTTTTTTTTATTTACTCAAAAACGGTTTTAACGATTTTGATCAAACTTGGTATTTGATGTATTTATATTCCGAGATATGACAGCAAAAATGTCATCATAATTGGTCAAACGGAGGGGGTACTTTATTTAATGAATTTTGTATAATTTTCACGTGTTTTTTTTATTTACTCAAAAAAGGCATTAACGATTTTGATCAAACTGTGTATTTGATGTATGTATATGCCAAAGATGTGATAGCCACATTTCATCAAAATTGGTCAAACAGAGGGGGCACTTTATTTCATAATTTTTTTCCAATTTTTACCTTTTTGATCGATTATCTCAAAAACGGCTTTAACGATTTTTATCAAATTCGTTACGTTTAATGAAAATTAGTTGTTATTTAATATCAGGTAAGTTTTATCATTATTAAAATGTTCTGAGGGGGCTTAAATGGGGAAGGGGCCTTTTTTGTTTACCTATAAAGTACCTTTGTTTTAGTTTATATTGAGAAATTAACTGTCTCTCATCACGCCTAAAAATAAGAAATGGCTAAATATGATATATGAAGAAAATCAAGTAAACATATACAGGAGAAAAAAAGAAAAATATTCAGTCAACTCATGAAACACCTTGAGCTCACGCATGCGCCGTACGCCTTTAATGACAAACCAATGCGTTATAATTAAAGATGTTCTGTTCATTTGAGAAGTGGCAGTTAAGAAAACGCATTAATTTCTAATCTAAGTTGGTAAGTGAAAGTTGTGTGTTGCGCGCACGCACCAGATTTTTTTCATATATCATATTTAGCCATTTCTTATTTTTAGGCGAGATGAGAGTTTTGAGCTAGTCTGTTCACACAGACACAGACACAGAGACAGAGACACACACACACACACACACAAACACACACACACACACACACACGCACACAAACAAACACACACACACACAAACAAACAAACAAACAAACACACAAACACAAACACACACACACACACACACACACACACACACACACAGACCATTTCGCGGGACTTGGTCATTTCGACTCAGGGGACCCCAAAACGTGTATTTCCGTTGAAAACCGGAAGTCGAATTTTTTCACGATCGCAATACTTCCACTTACTATATATTTCATATATAGGTAAATGAAAGTAAAAAAGTACTGAGAAAAAAATATACGAACCCCCACAAAAAACTGGTTTCATTATAGAAATCCGAAGGTACGTACGTGGCCCGCGACCTGCTAGGCGGGTTGTGAGTTACCACGCGGCCCACGACCCACCTGGCGGGTTGTATGTAAAAAAATGGTAAATGTTACTTGCATCGATGTTATAATGATTAATTTGATTTATTAAATTGATATTTATAAGAATGAATAAAAAAAAACCATTGGGCCCCCGAGGATGTATGCTTACTGTTAGTGGGCATCGAATGTGTTAAAAGACATTTAATCAAATTATTAAAATTAATGACTATCCTTAATCATTTATGATGGAATCAGAAATAAAAATGAAATATTTTATGGACTGCATTAAACTATTTACAACTTAACAATTTGTTTATAATATATTGTTAAACAAATTTTTGGATGAAATCCATACTATAGATTAGCAAAGATAACTTACTTCTGTACCATTTTCTTGAAAATTAGATAACAGCAGAGAACCGAGCTGGCCATTGGCATTAACAAAAGCTATACTTTTAGAGGCACACCATGCAATACCACAGATAGCTTGACGACTACTGCTGTCTTCCTCAATAATATTTGAGGTAATTAATGACCAAACAAATACTTTTCCACAAGTAGACCCACCAGCGATGAATTTCCCACAAGGAGAAAATTTGACAATGTTAATAACCTGTAAAAAAAAAAAAAAAAAATTAAATTCTGAACAAGTCAAAAGTTTTTTTTTTCTTTTTCAAAAATTTATCTTTTAAATCTTTAAAGGTGGGCTCGGTGTGGCTGAAAGATTCAACATCATACCCACACACTGGCTTCAAGTCCCACCCAGAGTGGCACGATACTTTTCTATGACTGGGGAAGTACCTCCCCTTGTCATGGGTGTTTAGAAAGGGGTGGACACCCTTAGATAGCCCACCGTGTAAAAAATAAATTAAATAATTTAACAAATAAAATAAATAATCTAAAACAAAATAAAAAATAGGCAATGGGTCTGCCCAAGTGGTGCCAAATCAAAAATGGACCCATATCCGCTCTTGAAAGCCCAAAAGAAAATTTTCAATATGGTGGCAATCGGGAAAAAAAACACTTTCAATTCTCAAACCATTAAAATGACATTTAGAAAAACAAAATAGTTCTGTCATCTCCATGCTAGACGCCACTTTCAAAACCTTTTGATTGACATTCTTTAGCTACAATATTGTTTATGTTTTGATGGTCTCCAATTAATACAAATGACACTCCAACCATCTTGTATTTAAAAAAAAAAGTCATGGTTTTAGAGTTAAAATTTTCAATCTCAGTCAGAAAATGTTCGATGAAGAATGCGAGCAGGCAATCCGGAAACGGAATGAAAGGAGATTGGAGTGGATTAGATGAAAGACACGCCTTAGCTACAAGGATTATAAAGATGCCAGAATGCAGGCGAAGAGGTTGGTAAGAAGCAAGAAGAGGGAAGCGTTAAGAAAACAAATTGAGGAAATTGTAAAATCCAAGGAGCAAACACGAATCCCGAAAATTCTACAAAATGGTTAAAAATGTTAAAATGGACCGACCAGAAGGGGCAACCTAATCAAAGATGACCATGGAAGAATGCTAATGCTGGAAGAAGAGGTACAAGAGAGATGGCGGCAATATTTTGAGAGTCTCTTGAACCCCAGGAGATCAGAAAACTGCTATGATGACCATGCACAATTACCGGTGGACACTCATGATGATTTGGAAACCATTCCACCCGATGTACAGGACATCGAAGACATTTTGGGCAAACTCAAAAATAACAAGTCACCAGGTAATGATAGACTCCCCGCAGAACTCTTTAAAGCAGGGCAGGAAGAAATCGCCAAGGAATTGCAGGAACTGATAGCTCAGATATGGGAAGTAGAGAGCATACCTAAGGAGTGGAGTGAGGCCCTAGTAGTGCCCGTGTACAAGAAGAAGGGAGAATCGACAATATGTAGCAACTATCGAGGGATTAGTTTTCTTAACACCGCATATAAGATATTTTCCATATCCCTTTACAATAGGCTCCTTCCATACGTGGAACAAAAAATAGGTGAATTCCAAGGTGGATTCCGGCCTAACAGGTCAACTATTGATCAAATCTTCTCTCTTAGGCAAATCGCTGAGAAGATGAAGGAGAATCAGCAGACTACTTGGATGCTGTTTATTGATTTCAGAGCAGCCTATGATACAATTATCAGAAGTAAACTCATAGCAGACATGCATGAACTAGGGCTACCAAGTAAACTAATCCGTTTAGTAAGATGGACTGAACATGGAGGGAACAATTTTCACAAGATGACCCAGGCCCTGGCCTATGCAGATGACGTAGCGATCATTGGTAGATCCCTTCAGAGTGTCAGAATCGCCTTTGAAGCAATGGATATCGAAGCAAAAAAGAGCGGCATTCATATCAATGCAGGGAAAACCAAGATTATGGCACTGGGAAAAGGTAAACTGGGGAGGCAGACTCATTGTGAAATAGTTTCGAGGTGGTCAAAAGTTTTTCGTATCTTGGCTCTGTAATCAACGATAGCCTGAATGAGGAGGAAGAGATAGGAAAGAGAATAGCTGCAGGAAATAGAACTTATTTCTCCATCTCTAAGCTTATGAAAAGCAAACTTTTAAGCAGTACTACCAAGTTTATGTTCTACAAGACACTTGTAAGACCAGTGGTAACATACGGTGGAGAAACATGGACCCTCAACAAGAAAAGCACCAACCTGCTAGATAGGTTTGAAAGGGTAATTCTGAGGAGAATCTTAGGGGCTGTATGCGATAATGGCCAGTGGCAAAGAAGAAAAAACAATGAATTGTTCCGGCTCTGTAAAGAAGCAAGCATAACATCCTACATCAAGATACAAAGGCAGCAATGGCTTGGACATGTGATAAGGATGAATAATGAAAAAGTGGTCAAGAGGTTGTATAAGAGCATTCCGGATGGTGTGCGTCTACGTGGTAGGCCAAAAGGTCGATGGAAGGATGCTGTAGAACAGGATCTTCGCAAACTGGGGATTCCTATCACCTTTGCAGAAGATAGAGAGAGATGGCTGGCAGCTGTTGAGCAGGCCAAGGGCAGACTCTTGCGCCTGTCGTGCCGATAGAAGAAGAAGAAGTCAGAAACTGACTGAAGAAGCCACAAACTTTGCTCATTTTCAAAATTTCATGGCTATCCTCTTTACTACAGTGAATTCTGTCAAAAAGGAAAAATTATCTCAGAACGGATCAAATTTATACCTGAAACCACCTTGCATTAGCTGGAAATCTATCTAACCCTGAAACGGAAGGCTTTTTTCGGTAAAATTTTTTTCATAAAACGGAAAATAGTTGTTAGTTGCATTAATGAACTATCTGTTTGGAGACAGATTTCAAAGAATCATTCTCTGTTTAATCCAATATATACTCTTCTCTTATGAGCGCTTTAGCTTGAAAGTCAGGAAATCGAATTTTCGAAGAACCGTGTTCTGTAATCCTCCAACAGCATGGCTAACAGTATGGCTCTACCGGTAATCCTCCTTCTATTTCTTTGCTTTTCTATTTAGTCCTTTTAAAGCTTTTGACAATACACTTGTGAGTAGTGCCTTTATCAAAATTAATTTTTCTTATTCGAGATGTCTGTTTGTAAAAACAAAACTTTATCTCTCAATGAAAAAGTGAAACTGATTGAGGAGCACAAAATGAAAAAAACATCGGTTAAACTTTTAGCTGAAAAATATCAAATCGGGAAAACACAAGTTTATGAAGCTATTAAAAATAAGAATAAAATTAAAGATCAGTGGTTAAGTGGAACAGCAGGCCAGTCAAAACGGGCCAAAAAAGTTGGCTCAAATGAAGAAATTAATGAAGCTGTTTGGGAATGGTTCGTAAGTGCCACAGCGAGAGGAATGCCGATTTCTGGACTCATGATTCAAGCAGAAGCTTTGGAAGTAGCTCAAAAAATAGGTAATGTGGATTTTAAAGCATCATCTGGATGGCTTGACGCTTCAGAAAAAGGCACAATATAGTGTAAAATAAAATTTCTGGAGAATCAAAAGATGTAGATACTCAAACTGTTCAAGAATGGAGAGATAAGATTTACAGAATCATAGAAGGTTATGATAAAAAAAATCTGGTGCGTGCGAGCAACACACAACTTTCAATAACCAATTTACTTAAATTAGAAATTGATGCGTTTTATTAATTGCCACTTCTCAAAGACACATTTTTCCACATTCATTTCTTATTTTTGTTTTTATTTGCTCTATAAAGAACACTAATTTTTTATTATTAAATTAAAGTTTTTACTTGTGGTACTATGGCTATGCAAGCAAAATACTCCAAGTCGTCTGATTTTATAATGCTTTATGTAATTGTTGAAAACTTCATTTACCATGAAACAAATAATTTCCATTAAATGAACAGAACGGCTTTAATTATGAACAATGGTCTGTCATTAAAGGCGCACTCCGCCGCATGCGTGTGCTCAACGTATTTTATGAGTTGACGGAATATTTTTCTTTTTATCTCCTCTATATGTTTGCTTGATTTTTTTCATATTTCATATTTAGCCATTTCTTATTTTTAGGCGTAAAGAGAGACAGCTAATTTTTCCCTATAAACAAAAACAAGGGTACTTTACAGGAAAACAAAAAAGGCCCCTTCCCCATTTAAGCCCCCTCAGAACATTTTAATAACGATAAAGCTAACCTGATATTAAAGAACACCTTATTTTCATTAAACATGGCGAATATGATCAAAATCATTAAAGCCGTTTTTGAGATAATCGAAAGAAAGGCATAAATTGGGAAAAAAGTTATAAAATAAAGTGCCCCCTCCGTGTGACCAATTTTGATGAAATGTTGGCTATCACATCTTTGGCATATACATACATCAAATACCCAGTTTGATCACAATCGTTACAGCCGTTTTTGAGTAAATAAAAAGAACACATGAAAATGAGACAACATTTATTAAGTAAAGTGCACCTTCTGGTTGATCAATTTTGATGAAATTTTTACAGTCATATCTCGGGCATATTAATACATCAAATACCAAGTTTAATCAAAATCGTTAGAGCCATTTTTGAGAAAATCGAAAAAAACGTAAGAAGTTATTAAATAAAGTACCTCCTCCCTTTGACCAATTTTGATGAAATTTTTGCTGTCACATCGAGGGCATATATATACATACTCAGGGGACCCCAAAACGTGTATTTCTGTTGAAAACCGGAAGTCGAAATTTTTCACGATCGCAATACTTTCCCTTACTATATATTTCATACATAGGTAAGTGAAAGTAAAAATATATTTAATGGTGATGAAACCGGGCTTTTTTACAGAATGCTTCCAACTAAGTCCCTAGTGATAAAAGGTGATATTTGTAGTGGTGGGAAGAGCTCGAAGTAAAGGTTGACGGTTTTTCTCTATGCCAACATGGAAGGAGAATTTGAAAAACCTCTCGTCATTGGTAAGTCTGCCCGTGCTAGACCTTTTAGACACCTAGATAGGAATACATTACCAGTTTATTAGAGATTTAACAAAAAAGCCTGGATTACAAGTACAATTATGGAAGAGTGGTTACATACGTTCAATGAAAAAATGAAAATTCAGAAGAGAAGCATATTATTACTCTTAGTCATTGCTACTTGTCATCCACATATTTCTTTATCAAACATAAACTTAGTTTGGTTTCCTGCTAATACCACATCAATTACTCAACCGTTAGATCAAGGGGTTATTCAAAACTTTAAATGCTTTTACAGAAAATTACTTTTAAAATCACTAATCTTAAAATTGAACGATTGCTCGAACGTTGCAGAGTTATGTAGGACATTTAATGTCTTGACGCAGTCTATTTTATTAGCAAAGCTGTGGAGAGCATACTTCCAGCTACTGTAACAAATTGTTTTATCAAGGCAGGGTTTCCAAGCGGGGATATTCAAATGGACGTGCCTGATGCAATCGACCGTGATGAGGAGGAAATCACTAATCTTAAAATTGAACGATTGCTCGAACGTTGCAGAGTTATGTAGGACATTTAATGTCTTGACGCAGTCTATTTTATTAGCAAAGCTGTGGAGAGCATACTTCCAGCTACTGTAACAAATTGTTTTATCAAGGCAGGGTTTCCAAGCGGGGATATTCAAATGGACGTGCCTGATGCAATCGACCGTGATGAGGAGATGTCTGAACTATGCCGCAGAGCTAACCTCAGTGGGGATAGTGAAGACATGTTACACTTCGATGATAACCTCCCAGTGTTTGAAGACGTTATCAAAGCTGTTAATAATGTCAGTGCAGGATCTGATTCCAACGACGAAGCTGAGTCTGTTCCAGAAAATGAAAGGCCATTAAACATAAAAACTTTTAATGCTGTAAATGACCTTAAAGAGTTTGCAGCAAGTAAAAACTGCCCGCAATTGTTGGACCTAATGAAGGATGCTAAAGAAATTATATATAAACATTTTTATAAATCTGCTCACCAAACAACTATAACTAATTTTTTCAAAAAATCCTAATATGACGTTATCCTAATATGTATAATAAAATCACTACGTAATTACGTATTTTCTATTTTTGTTAAACGCTTACCTTAAAAATGTTATTTTTAAAAAAAATGTATTTATGTATTTTTAATTTTTAATAAATGCTTATCTTAAAAATGTTATTTTTTATTATTCTTTTTTAACGTTTTTATGTAATTTCTAATTTCATAAATGCTTATCTTGCTACTGGAGTTTTATTAAATTGCTTAAAAAAAAAAAAAAGTTACAGATGTTTTTTTTTCATACTTTCCAGCAAAACCTGTCTAAAACGGAAAAATAAGGACGGACCCTTGGCATTCCGTTTTAGACAGATTTTACTGTACAGTCTTTTACTACTGTCTAACAATTATTGATAATATTTTAAACAATTTTTGTTATTTAAACAGAAAAGTTCAGATCTGAGTGACTCTTTTCATAGCAAGGAACTTTCTTATAATGATTGATGATCATGAAGTTTTTTAATGTTTCAGACAAACTTTCTCATGAGGAAGCAAACTTGATGTGCAGTTCACTTCCCCTATGCTAAGTTACTTATAATATATTGGTAAAGTCCAAGCTCTCTTGATAATACCTGAATACTTCTGGTTAGGTCTACTTTGACAATGTGCCACAGCACTTTATTAAATAATGATCTATTTCCAGATCCTCTTTTTTCTTATTTCCAATATCACCAGCTTCAAATTTCTAGAACCATCTTTTCAAATTGGCATACAAAAAGAGTTGTTCTGGCAACATAAGGTTTAAATTTCCAATAATGCTATACTATAATTTGTAGTGTCAAGGATATTTAAAAAAATACTAAGAGAAAGTGGAAGACATGGTCATTTTATTGATAAATTTATTTAGGATAGGACTAAAATTTCAAAAAAGCAATATCTTTTATTTCCTTTAAACCCCTTAAATCATATTATAAAGGCATTTGATAAAAAGATAAATGGGACAAACAATTGAAGGGTCACGGCAAAAAACGATCATAGTCAAATTTTTGTTACAAATGAGCTATTGGTACCACGTTGTAGATTCTTTAAGGTAGAATACAACAATGGTTCAGATAAGCAAAGAAAGATCATAGTTACTTAAATAATAAAGGAAAAAGATATGTGGTGTCGGCTAAAAATGATCAGAGTCCAAGCGCTCACCAGGAATAACGATTTTCTCCATTTTCGAGTCCATTTTCCCCCCACCCGTTTCATGATCCTGGTTAGGTCAGGTTATATTTTAATATGGACACAAAACATCTGAGGTCTTGTATACAGGGTGTCCCCAAACCAAAATGCCAAACTTCAGGGATCGATAGAGGATCGAAAAACTAAGAAAAAAAGTCCTCTGGCATATGCCTCGTTTTCGAGAAAATCACAAAAACCTAAAAATATTTGTGCAAAAAGTGTATTTAAATTTTTTTTCATTAATTTATTTAAATTACAAAAAAATACTGGCTTTTTGAGTAAGCTTAATTTCTTAATTTAAGAGGAGTAAATTTAGAAAAGATGAATATTCTCATGCTTTCGTTATCAATAAAACATCTATGTTAAGTGTTTAAACTTAAAAAGAAAGGATTAAAATGTTAGCCATTATACTACCATTTTAATTATGTTAATGTTTAATTATGTTTATTATTACTTATTACAGGCTCTAAAGGTTTTTTAAAAATAAAATCAACATTAAATTTTAATAACATTAAAACCATATGTCTGTACACTAACATTGGTCAAGGATTGGAAAGAGGTGATAAAAACTAGCAGAGTTAAACCAACTGTTTTTAAAATAGTGAATTGTGCTACAGATGTAGATTTTAAAACGTCGACAGAGTTTTTTTTTGTTTTTTTTTTGGGGGGTGGGGGGGGGGTTACAACAGAATGTGTCCTATTCCTACCAGACCAATTAAAATGTTAAAGATTGATAAGGACCAAAAAAGGTTTATTCTACATAAGAGTAACTACTTTGGAAGTTACATCAAAACTGTTGTGGTGCCTGAAAAAGAGAAACAAAGAACCACAAAAAGGCTAAGTCAGGAGAAACTCAGCATATTGGTACACTACTGCCACTCTACAATGGACCTTTACCCATCAAACCGTTAAAGTTAAAGGACCTGCAACACTTAAACAAGTTCTTGACAAATCCTGAAGCACAAGCATTCAACAGCCGACTAGTACCAGGACCCACAGAGAAGGAAGACGAGAGCGACAATGGATACATTGATGACCCTATCATTGATGACGGCAGCACCTAACGGGGAAGACAGATCATAGTCCATTAATGATATTTATTCTTGTTAATTAATTGATTAATTTCACAATTTAAATAATGTTTTTTATATTGAGCGTAACGAAAACAATTTGCAGTTTCTAAAAAAGTATGTTTTTAATTTAAAATCCCTATTTTTAAGTTTAATTATCGACTTGAAAACAAAAAATCTAATTTCTGGGAAATTTACAAAATGTGACTTTGATAGTTTTTTGCAGTGACCCTTCAATAACTTATTCATGATAATAAAAAGAAGATTAAAATGTGATTAATATCACTTACATAATTGCCTGAGCTAGTTAAAGTCATAGCATGAACCCATGTTTCTCTTCTATAAAGTTTAACAGTTTCACCAATTGGTATAGCAACATTTCGTCCTTCAAGATCAAAATGTAGCCTACAAAGCACTGATGAAGTTTCAAAAGCATTGCTCTTAGGAACTACTTCCCATTGCTTAACCACATCACCAGAACTTAAGGACCAGATTCTTACAGTTCCGTCACAGCTAGATGATGCCTGAAAATATAATGAATGTTCAGTGTTTCAACTAATACTAAAATTATTAATAGGCAAAAAAAGTTGAAATCAGGAACAATACATTTTCATCTAATTCAATAGCATTAATTATATTAAAATAAATTAAAAAAAAATCTGGTGCGATGCGCGCAACACACATTTCTTTTTTTAAGGGACCTACCTAATTTCAACAGTCAAGTTTTTTTTTTTTTTTTACTGCTTGCTTGTTTTTTACTTGCTTTTTGTAAATCTATTGTGAAGGTGAATTAATAGAAGGTGTATTTATGTCTCGTAGTTAAGTTTGTCCCTTATGCCTTTCTGGAAACCGAGAACGATTACTGTTCCTCTAAAATCATTTTATATTGCATTCGGAAATCTATTATGGAACTAAAGTTTCTAAACTAAAATATAATTAATTAAAGATTATCTTATACAACATTTTTTCACACCTTAAACGCTTTAAATAATTTGAGCATCACGTATTTGCTCTCTTAAGTAAAATACATTTTTTTAATGTTAAATAAAAGTTTTTTTTTTCATCAGTGATAAAACAGAAAATGAAATTTTGGCTGTAACATCGCAGACATATACATACATCAAATACCCAGTTCGATCAAAATAGTTACTTTTTTTTGGTAAAATAAAAAAACGGGAAAATGAGACAATATTTATTAAATCAAGCGCCCCCTCCGTTTGATCAATTTGATGAAATTTTGGCTGTCACATCACGGGCATATACGTACATCAAATCCCCAGTTTGATAAAAAAATAGATTATTTCCTCTCTAGCTTGGCTTTTGCCATGTAGCATACATTTTTATAATGTATGTATAAAAGATGATACTTTATTTGTTCTTTATAGAAATCCATACCGTTTGTCCTAAATTCTCCGAATTTTGCTCATTGGTTATTTCATACCAGGTGCGAACACCTGTCCATATTAAAATTGCATAATTCAGTCGATCTTCAGCTGATATTCTTTATTTTTATAAAAATAGTAATGATCTCGCTTACAATGGTTTTTTATGAAATCGGCCGTTTGAGTAGAAAAAAGTGTCATTTTATAGATTTTGAAGAGGCCAACAAGGCCCGGTAAGGCCGTTCCTCCGGAATCGACCGGGGTTCACGTTTTAAGGGTGAAAGGGTCCTTTTTGAGGTATTGGCTCAAGAGTGCGCGTCTCCCTGCTACTCGCTTCTTGCTCTCTCTTCTGTCATAACAAACTTTTCTTGACCCACGCTTTTCTCATTGTTTTTTGCGACTGGATTTCTTCTTTGTTCTTTGATATTTGGTACCTGATTGATTTAAGGAAACTACCCGGACTGTTTATATGGTTAATTGAAATCTATCACCTTCTTGGTCATCCCCTTCTGCCCTTACGGCTTTCCATGCCTGGAATCCCCATTGTTCCCAATGATATGCCCTTTGATTTCAAAGGAGTATGATTCCCAGTTCAGTTGGATTCCCCATGTTTTTCTCATGGTCAGCTTTAGGTTGCATACTATAGAGTAGGTTCATCTAAAGACCTAATTATATATGCCCCAGAGAGTAAAAATAAAAATATAGTATATCCTTAAGCTTTGGGATAATAATCTATTAGTACTATTTTTGTTGTATTTTTTATTTATAAAATCGTTCACGTTTATGAGAAAAATGAAATTCCCTGGGTGAAACCGGGATCTACAGCTAGTGCTTAACACGTTAGGTGCGGCGGCGATTTTTAGGGCTATCCTATTCAGTTCAGGTATCGGACCCCAGGGACCGATGCCGCACCAAACGTATTAATAAATATGACTATATTTAATAGGTAGTTTTTGATTCTCAAACTTTCTAGGGGGACGCCTATGCTGCTAATTAGCTTACAAAGCAAAAAAAAAAAATAATATTTCCCCATATTGAGTGTATCAGAAAAAAAATCTTCAGGCCATAATATTTTTAATAACAGATATCTTTTCTAAGTGAGCTTCACTCAGACCTGGATTAGTAAGGACCATAGCCTTATCTGAATTATAAAGTAAGTTGAGTACTTAATTAAAAGATACCAGGTAATTATTTAGAAAGATTATTACAATCATTATAAATTATACTTACAACAAACTCAAGTTTTGGATCCAAAGAAATACTAAGTACAGGCGCACGGTGTCCAGTTAACTTTTTACACTCCATAGAATTCAAATCAACAACATGTACATTCATGTCACTATAAAAGCAAAATATAAATCAGATTTAGGATTAATGAACCCATTTCAACTGATCTATAATAGGATTTAATATTCCAAACCTTGCTGATGCAGCCAATCTACTTCCATCAGGGGAAACATCTATTTGAGTAGCAGGTGCGGTGAACCTAGTAATGATACCATCAGGTTCCAGGTCTGGAAATGTATAAGCTTGAATAATATTAGTATCAGTTCCAACATAAAGATTAACTCCCTGAAAATTGAATCACATTTGAAATATTTAATCTTGAAATGAGATAGAAGACATGTCTAAATTAATCTAGATACTAGTTCACCATTGCCCCATGTGGTTGAAAGCCAGTCAAAAACACATTAAGATGAAATTCATCTAACAAGATTAACAACTACATTCTAAAATGGGATCGCTACGCTCACTAACCAACCCTTCCCTATTAACCCTTTAACCGGGCGGGACATATACATAAATGCGTCCTTGAAATATATGTTGTAACTTGGAACTGGTGGGACTTATATTTTCGTACAACAGTGGTATTAGTCATAGATACATGTATCTACCTGATATATATAAATAATTATACATACATATGTAAATAATAATAAAAGCAACATATATTTCAGGACGCATATATACCTCCCGCCCGGTTAGAGGGTTAAGATGATGTCACACCAAGCTGAGTCCATGCCAATGTTAACGGCAATTAATATCAAATATCTCACATAATTTTTTTAAAAGTTGGTCTGAAGATCTGCTTTTATGCTTTATGAACAGAGTGATGAATGCATTTTTGACACTAAGAACTACTTCCTTAATAATTGAATAAATAATCATAGAAACAAAAATACTGCAGTATTGGATTTAATGTGCAACAATCAACTGTCACTAATAGTTAATCCTCAGACAAAATGAACTGTGTTATTGTGTATAAATGATGTCAAAAGGTATTAAATTACCAATTAATTAATTTAGTCTTTAATTTTTACAAAATATCTTGTTTTTTAAGTGTCCAAATATATATTGAACAAATCACAAACCTTTTGAAAAACTGACCAAGCTTTATCTCCCACACAAACATCTTTCTGATCAGCATCTTCCACTCCTGCCCAAATACGGACATCCCCTTCACTTCCACAAGTAATAATGTAACTAAAATTAGAACAATTAAGATAAATCTTTGATGGAAAAACAAAGAAATAAAAGCTAAAAGTTTAATAATACTTAGAATCGTCAGAATAACAGATGTCGGTATGCCCTTCACTGTGTGCATATCTCAAAGACATTATAGATGGAAAATATTTTTTTTAATCATCCAACTTACTCCTGACACCAAAGGCCTTATTATTCCCTGAAGTAAAAGCCTTCGCTCGAAGTTCCCGCTAGAATGTCAGGCTGTAAAACACAACCTACCCATGGAAATAAATTTAAAATTTTTATTTTATTATCATAAAAATATTTGGATGACAATAATAATTCATCAGTAAGTAAATAAGTACTTTTAAAAAGAGTCAAAAATGATATAAAATCAAAACAAGGAGTTTTTCGTTAATTTTATTATGATATAAATATTACAGAATTCATTGAATAAATTATAAAACAAATATGTTATATTACACTTATATATATATATATATATAAACATGTGTGTGTCTGTTAACAAAATAATTAGGCGTAAATTCATTCCACTAATGTTCGAGAGCAGGCGACCCTCATTACCCCCTCCCTCTGGGAAAGTGTTGGGCACTAGGAATTAATAAATTTTCGAAAATATGTATTTGTTTGTTTAACGTCTCTTTATACTACTAAGGCTATTAGGACGATGTTACTGTGGGAGTCCTGGCTACTCGGACGATGCTACAGTGTGAGTCCTAAATTTTGCTAAATTTTGTGCACGAGACTAGCTATCCGGGTACGTGGTTTTTTTGTTTAACGTCACTTTATACCACTAAGGCTAATCGCCTACAGTAGGAGTCCTAAATTTTGCCTATTAGGATAGGGATCTTTAACGAGTACCTGACATCGTACAGGCTCGGGACCTCCATTTTACATCCTCTCCGATGGACGGCATGGCTAAGGATTTTTTAACTCTGTTGGCGCTATGGTCCCTGTAGGACCTTGGCCCCCTCGACAATCTTCCTCCATTCGGCTCGATCCTCTGCAGCGCTCCTCCATTCCACCACTCCCATCAGTCGAAGATCTGCCTCCACATCTTCCTGCCATCGCACTCTAGGTCTGCCTCTTTCTCTTTTACCATCCGGGCGTTCTTCCATTATTTGCTTCGGGTTCTTCCTTGGCTCATCCGTTGTAAGTGCCCCAACCATCTTTTTCTACCTTTTTTGATACAGGAAACTAGGTCTGGATCCTCGTATAGGTCCCTAAGTTCCCTATTTGTCTTTATTCGAAACTTATTTGCATCTATCCTGGTTGGGCCATATATTTTTCTTTGGATCTTTCTCTCCCATGCGTTTAGAAGTCTCTCCCGCTGTTTTCTTAGGATCCACGCCTTGCTACCATGCATCACCACTGGTCGGAGTACCGTCTTGTAGACTCTTTTTTTAATGTTCCGGGATATTTCTCGGTTATGAAAAATTCTCTTTAAAGACCAGTAGCACCTGTTGCCACTTTGGATCCTCGCTTTGATCTCATCCTCTATTTTATTGGTACGTGTCCCAATTGTGCCAAGATATTTAAATTTTTCAACATCTTCGAAATTATATCCTCCATTTACCAATGGTCCAACAGAGTCCCCTTTCCTGGACGTGCACATGTATTTGGTCTTGCTTTCATTTATTTCCAGTCCCATTTGTTTTACAGCTTCTTAGCATTTTTCGAAGATTCCTATAAGCAAATCTTGGGATCTTGCTGTAATGACCACATCATCGGCAAGCGCAAGGAGCTGTATTTTTGCATCATAAATGCACGCTTTCCTCCTACCTTGCACTGACCTGATAACTGCTTCCTGTGCTAGATTGAACAGTACTGGTGATAGGGGGTCTCCCTGCCTTACACCTTTTTGTATCGAAAAGCCAGCGGTGAGTTCTCCCTGGACCTTCACCACGCCTCTGCTGTTCTTTAAGGTCATTTCGATTAATCTTATAAGTTTTTTGTGGCTACTACTTTACTACCATTGAAAAATCCTAGAGCCACCGCTGGGCGCGAACCTGCGACCTTTAGTATTGTAGGTT
Organism: Aelia acuminata; assembly: GCA_911387785.2. NCBI lineage: Eukaryota > Metazoa > Arthropoda > Insecta > Hemiptera > Pentatomidae > Aelia > Aelia acuminata. The sequence continues at coordinate 82,871,883 of OU426982.1, read as the reverse complement.
GCCATGCTAACCACTATGCCACAGGTGACCCCTAAAATATGTATTTTAGTATGGGGGAAGCTTCAGATCTATAAATTTTCCGATGTATTCGCGGGCGCAATCGACTATAGGGTGCGCTAGTAGTTTTGCAAAATGTCGGAAGGAACAGGGATAGACATAGTCGATGTGATAGAGATAATTGGTAATTTTAAAAGACCATTAATTAAAGGGCAGGCTATCCTTGATGCAAACCACATAATTACATGTGGAATAATATCTAGAAGTAAAAAAAACAGGTATTTTACAAGTCTTGTGCCTTCAAACAAGCGATCTTAAAGGACTGCCCCATCAAATAAAAGAGGAAATCAAATTTATTAATAAGAATAAGCAATTTTCTTGTAACTGTACGTGTAAAGCTGGTAGTTCTGATAAATGCAAACATCAATGTAACTTTACTCTCCGTTTTTCGGTTAGTAATAACATTAATTATCTATTCATACAATCATTGTTATGGCAGCTGTCATTTTCATGACAGCTTAGTTTCTTTGTCATATTATTTATTTATGTGTCAAAACTTTCAGGCTTCGCATTGAAAACATGGAACAATTAAGCACAACGGATGTAATAGAAAAATGGGGAAAATTAAAAAAGAAAAACAAATCTATGACACTATGGTCTCAATGTTATTTGCATAAAACTAGCATTTTGGAATAATAAAATGTCAAATACTAATATTTACCTGGATAAATATAGTCTCTTTCTTTAAAATAAAGACTACATATCGTCATATGTTTCGAAACAGGCTTATCTATTCTTAATTTTACAATCCACTCTTTAAGAAGCTTTTTATTTTTTGGAAATGAAAGGGAATGACACGTCTTTTGATTTTCTAATTGAACACTGAGGGACCGAGCAATACCTATTAGATATTTTTCAAATGATTTTTTGCTCAATCGGGTTTTAATAATGGAAAAATAAATTAAAAACGGCAAAAAACCTATGAATTCCAGTCTATTGCACGGCTTCTATCCCCGTTTCTCTAGTTCCTTCTAGGTCCTCAAAGTAGCAGCACCGTCGCTTGCGCTCGCCTATTAGGTAGCTACTATGACCGAAACATAACACTTGTTTTGGTTGTTTGCAGTCCTTCTTAATACAAGGTAATAATCTCATTAAAAAGTGGTGCTGTCAGCCACGTGATTGAGAAAGAAGGGTCCTGACCCCTCTCAAATTTCGTACTGAATCCGTCCCTGATAGGGGGAGGGCTGTGGCGGCTGCTGCCCCCCCCCCCCTTTGGAAATTTTTAAGTCATTTAACAATAGATTTAACTTACTAAAAGTAAGAAAGTAAGATAAAGAACAGACAATTTTTTTGTCTTCCCATTCCTCGCCGTGGTTTCCCGAGCCAGGGGAGAAGATGGGAGATTAATGCCGAGAATTATTAAATGTCCCCTGGTTCCGGGTTTTGAACGGGTATCTTTGTGTAATTATTTGTATGTTGTCAAGGGTAACGTGTATTTTCTAAATCCCCACTCGGCCATCCCGCCATTCATATACAAACAAAGTAGAACTTTAATTGTGGGAAAGGATCATAAAGGTAAAAAAACTTATTGACAGATCCAAGTGGAGCTGACCCCCCTTTGGGACTGCAGCCCTTCCTTTACAACTGTCTTCCCCATGATTTCAACCTTTTCTGTTATGGTTATATTGCTTTATTAACCGACCTATTAACGTGATTAAATAAAAAATAAGGTTACCTAATGGCACACGGACTACTTGGTACTTGCAGCACTCGTATTCAGGATTCGCGTTTCCTCCTCTTGGGGTGAACTTATGCTTCTAGTTTACGGCGGCTTCGGCAATAGGATATCGCTGGCAAATGAAAGTCCTGCACTCATGAGTTGAGATTGATTCGCAGCTATCTCCTTTCCAATTAGCTTTCATGCTAAAGGAGCAACACTTGAACATCATCAAAGGTGTGCGGAGCTTGATTGCAATTAATGATTTGAATTAATATTTTAATCAATTGATCATAAATTGTTTTCTATTTCAATAATTTCCGTGTAAAAGTGTTTTACTTACAATATTTGCTCTACATTTACCGAATTGAAATTCAAAATCAAAAACTGAAATTAATAATTTCGATCTCTACTCGTATATCCAATAAATAATTATCCGTGTAAAGAATCATGTATTATCTTTTCATGTACGACTCTTAACACGTTCACGCCGGGGCTGTAATTCATGCCCCTCTCCCATTGGCGGCTTACCTTAATGATTTTCGGTCTATCGGATGGGAGTTATTCAAGGGCATTATGCAGTATTGAAAATCTAACATTAATGAAATAAACAATACAATCCTACCTCGTTCTGCACCGTGGTGGAATGTTTTAAAATTGGCTAAAGTGTCTGATGCGGCTGTCTAGTGTGAGCGGTAAAGGTACTGAGGAGTGGCTGATGGGCGTGGCCTGTTTTGAGAGGTTATGTGACCGTGATGTTATCGAACTCCCATCGCCCTTTTTCAGTTAAAAAGTGCCTTGATTGGCTTTAATAGATTATAGCTTTCGACTCCCGCTCGCTGCGCTCGCTCTTCGGAGATATATAAACCCCCAAAAGGGTCCATTTCAGTGGAGATCGGGCCTTACTTTGAAGGGCACCTTAGTGAACGGGGCTTAAGCCACACTTCAGTACTTGTACCGTGTGAGCCACCGGTGGTACAGGCCGGCGTGAACGTGTTAATAAAAGATAAAAAGATCTTTCTTGCCATTCTAATGGGACAAATTGTAAGCTTATAAGACGGAAGATACATATCTTTTTGACCCAAGATTAGCAGTACGGAAAATTGCCTAGCTAGGCGGTGGCCTTTGTATTTCATGTGACTCATTGTTCTAAAATGAAGCACAGCAAAAGCCTCTCTCGCTTTTATAATAACTGGCCTATTGAGCGAAAATTCTGAAACTAAATGATGGATACTACTTTTCTGTCGATACTAGGTCGAAAAATATTCGCCCGATGTCCGAGTGTCTTTGCCAATGCGCACTAGGTACAGAGATTTTTTTTTTTAAATATAACTTTATATAATCTTTTTCTGTCAACTTTTTGGACCTAATTTTTCAAGGGAACTATTTTGGCCACCTATTTATTAAAAAAATATAGCTCCTCTATCATTGATAAATTCTTTAGGTTTCCTTACACCGCGTTGAAGTAGAGTACCGGAAATGGCGAACGTGCACGAGACTAGCTGTCCGGGTACGTGGTTTTTTTGTTTAACGTCACTTTATGCCACTAAGGCTAATCGCCTACAGTAGGAGTCCTAAATTTTGCCTATTAGGATAGGGATCTTTAACGAGTACCTGACATCGTACAGGCTCGGGACCTCCATTTTACGTCCTATCATTTGGACGGCATGGCTAAGGATTTTTTACTCCCTTTAAAAAATCCTAGGGCCACCGCGGGACGCGAACCCGCGACCTTCAGTGTTGTAGGTTGCCATGCTAACCACTACACCACAGGTGACCCCCCGGGTACGTGGTTCGATGCTGTGTAAATCCTCCAATACAAGATATTTTTTCTCGTCCCTTAGCGCGCATTGACCAAGACCTTTGGACATGGTCCGAATAGTTTTTGATTTAGTATCACCAATTAAAGTTTCATTAAAACTGCTGTTCACACGTCCACAGCCTCCCATTATGGCCTTTAGTTTTTAACTTTTGTTTAATTAACGTCACTTTATGCCACTAAGGCTAATCGGACGATGCTACAGTGGGAGTATAATTAGGATATGGCTTTCTAACGAGTACCTGACATCTTTCAGGCTTGGGACATCCATTTAATGTCCTATCCGAGGGACGGCTTAGCCAAAGATTTTTCATTCTCATTACAAAATCCTAAGGCCCATGCGGGACGCGAACCATTGTATTGTAGACTACTATGCTAGCCATTACACCACATGTGACCCCGAGTTTCCGTAGTTTTTTTTTTTTTTTTTTTTTTTTTTTTTTTTTTTTTTTTTTTTTTTTTTTTTTTTTTTTTTTTTGGACCTTAAGGCTTCCATTGAAGCCTTGCCCATACCAACACCCATGGCACTGGGTGATACTTCTACGAAAGAAAAGCACCACCCAGGGCGGGACTCGAACCCGCAGCTCCGGCATGGGAGTACGGCGCTTTACCGCACAGCCACACCGGGCCCCGCTTCCGTAGTTTAATAACTACAAATATATATGAATAAGCTCTTTGGCGGTTCTAGAGAATTCCCGCTAACTGAATACTTCTATGAAAGGACGGGGTTTATTTTATGGTTATAACTTTGATTAGCAATTATTATTTAGCCAAAGTAAGGAAACTAACTTTATAAGACATGATATTTTGTTATGATGAGTTTTATGTCTCAAACAAGTTCAAAGAATTCGCTGCGTAGTTCGTTAAGTACTGCTAAACTAAAATCAAAACAAGGAACTATTACTGAATTATTTAGTCGTCAGCTTACTGACACCACCATGTAAGTCCTTTTCTGTTATATCATGTCCTGTGCTTAATTTTTCTTAATAATCGCTGTATTGTTTGAATGTCTGCAGAAATGATAATGGAGAAATATCTAGCAATGTTACCAAGGTTAGCAGCATGGATTCCGGAAAAGGGAATTCAGATGAAGGTGAGATAAACACAATTTTTATTACTTAATTTTAATTTATTGCAGGGCTGTTTGTAAGTATTCGTTTTACTTGAAGTTATTGCCACGTTATCTGTAGCAGATTATTCTGTCAATATTTGAATATAACCTGCATACTATACTATTCTCTTATATAATAATTATACTAGCAATTTTTATTGCCTATTTAAAATTTAATTTTTTAAAGCATTCCCTATTTTATAATATTTGGTGAGACTAATACTGTGATTTAAGGGGACTCTCTTTGTGTTCTTTTCAGTTAAAACGGGCTTTGATTATCTTTAAGAGATACCAGCTATTGACACCTGCTCTGTTCGCTTGCTCTTCAGAGATAAGTTGTTGTATTTGTAAGGATACAATAAATGCAAATAAGACCTGAAATTAGGCTTTAATTCACAATAAACTACAGAGGTTACTGAAAGAATGTAAAATATGGTAACAACTAATAACTAATAGTAACAATTAGATTCGATTGTAATACTTCCAGTTCATCACATTCTCCCCTCTTTGTTTGAACTAAAAATTGGTTATATAGTCTTTTAGATAAGAAGGAGGTTTGATAGTTCTTCTGGGTCTTGTGGTTCCTGTGTCAGGTGAAGGTGGAGGGTCACTTTGAGACAGCTGATTGATATTTAAAGGACTGGAGTTATTCAGCTCGCGGCCTGTTTCAGATCCCTTGGGGATTATAGGGCGTTGAATGGCTAGTGGCTATTCCGTTTGAATGTAGGAATGATTTTGATTCCCGTGAAATAAAGGAAGGCCCTCTGTCAGAGTGCACATAAGCTGGAGCCCCAAAAAGCATGAAACGATCTGTTAGGCATTTTATAACCATGGCCGAAGTTGTGTCTTTACAGGCGTAGGCGAACGGGGATCTAGAAAATTCATCTATGATTGCAAGAATGTAGTAATTCCTCATCTTGGAGGGGATTGGGCCCTTGAAATATATGTTAATTCTTTCAAAAGGAGCAGTCACTTTGATGAGATTACTTCGAGATTTGTGAAAATGAGGTTTGACTTCTGCACAGACTGAACAAGTTGAATTGACCCTTCTAACATCTTCAACTGAATAAGGGAGATTCCTGCATCGTAGCCAGTGAACCATTCTTGTGATACCTGGGTGGTTGAGTGATTGATGCAACCCCAACAATCGATCATTGGTGACAGGGCTACAAATTCTAGAAAGGGCATCAGCCCTCACGTTTTCTCTTCCAGGGCGGTAGGTTATATCGAATTGGAAAGGATTCAATACGAGTCGCCAACGCAAAATTTTATCGTTTTTTATTTTGCTTGAGTGTTTTTGGTTGAATACAAAAGAAAGTGCTTGTTGATCTGTTAAAAGTTGAAAATTTTTACCTAAAAGAAAGGACCTCCATCTCTTCAACTATTGCAGCTGCTTACTTTTCAATGCAGGCTCAGTGTGCATGCTCAGACTTGGTGAGTGTCCGCGAGAAGAACGCCACTGGCCGACCACCCTGGCTCAAAGTTGCAGCTAAGGCTACATCTGAAGGGTCCGTCTCTACTATCATCTTTTCGGTGTTATTTATAGTAGTAACCACAGCATCAGCAATGCTAAGTTTTAGGTTTTCAAAATCTTTAGGAGTTTGATGACCTAGAGGGAAGGTATTATTGTTGGTCAATGATTTGATTTTATCTGAATAATGCGGTATCCATTTTGAATAGTGTGCAAAGAGCCCCAGAGCTTGCTTAAGTGATGCAGTGTTATGAGGTAGTGGCATTCCAGGAGGTTTGAGACGCTCTGAATCGGATCGGATATCCTTATGAGATACCAGGTGCCTGAGCAAATGTATGGAATTCAGGTTAATTTGCTTTTCCCTTTGTTAATTTTTAGATCGTATTTGTCAAGGGCTGCAAGGAGTCCTGAGGTGTTCCTATCATGTTCCTCTTTATCCTGCCCGCATACAGTTATGTCATCCAAGTTCGAGAATACTCCCTTTAATTTCTCTTGTATTATCACTTTGTCAATAACGCACTGGAAGCAAGCAACACCATTAGTCAACCCAATGCGGGTGAATTGGTAAAGTTTTCCCGCAGCCTCGAAAGCTGTGAAGGGTTGTTCTTGTCCCAAATTGGTATCTGGTGATATGCGGACTGGAGGTCAATAGTGCTAAATATTTTATATGCAGAAACGTTTCTTACCAAGTCATCGATGTTTGGTAGCGGATATGTGTCAAGAAACATGAATTTATTGATCGTCTGCGAATTAGTCTATCACCATGCGTTTTTTGTGATGCTCGCTTTCGGTAACTAATACCTGAGCCCTCCAAGGAGAGTTGCTCTCCTCAATCACTCCCTCAGACAGTAGTTTAGATGTTTCGTCCCTTATGAACTTGAGTTCAGACCCCGTGTATCTCCTATTAACGGCAATAGGTTTGAAGTCTGCTGATAAGTTACTGAAAAAGCGGGGGGGTTCTACCGAGGCACAGGCAAAAGCACATATAGTAAGTGGAGGTTTCGATCCACCAAAAGAGATAGAAACATTAGAATGTTCCACGAGTTAGTCATGACCTATCACTACTTCAGCACCAAGGCTTTTCATAACTGATAATTTGCATGAATGGTAGATATGCTCATTTAGTTTGATATCAATGAGAACATAACCTTCAATTGCAGAGGAAAGCGTAGTTGAGGCCATTGAGACCTTTCCCTTTCCAGGACTAAGTGGAATCATTTGTTTGAGTGTGAAATGGTGGTCTATAAAGCTAGAAGAGCTGCCAGTGTCAATTAAGCAACGCGCAGGAGTGCCATTTATTTCTACTAAAATAACAGCTTGACTCAGCTGATTCAAATGTTCCTTGTTGGCTGTCGCAATGATGGAAGCGGAAACTTCAGGGCTTGCAGTCTTTCTACATGCTTTAGCATAATGCCCCTTAATACCACATTTCCTACATTCTGTGTCTCTTGCAGAATATTTAGGGCGGGGATGTTTGCCCAGACCACAAAAATAGCATTTTCTAAGCTTGGAAATGGCACATAAAGAACAGTCCCTTCCGGAGCAGGAGTAGCTGCCTGAGATGTAACAGAGGTGCAGCTAGAGTAACTATTCAAAGGTTGAATGTACCCTTCAGCTTGTTTTTGAGCAGCCTCCAACGCGAGGGCTTATTTGATAGCGTCTTCTAGCTCTAAAATGTCATTTTCTAGCAAGCGCTGTCGAATCTGATTGGATAGCAACCCACTGATGAATGCATCGCGGATACACTGATTTTAGTGATTTACAGCCTTAAAGGTAAAATCCTTGCTAAGGATTCGCAAGGTTTGGATATATTGGTCTATTGACTCTGTAGGTAGTAGTTTCCGAACAGCCAAAATATGCCTAGCATAGATTTTGCTCTTCTTTTTGACAAACACAGAGTTTAGAGTGTTTATAACTTCGGTATAGGAATTACAGTTACTGACTAGCTCGTAAATCTCATATGATAAGAAATTAGTGATTACCTTAAGCTTATCTTTGTCATTCAGAGGTTCCTCTGTAACATCCATGAAGTTTTGAAATGTCTTAAGCCAGTGGGTCCAATATTTAGCGGCAGTGGGAGAATCAGGTTTTCTCAAGTGGCACGGCTTGAGAAACTTATCCATTGTGATTTGAATTGCTTTATTGTGAATAAAATTGTTGTATTTGTAAGGATACAATAAATACAAATAAGACCTGAAATTAGGCTTTAATTCACAATAAACTACAGAGGTTACTGAAAGAATGTAAAATGAAATTTTAACAACATATGGTAACAACTAATAGTAACAATTAGATTCGATTGTAATAATTCCAGTTCATCACATAAGTAAACCCTCAGATGGGTCCTTTTCAGTGAAGGGTTGATGAGTGCTATGTTGGGTCTATCCAAAAGTATCTTTGGGAAACTAGTACCTTAATTTTGCTTTTAAAGTAATGTGTGGTTGTATAATTTTGTAGGCATATAATAATTATTAAAATTATTATAATTATTATGTATAATAATAATTATTAAAATTATTGATGAAAATCTTGAGCTTACCATGTTTTTATTATAACTCGGGGTATGGGTTACTTGGTAAGCATCAGAGATCAGTGTGCTGTTTTAATTAACCTTTTTACAATGTTTAAAAGAAGGAGGAAGTAACGAGATATCCAAACCGACAAAAGTAACTGAAATTTAAGGAATAATTTTTACATAGGTTTGGAGTGAATAAACATGCGTATTTAGTTAATGAATCCGTACGAGGCATGTTAAAAAAATAACGAAACTTTTTACATATTCTTTTGTGTGGTTGGAGATGCGATTGTCAAAAAAAAATTTTATTATGTTGGTATACGTGCCCCTGAAGTATGATAAAACTTTCAGCCGTTTTCGTTGACTTTGTTACAGACACTAAGGGTAGATGCATTTGTATGAGCTCGGCGATGGATCAAAGAATTTGTATTAAATTTTGTGTAAAAAATATAATCAAGTGTAAAAAAGTGTCTAAAATGTTAACAAAGGCCTATGGTAAGTCTGCTATGTGTAAAGCAAGATTTTATAAGTGGTATAAGCGTTTCAAAAAAGGCCGTGAAGACATTGAAGATGACGAACGCCCTGGACAACTGAACAAAGCACATCAACAACTGATGAAAACATGGAAAACTGTCAATAAGGAGCATTTCCGACAAGTTCAACGCTGTTTGTGTGAAGCAAACCGAACCCCCCCCCCCCCCGGATTTGTGGGAAAAAATTTCGTGACTTTTGCATCTTGATAATGCACCTGCTCACACTTCATTGCTTTTTTGTCAATTTTTGGCCAAAAACAATACTGCAACGATGAGCCCTAGCCTCCATATTCGCCAGACATGGCTCCATGTGAATTTTTATCCTTTTTCCAAAAATAAAGAAAAACTTAAAGGGCCATCGTAGATGACATTAAAAACGCATCGCTGAAAGTACTAAAGGCAAACTCAATGATCGAGTTTGAGAAGTGTTTCGGGGATTGGAAGAAGCTCTGGCAGAAGTGCATTATCTCTTATAGGGACTATTTTGGAGGTGACAACATTAATGTAGATTAATAAATATATGTTCTTATTAAAAAATGAAAATTCTTGTTATTTTTTTTAACATACCTCGTATAATTGAATTAATTTTCAATCTTTTGATATTATGAATGGGAAAAAAAAAAAAAAAAAATTAAAAATCTTGCATATGGATTTCAATGGAAATCTCAAAATTATGTTTAATGAATCTCATGCATTTAATTATGTTTCAAATGCCTTATGAATTTAACTTTTATCATTATTTTTTTATCTAGGTCAAAATGAAGAAGAAGATGAAATAATTTATTCTTCTCAAGAGTCTCTTAGTGTAATTTATTTTAATGCATTTTGTTGAAGTATTTGAATATTGTTACTCAATTTTTATATCATAATTAATTTTTAATTTTTAGAAAACTTCTCAAGATGTGACAATAATTGACTCTTCTCCTAGTAGTTCTCCAGAGAAACATTTGAGCTCAAGTAAATATTTGGAGACATCTAGGTCAGATGTTATTAATATATCATCTACTGTTGAAACACCAGATGAAGGAGTGAAGAAATTTCACAATGGCTCTTCTTTAGATTCCTCAAATGACAAAACAAAACCCAAGAAGAAAAGGACTGTTATCATTTCAAGTGATGAGAGTTCTCATGATGAAAGTGTTTCACCAAAAAAAGAAGTAAAAAATTCATTTGTTTTAAAGAAGGCCAGTAGTCTAATATCATCTGGTCCTTCCTCCAAGGCTAGTCCATTTCTAACACCTCAGAAAAAAGTTATTAGAAAAATCATTGCTGAATCTCCTAAAAAAATCAAAAATATCAGAGTTGATGCTATCTCTAAGACAATTGATAATGAAGAAAAACAGCCAATTGAAAATGGTGTGAAAAAAAGTTTTCAAAAACATCCCACCAGTGTCAATGAAAGAGCAAAAGGAGGAATGGGTGATAATCAGGAACCCATTGGTAATTTAAGCATGTATTATTCTTTTTTAATAAGTTTATTTATTTATTATAATGATTTATTATTTTACCAAATGAGTAACATTTACCTTTTCATTACTGTTTTGTACCTGATATCAAACAGTTTATCAATTATTTTGATTACTATGAAATGTTTTATAGTGTGGGAAATAATAGCCAATTTCTATTTTCATGAAATTTTCGTAAATGAAAATATAATATAATCATGATTTTGCTAACTTTAATATTTTTACAAAGGTTTTACAAGTTCATGTCCTTAATTATTGTTTTAATCACAACTCTTCACATTTCATTTGATCATTATTGCCATATTCTTTTCTTTACATTTTTGAATAAATTATTGCTACATTTTTGAATTATTAATTGCTCATTCTGTATTGATTTTTGTTGGGTTCTTATTATTTTGGTTTTTCAGATGAATGTCTGGCCACCTGGTTGGAGAGTATGTCTTCTCATCCGGCAGTCTTGAGTAAACTTTCTGCTAAAGTAATTTATTATTATTTTTTAATTTGTAATCACCCCTCTCCCATACTGTTTAAATTATATTTTAGCGCATGGATGCTTTCGTCCATCAGTACATACTGATTCATTTGTTGTGTCAAAAGGCGTAAAAACTCTTCGTCATCAATGCCTATATACATACTTATTATGGATTGTTGCTTGGTATAATTTATATCTAATGGTAATTTCAAATGTATGAATAAATAAAATGATTTATTGATTAGTAAATCAGTTGTATATTAATAATTCTAATACTATAATGTAAGTTCCCTTAACTTTTTTTCATTTCTTTCCTGACAATTTTCAGAAAGTACTTATTTTTCTTCAAATTAACAAATAATGGAACATTTGCAACAAAACTTCAAAACAGACCTTTCTTTCAGTATACCCCAAAACGTGCAATTTCATGCCGATTAAACTTCACAAAACATACCATTAGGCTTGATTCGGATAAATAATTTGAGTCGGCGGTGTTCTGATAAACCGATAAAAAAGATGCAATTGCAAGGAAATCTGAGCTTTAGTAATAAATTTTGAACTCTTGGTTGTGTCATTATAGACATTGTCTCATTTGATTCAGGAGCATGTAAGCATTTAGAAATGATGCATAACTTCACTTAATTGCAGCAAAATTAATTTGCACGATTCCCCTTTTTCAACCCCACATCAAAAGTGGTAGCTCCCTGATGGGTGCTCCCACTTTAATTTTTGAAACTCTCCATACAAAACAACCAAGGTTTTATGGTAGGGTCCTTTAGACTAAAAGATTATTTTTTATTTGACTTTAATTATATGAATTTTTTTAATCAAATTTTTGGTCGGGTTAATGTTAATTATGAATTTGATCATATTTAAGAATTTTTTTCTTGTTTGAAACCTGTTAGAACATACATAATTTTTTTTTGTAAGAGAAATTTTATTTTATTTTTTTTGTGTTTCAGGCTAGTGAAAAAGATCTACGTGATATTTATAAGGATCTAGAGGATTGTGAATATGAAATAATGGATAAAGCTTTCTCAACTCTTGTTAATCTCCCATCATTTGTGTCCGAATTAATCCCCAGTTTAAAAGGAGATAGTACTCTATTGAAAAAGCTTCAAGTATTTCGACAGATGATGAAAGCAAAAATGAAACGAACTCGATTACTATTAAGAAACAGAACCAAAGCTGAAAAAGATTCCTTTTTGGGTAGTTCCAGTGATTTAAATACATCGGTTGAAAGTGACTGCTTACCTGACTTTAAGAAAAGTTCTGTAAACTTTTCAGACAACAATACTGTCAATGAAACTCCTCCTTCCCATCATTTTAATGGCAGTAGTAGCATAAAAACAAGTGAATATTGTAATATACCTAAAAATAATGATTCAGATGTTTTTAATATTAAGAGCAACATTGCTACTGTAAATAAGTCTGATAACAGTGTTTTGGAGTTGTCTAATAATGAGCCAACTTCTGAAATCTTCTCCGGAGACGTCGAGGCACCTTCGAATACAACTATTCTAAGTATTTGTAATGAAATGAATAGCAATGTTCCTGATGATAAGATAAAGGCATTATCTTCTGTGAATAATTATAACAAAACAAAATCTCCCTCCAGTTCTGGATTTAAATTAAAACAACCTTCAATGTTACTTAAGAGTTTAAGTTCATCTGTGAATAATGATGTGAGCCCATCAATAAAGAAACCATTTCCATCCACTTTTGAAAGTTCATATGGGAGGTCTGATTGTAATAGTTCTGACCAAAGACCAGGTTTATCTAGTTTTAATAATGATATTTCTTTGAAGAAAAATAATTTTACTTCTGTAAATACAGATGTAAATACTGATAACAGATTTGTCATGGAATCTTCTTGCAATGAACAAACATCTGAAAATTTTAGACAGTTAGTGACATCACCAAATTTAACCAGTCGAACTGGTAATCAAATGAATATTAATGATATGGATGACAATCTGACTACTGGGAATAATTTTAAGTTAACAAAATCTCCCTCCAGTACTGGATTTAAGTTAAAACAACCTTCAATGTTACTAAAGAGTTTAAGTTCATCTGTGAATAATGCTGTGAGCCCATCTATAAATAAACCGGTTACAACCACTAATGAAAATTCTTTTTTGAGATCATCTGACTGCAATAGTACTGAAAGAACAGTAGATGTACGTAGTTTTAATAAAGAATTTTCTGCTAAAGAAAACTTTGACAATTATATGCCTAAGAACTCAGTTGGTTTTAGTGACATAAAAAATAGTAGTTTTAAAAATAACTTATCAGATAGTTCTATAACTGCTACACCTAAATCATCAACAATTACTGATTATGAGCCCAGTACTCAATATACTCCTGTATTTTCTAAGCCTGCAAAACCATTAAACATCTCTCAGACTTCTTTGGGTAAGCATATTATTTATTGATTTTTTATTATTATTCATTGCAAACTTGATTTACTTCCTATATTGTCCATCCTTATCTTTCAAGAGAATTATTTAGGGTATTATTCTAGATTTATTAATTTTAATTTTTGTTTTTTTCTCATTGCTTATAACTTGTCTGTCTTAGCAATGTAAAATTATCTTTTTTCCTTTCCAGTAGTTTCCTCTATCCATAATTTAGATATTATTGGACATAAACTATTGATAGTATACAGCAGTGTAGAATTCCCCTTATCAAAGGTGATGACTGGGGGTGGGGCTGGACCCTTTGATACCAAAAAAACCATGTTCGAGAAGTGTATGTGAACATCTTTATTGTTTCAGGTTATGAGGAAAGTCCCAAGGATTTTGAGCCTACAATTTCCAACTTTGGAAATGTTAATATCAGTAGCACTAAAGAATTTACTTCAACTAATTATCCTCATTCAGCAGAAATGATGAAGGTTTTTTTTTCTTGTTTATGACATAACTTTAAAAAAAAGATTATATTTTCATCATAATTTCATCAACTCAATGATTTATTATGAAATTGATTTAATAGGTTGTTTATAATTTTTTTTTTTTATATGCATCATTGATTAAAGTGTTTTTACATTTTGTTTTTACTGTTTTATTAAAATTTATATTAATTTCTTCTTTGGACATATTTATCATGAAACATAATTATGGAATAAAGTATAGGTGTTATCACTGACTTTTTCAGAGTAGAAGTTTTGGTCAACAGTCTCATAGACTCATATGAGATTATTTTAACAATTTTTATCAAACTAATCATTTAATTTAACACATTCAACGCCGGCTCCATATTCTCTAGGTGAGCCAGGGAGCTGGAGGGTTTTGGATCATCAGTGAGCCGGTACGTCCCCAGGACGTTGTTGGCCATCGGAGTCGCCAAAGAGTTTGTTAACCCACAATACACTAGTGAAAAGCGCTGTTACCTTTCATTTTCTTTGTTATGTTTTTTATGTTTCATATTACTGCTATAAAAATAAATTAAGAATTTGTTAGAATGATCTAGTAAATTTATAATTAAACAATTCTGAATGAATTTGAAGTAAAAAAAAATGAAGAGTAATTCCTTTGAAAGGGAAACTAATTGTGGGTATGGGAATTGGGAAAGTTAAAAGATCATCATCAAATTATTGTAATACATTATTTTTTTTTTCTTTATAAATATTATTTTTAAAAAGCATCAGATATAACAAAAAACAACAAATAATATTAACTAATGAAATACAAGATTTTAATTAATTACACAATTGTAATCCTATACCTAATTATTTGAATACTAACTGTAATTACTTAACACTATTTACAATTGGTTTGTGACATGAAATTCAAATAAATTAGTATATAAAAAACGAAGAAAAAAAATATTCAGTTTGTGGTTGCCCCTGCGCAGTTTCAGCATTGACAAATCTCCTCGTTCTTGTCCCTAAAAATTTGATATATAGTTTTTTGTTCTTTTACTAATCCACTGTAACGGTATAAAGTAATATAATATAAGTAGTGAGTATAATTTTAAAATTAGACAAAAATTGAGTGAAAACTTTAAAAATCCACAACTTTGGCTATAAAGCAGCTAGGAGGAAACAAAAAATGCCGAAATGACTGTCATGAACCAGTGCAGGTGGCTGACTAACTAAATTCAAAACTTTCCTACCTGGCCAACGCTTTTAAGTGGATAGGATAGAAGATACCTGAGTAAGTCCCTGAGACGTAGTTGGCCACCTGGGCTCGCCCAGAGGTATACTTAGCGTTGAATGTGTTAATACAGAAAGTTATTTCAAACTTTTTGAAATAATATATATATATATATATATATATATATATATTATTTCAAAAAGTTATGTTTTGAAATAACTTTCTATATATATATATATATATATATATATATATATATATATATATATATATATATATATATATATATAATCTTATTCCATGTAAAAATAAATTTTATATGTTATAAGATTCACAACTGTTAGATAATGAAACCAAACTATCTGTCCCTGGGACGTACTTGGCGTTGAATGTGTTAATACAGAAAGTTAATTCAAAATATAACTTTTTGAAATAATATGTATGTATATATATAATCTTATTCCATGTAAAAATAAATTTTATATGTTATAAGATTCACAACTGTTATTAGATAATGAAACCCAACTATCTGATAAATTACGAAAGTTATCAAATATGTAATATAATAAGTTAAGCAGCAATGTCTATATTTTTGTTTTGATTGTAATAGATAGGAAAATAAAAAAAATATTATTATTATTAAATTATTAATTTAATATAAGCTTATATACTGATTAAATTGTCCAGCAATGGCAATTATGGTTTCCATTTAAATAGTACTTAGCATGTCTTATCAAAATTAATTCATAAATTAATAATGAATTCAACTCCTAATTAGTTGGATGGAACACTGTTTGAGAGAATGTTTACAATAGATTGACTGTTTTTATGTTGCTAGGTATTCCGTACCAAATTCGGACTTCATAAATTTCGGCCTAACCAGATGGAAGCCATTAACGCTGCCATGCTAAACTATGACTGCTTTATACTGATGCCCACTGGTGGAGGGAAATCACTTTGTTATCAGCTCCCTGCTGTCCTAAGTAAAGGCACTACCATAGTCATATCTCCTCTCAAGTCACTCATTTTCGATCAAACTGAAAAATTGAAATCACTTGATGTAATGTACCTTTTTTTTTGTTGAATTCCTGTTATTTTTATAATTGAATGATTTAAGCTTGTAAATAAATTTAATAAAAAATCTGAAATTTTTTTTTATTACAAATAATAATTAAATAACAGTTAGTATGTTATACAGTAAACCCTCATTATTACGAACTTGGATATAACGAACACCTCGATATAGCGAACCAAAATACTATCCCCCTAAAATTACCATTATATTTCTGCTGAATCCCTCGTTATAGCGAAATCCCTCGGTTAGTGCGAACTACGAACTAAATTTGATGCCTGAGAATTATTATATTCTGTTATAACGAACTGCTAGAATTTTTATTAAGTTTTTTTTTTTTTTTTACTGTATTACGTAGATTTAGCGCGGGAAGACGAAGTAGCACCAGTTTCTAGAATTGAGGTGTTTTTTTACTCTTAACTAATCCGATTTCTTTTTGCTCTCTCTCTGATTCCATCGATTTTTTTCTCAAAACTAGCTCAGTTCTGTTTGGAGTTCTGTATTATTCGAATCAATGTTCTGTAGTCGTTTGTACTTTTTTTTTTTTTTATTCACAATGAGTTCGTTGGTAGACGTGTGTCATAAACGTAAATCCTTATAAATCGAGGAAAAATTAAAAATTCTCCTGGATATTGAATCTGGAATTCTAAGTAAGAAAATCATCGCAGAAAAATATGGAATTCACAAATCAACATTGTTAACCATTACAAAAAACAAAGATAAAATAGATTCAACCACAGCCCAAGGATTAACTTCAGCATCAAATAAATGACTGCGCTCTGCGGCTCATGAATATTTGGAAAAAAATTGATAAATTGCTTTAAACAAATGAGATCTCAAATGCCAATCTCAGACCCTCTCATTAACCATTCTGTATTATTCGAATAATAACCTAAGGCTTAAGAACTCTCAAGTGAACTTGGCAGTAAATTAATGAATCTCATTGTTTATTCAATATGTAGTTTAACTAAAAATAAATTATATACATGCGTTTTAATTTAACTAGTTCTAATGAATGAATTTCCTTCTAAATATGATCAAATTAGTGCGGCCATTTGCTAAAAAAAAAAAGAATCCTCGGTTATAACGAACCTCGATATAGCGAACTCTGAATATCAAACCCCCTACCAGTTCGCTATATCGAGGGTTTACTGTATGAATCGTTAATGTTTGAATATTATTCTTTGTTTAAGTTGTTAACTTTATCTATAGTATAATTATAAATTATTTTAGTAAATAGAGATTCATTTATATAAATTCCAGATTAATGCAGCTTGTCTTACAAGTGAAGCAAGTCTTACTGAAGCTAATAGAATTTATCACCATTTATGTGTTAATAAAAACCAAACAGGTATGAGATTTTGACATTAAAAAAAAGTTAATATTGGATCCTCACACTTTTAAATTTTTTTTTTTTTTTCTTTTTTACATTTAGATATAAAGCTACTGTTTGTTACTCCAGAGAAGATTTCAAATAGTGATAGATTGAACAGTGTATTCGAGACCATGTACAATAATGGTCTTCTTTCTAGATTTGTAATTGATGAAGCTCACTGTGTTTCGCAATGGGGCCATGATTTCAGGTAATATTTTTTGTAAATATTATTCTTACATGGTAAAATTTCATCTCCTGAATTTTATTGTTACCTCCTATCAGAATGCACTTAGGTATAGGCCAATAAATTGAGCAACCTTGCTAGCTTTGGTCTGAGGGTTAATCTGTTGAGGGGAGAGCCTTCTGTTTTCTACCAGTGGCTTACGTAGACCATTCAAGGCCCGGAGTAGTATATTTTTTGAGGTCCCCTTTACATGATTGGGGCCCCTTCATCAAAATTGAGGTAGATGGTCGAATCCTTTACAGGTGGGGCGTTTATCAGATTAATCACAGGAGAATTAGGTGGTCCACCCTCTGGGGGGATGCCATTATCAGAGTCATGACCTTATTTCGCACCTCTCAGCATGGGGGTGCATTCCACTAGATCCACCAATTTTCTCAATTAATGGCGAGCTTCCTCATTGGTCATGACTAGAAGTGTTAAATTTTCAGATATGAGCCCCCCCCCCCCCCCACCAGGTATGCTACCATACAGAAGTTCAGGAACTTTTTGAAGTTTATTTTTTGACATTTATTTCTTTCATTCTTTATGCTCTAGATCTAGAGGGAGTGCATCTTTTCCCCCTCAGACTAGCTCATGTTTGTTGAAAGGTTGTTCCTTAAATTTTCTATTTATATTTTCATTCTATCATTCACACTTATAAATATCATTACTAATTATACTAGTATGTTTGTGTATTTATGTTTACAAAACAAATATATTTAGTAAATTTATCATTATAACCATTTAAATTTTTTTAATCTCTGTTTGTAGGCCTGATTATAAACGGCTCTCACTTCTGAGAACCAAATACCCCAATGTTCCTATAATGGCTCTTACAGCAACTGCTACCCCACGAGTTAGAAAAGACATTCTTCATCAACTTTCTTTGAAAGAGCCAAAATGGTAATTAAATTTTTTGTAAATGTTAAATGAAATGTTCATGAGCTTACACAATGTATGGACTAGTTAGTAAAATAGTATCTTTAGTGTCATATATTGGATATTTGCCCTTAATCATGCAAAATGGATCTGAAGTCCTTGTGGATCATGCATTTATAGATAGATAGATAGAAAGAGAACTTTATTCTGGTACTAAGTCCCTTAAAAATAACTAATATGCTCATCAATAAAAGAATAAATAAATCTTCAAAAATATTTTAAGAGAGAAAAAGAGAAGTGTAGGACTTTGGAGACTGAAACTATAATGTACTTATTATATAATTCTAAGCAGTGTATGGACATTAAGTAAAACATATAAACTTAACAGCTTCTGCTTGGCAAGTAAGGAGAAGTTGAAAAAGGTAGTATTTGAATAAGGACTGAGAGGGAGCATGGCGAATTGTAGATGGAAGGGAATTCCAGAGGGTTGTGGAATGGGTGAGAAAGGGTCGTTTGAATTTTTTGATTTTGTGAGAAGGGGAATAAAGGTCGGAGGGGCCTGATCTTGTTACCATAAAGTGAATAGAGGATTAAAATTATAGGAGGTGCTGGGAGTGGGGGAGTCCTATAAATGTTTTATAGCAAATATTGACAGCGGGCAGGGGGAAATAGTCAATTAAGTTTGCCATGTAGGTGGGACACGTGAGACTGAGGTACCGAAGACAAACCTTAGACCGCAGACTTTATAGATTTGTTAATGGGAATATTTCTCCAAATTAAAGCCACAGATTCAAGTACATTGTGACATTTCTTTAGCTGATTGAACCTACTTTGATATCCTACCTTGTCCTTACAAATGTTCTCAGAATGAAAAAAACAACCATTTTTTTTTTTACTTCACAGGTTTTTATCAAGTTTTGACAGACCTAATTTAAAATATGAAGTACGAAACTTGAGTGGAAAAGCTGCTCTTTTAGAAGTTCTAGGTCTTCTTAAAACAAGGTAAATTTATTTTGCATGTTATCATTTATTAATAAGCATAAAAACTGTGTAATGATATTAATTTACTTAGGTTCGCCAAAGATTGTGGCATTATATATTGCCTCTCTCGAAACGACTGTGATTCTCTCGCTCATAATTTGAAGCTTAATCAGATCAAAGCTGCTGCCTACCATGCTGGGCTTACTGATGAACAGCGCTGCACTGTACAAACAAAGTGGATTACTGATAAAATACAGGTATTCTTCCAAATTATTTCAGTTCACTATTTGATTTGATGTTTTCTTACTCGTTTCTGATCCTCCTTTATTACTGGTAGTTGAAACTTTTTAGGCCAGAAACAAACTGGTTGCAACCTACTCCTGTTAGCTACCTCTTACCTATTCTCTGTTATCTTAGTGTCATTTTTTTCAATATCTTGTTTTCTGTTTCTATTTTCCCCCCTTTTTTTTTTGTTGTTTTTCAGTGCTTTATTGTGTTAATTCACCTATTTGAACCCAATCTATTTATAATATATTACGACATGCCTTCTGCTGAAAAGGAACCCCTAATCTCCACTGGAAAGGATCTGTTGGGGGCTTGTTATTGCGTTTGAGTGAGCGGAAGTCTAAAGCTGAGGTCCAATAAAGCTAATCAAGGCCCTTTTTATAAAAAAAAAAATGTGATGGGGAAAATCTTTTTTCAGTTAAAAAGGGCTTTGATCAGCTTTATTAGATCTCAGTTTTCGACTTACGCTTGCTCAAAAGAGATAAAAAAACCTTAATGGGTACTTTTCAGCAGAAAATTAATCCAATTCAATAAAATAAAAAACAATGAAATTTATGTAGTGGTTTGTTATTATTTCATTTCTTTTTGCTTACCTTAAAGGTATAACTATAAGGAATTTCAACTTTGATAAATATGAACAACATAGGTGTTATGAGTGGCAGGTTAGTGTCATGTTAAGAACATCGTGAATCTGGCCCAAGAAGTTCCATATACCTCATTAATATTTATTTTTTAATTTAATATATTTATATTTTCAATGTTTAAAAAGGTGGTATGTGCTACAATTGCATTTGGAATGGGAATCGATAAGCCAGATGTGCGTTATGTCATTCACTATTCGTTACCAAAATCATTGGAAGGTTATTATCAGGAAGCTGGAAGAGCCGGAAGAGATGGAGAGCGAGCGAATTGTCTACTTTACTATAGCTATAAGGACATGCACCGCATTAGGAAAATTATTGAAAGTAACTATTTATGATTTATCTATTTTCATTAAATACTTTTATCTATTCATATTATTGATAGATTATAATCTAACAAAGAATGAATTTCAGTGGACCGTGATGGAACTGAAGCATCGAAAAAAACACATTTAGATAATTTGTGGAAAATGGTTAGGTTCTGTGAAAACAAAACGGAGTGCAGAAGAGTGATGCAGCTTAATTATTTTGGTGAAAAATTCAGCAGAGAACAATGTAGATCACGTCCTAGTACAGCCTGTGACAATTGTCTTAGCAAGGTGGGATATTAATTGATCAGTTTAATTCTATTAGACATAACAGTTTATTAATGAAAAACACAGTAGTACTAAATTATTAAAGAAAATGTTTCTAAAATATTATAAGTAATGTTATAAAATAATCTAGTAATATTTTTGAAAAATTCTGTATTTTTAAAAAATTAGTATGTTCATGATATAATTTAGGCATATATCTTAATGAATAGGTTTTTTATAGTCTAAATTAGTTTTCAAGGAATGTATAATAATAATACTTTTTTTATTATTTTTAGGATGAGTACAATGTGGAAGATGTAACTTCCATTGCGAAAGAATTAGTATCTGCTGTTAAAGAGATTTGTGGTGATGTTAGAAACAGTTCATGGGCAAGCAACTTTACCTATCTTCATATCATCGATATTTTTAAAGGAAGTGCCGCTAAAAAAGTAATCCAGTCTGGTTAGTAATTTCATTTAGAATTTTTTTCTAGCTCTTAACTACTGCTAGCTTTTTGTAAAATTTTATTGGAAACATATATAAAGAAGAACCCTTTTCTTAAAACTAGGTTGATTTTGTTGAAGCATAGTAAATATAAATAGTAAATATTCCATTTTGGCTGACTAAAAATACTTTTAGTGATTGTATTACCTCCTTGTGTGTCTATCATTAGCCTATTAAAATTACTGTATGGATTAATTATCCATACACCTCATTTAGGGAAACAATGTTTTCTAGATAACATCAAAATGTTGTTTGGGATGATGGTTGATGGTGATTGTGGGGTTGATGGTTAAGATCTTGTTGGCTACAATAGTCTGATATCTCGAATCTTTAAATTCTGTCAGAAATTAAACTAATTATCAATTGAATAGGTCACAACAAACTGCGACTTCATGGTCTTGGTAAATCTTGGAGTAGAGTTGACAGCGAGAGATTGATTCACAAACTGACTCTTGATGGCTATTTAGGGGAAATCCATGTTGCATCAAAGGATGGTATAGTAAATACTTATGTCAAGGTTGGCCCTAGAGCAGATATCCTAATACAAGGTAAAGCTAAGGTATGTCCAGTTTTAATGTTACTAAAAAAAACTTGAAACACCTTGTATTAAGAAAAAAACTATGAGTAATATATTTAAGAAAAGTTTCTAGAAGATTTTATTAGATAATAAATTTTTAAGCCTTGTGCATTAATTAATTAATACATTAACTCAATTTACAGGTCGAACTAGCTATGAAAAAAGATAGTAGCAATGAGAAGGGTAAGGGAGCTGTGGCTTCAACTAGTTCTGGAAAAGATACAGAAACTGAAAATGAGGAGGTTAACAAAATACAAGATGCATGCTATGCTGCTCTGAGAGAAAAAGTTAGAGAAATAGCTCTACAGTTGCATGTTTCTACTAATTCTGTTATGACATCTGAGGTAAGCCAAAATCTGTATTGTAACTGTTTGAATATACTACTAATGGTGGCAGATTGTTGAGCTTAGACATTAATGTTAAGGAAATGGTTGCTGGTGTGGTCAGAAAAAATAAATATCTTTGGTTATTACATATATAATTGTTTTGACCTAAATTTTAGGTCACAGGGCTTCATGAAAAGTGGTTCTTACCCAGGCGCCTTCATGGAGAACCACCTACCTTGAATCACTAATGAAAAACTGAAATTTTTTTTAAATGAAACTTCAAACCATTTCCATTAGATGAATATATTACTATTTGTACTTTGTCAACAATAATATGGCAATTTAATACTTTGATAGATGTGTATGTTTATTATTATTGAATATTTCATCAAGATTTATTTGCAGGCTTTAAAAGCTATGTCCCAGTCATTACCTGAGACTGAAGAAGAAATGCTAACTGTTGTTGGAGTAACAAAAGCAAATTTCGATAAATATGGTCGCCAGCTCTTGGAAATTATTTCAGAATATGCTTTTGCTAGAGATGGTAAGATTTCCTACACAAAAGTAGTTAAGAAAAAGTTAAAGAATTGATTGACCTAATCTATTTTGGAGCCTAACAATTTTGAATACAGTATTGATTATTTGTACTTTGCACAATTGAAAATTTGTATTTTGGTTTTAGTTAAAACTTGGAATAACAATGTTCCGTGTCTGATTAGTTCTTGGCTTAATAGTTTTTTAAGATCAGTAAAAATTAAGACTGATAATTGGTTTAGGTGAGCTTAGTCTGGAACCAGCTTAACCACCTGACTCAGCAACCAGTTTCTTGGCCCAATGTGGAATTGGTATGAATCTTGAAAGAGTATATCATGTCGGTTAGGAATGGCATCTCACAGATAAACTCTTTTCCTTTCTCTGAGCAATAACATCATCAAATACTGTCACTGAGCTTCGGAGAACTGATAGGTTGTGATATAACACTTAAAATCAATTACAAATTACAGCAATGAACTAAAAATACCATTACAAAGGTTAAGCTGGAAGTATGGATTTATTGCATATACTGCAATAATTGACTTACAAAAGTATTGAAATAAAAATGTTTTTATGTTTATTTACTTTGTGTGAGAGCTGAGTGAAATTGGATTAGAAAACAAAGAAAAGCTGATTTATTTTTAGCTAGCTAAAATTTAGTAATAAAATGACATGAAAATATTAATTGGTACTGATAAATAAACAGAAAAAATCTGGTGTGTTCGCGCAACACACAACTTTCACTTACCAATTTACTTAGATTAGAAATTGATGTGTTTTGTTAATTTCCTCTTCTCTAATTTTTTTTTACTTTACAGTATTATATAAATGAACCATTTTGTATGGCTTCTAGATATGTTAAAAAATATTATCAAAACATTTTTACTATAATGATATAAATTTACTGTATCTCTAAGCTTATAAAATTAATCTTTCAATTTTGTTGGCTCCGCCTCACACTTGGTGCTACCTTCACCATGAAAACAAAAATAATCATAATACTGACAAATTCTTAGGATAACATAACCTTAGGTCTTCTAATCATTCTTAAGTCTTTTACTAATTGTAAATGCAATACATACGAGGGGTGATCAAAAAGTTCCAGGACTGTTGAGATTGCGCGGCAATGGAGTGTCATAGAGCAGTGCGGTTGGCAGCATTGTTTAGCGTGACTCTTCCTGAGCTCAGTTTATTCAGTTTGTTGATAACCTTCTTCATTGCAAAGTTACTGCTGTTTTCGTAAAACAAAGTTTTTTGTGTTCGGCGATTTTGTGAAATGAATGTAAAGGAAGAGCAACGCGTTTGCGTAAAGTTTTGTGTGAAGTTGGGTAAAATGTTTACTGAAACTTTTCAAATGTTGCAAGTGGCTTTCGGTGATGAATGTCTGAGTCGGTTAAGGTGTCATGAGTGGTACAAAAGGTTCAAGGAAGGCCGGACATCGTGTGAAGATGATTCTCGTTCAGGGCGCCCATCAACTTCGACTGACGACGATCATGTTGCAAGATTGAACAGTCTCGTGCGTTCTAATCGTCGACTAACCATTCGTGAGATGGCTGAAGAATTGAACATTTCATTTGGTTCGTGTCAACAGATTTTAAAAGGTGAGTGGGTGCTGCATCATGACAATGCGCCTGTTCATTCGCGACTACTGCACCAAAAATGGAATGACGGTCATTCCCCAGCCTCCATATTCACCTGACCTTGCCCCTGCAGACTTTTTCTTGTTTCCAAAACTTAAGAGACCCATGAAGGGAAAGAGATTTGAGTCCGTAGATGACATTAAAAAAAAATCGCTGGAGCAGCTACACACCATTTCACAAGATGATTTCTCAAAGTCCTTCACACAGTGGAAACATCGTTGGGAAAAATGTATAGCTTCCCAAGGAGAGTACTTTGAAGGGGACGACGTCCAATAGCCTGTAGATTTTTTAAATAAATTAATAAAAAATCAGTCCTGGAACTTTTTGATCACCCCTCGTAAATACCTAATTTAACTTGATTTTTATATACTCTTTGCATTTTTATATACTTCACCTTCAACTTCATTTAGTGAATCTAATTTACATTAATCAATCTTAAGATACTCTCAGTTTTTTGCCAAATGGATGTAAACAACAGAAGAAAAAATTAAGTTAAATATTTTTTAGCAAGTAGCAGTTTATGCCATGCATAGTGATTAGGATTTGTCCCATTTAGTACCCTTGAAGTTATTTAGTTAATAATCTTCTTTGATGGGCCACCACTATTGATGAGTATACGAGTCTTGATGCCATACTACCCTTCATATAAAAGGGCAGGAAAAAGCTCCAATTTCTGTTAATGGATTTTCACTTCTAGTGCCCTCCTACAGCCTTAATTACATCTTGGTCAAGTGATGGTATGTAAGTTGTGCAGTGATTGTATGCCATCTTGCATAAATTGAACACCAGAATGTTTGTTCTCATGGCTCTTCTAGGTTCGTTCGGCCTTGGTTATGGCTTTGTGAATGTAGCTTCGTCGTTGCGTGTAGCAACCCTTTGATGGAACCCCTAAATTTATGACACGATGTATTACCTTTAGATCACTATCAGTTTCTTTTTATAGTTCAAAAAGAATATCTTATTGGGATTATTAATCACATTGGGAGATATAACTTACAATTTCACCTTTTCCTTAACTTACAATGTTACCTTTTCCTAATTTTATTAATTAACTGTTTACAGTTTTGCTGTGTGAAAGAGGAAACAAAAACAAGGAAGAAGCTGGTCCATCAGAGGAATCATGGCAAAATTCCCCATATTTTGAATCTCCTGTTTCTGTTCAAATAGGAACTAAAAGGAAAGCTAGGTTCAGAGGCCGAGGAAGAGCGAAAAGGGCCAGGGGCAGGTATTGACATTATATACTGATTTAAATATTAACTAGCATTAGTAAACATAATAATATTAGAAATATATTAACATTAGTAAACCTTAATTGATATTGATTCATTTTTGATGAAACATGTGCCACAGTGGTATGAGGGATTGCCCAGTGGCCAACTGGGTTTTCCTTAGTATGCCTGGTTGGTATCTCACACTTCTCAGCTCTGTAAGAAAAAATTTTCCCTTGTATGCCGTGGTAGCGCTTGCTAATTCTGAATTTTAGCCTTTAGAGACCAGAATAGAGTTTTTGGTACATTTAACTCATAATTTTTTCATGCAATAAAAAAAAAAATTATTTCATGTATAAATGTTTTTTAATTGTAATTAATAACTTAAGATATGTTCAGAAGTTAGGTATTTTATAAAAATACTAAGATAGGATTATATGAAGATATAATAATCCAAATACATATAAAAATATTATTGATAGGGTCTACTAAGCAGGTATAAAGGCAGATAGAGGGAATCTGGTAACACTTATCTCCTTTCTTCATTTTGACCAAAAATCCCTTCTTATTGAAGCAAGAACCACTTTTTTTTTTTTATTGAGAAAATTTAGTACCCATTTCGCAAGTCTTCCATTCAGTGTCACCGTTAAATTCTGTACAAAATATAATGTTATAATAAAATTAGGATAAATTATAGTCAAAAATGTCAGAAAACAAAAGTCTTCTTTTTAAGTTGCATATTCCTAGCCATTCTTTGTTAAATTGACATACCCATTTTATTTTTCTAGTGTTACTTTGTGCATATAATTAATAGCTTATTAAGACTATATAATATTTCTATTACAGAAGCACCTCCTCTGCTGCCTCTTCAGCTAGGTATGTTTTATTTATAATTTATTGGGTAGTTATAGATTAAACTCATAAAATTTACTTTTTTGCAATTTACATTTTTTCTAGGGGTGCTACTCGTCGAAATTTCAAAGGGTAATTTTGTAATGTTGTTTTACTTTATTTTATATTTTTATTATTGTTTTTATATTATTATTTTTACACTTGCAGGGGTAAGAAAAAGCCATCTCCGAAGAAAAAGGCTGCTGGTAGTGGTGGTAGAGGAGTATACATTCCTCTTCCAAAGTTCTGAAACATTCAGTTATTTAGTTTAGTCCACACAAACTCAGCATTGAAATCATCTTTCATATGCTTTGTAAATACATATATAAATAATTTTTTATATACTTTTTTTGTAAAGTTTTTATAATGTAAAAAGCAATTGTTATTAGAAATTCATTAAGTAGTTGTAACTCATTTGAAATTAACTTACGTCTTGAAGCATTTCATTCAAAAAGTTGTTGATAGGTTTTATAACAGATTACCTCAGTATATTATTATGAATTTTTTTTTTATTTGTATATAATTTTAAATTGTAATTAATACATTAAATACTAAGTTGTGATTTGATCCCATAAAGTAGTTTTGTCCCTTTTATGTATTTTTATGTATATTTATTTAAATATTTTTCCTAATGAAAGCTTAGTTTATTAAACCGAATATCCCTATCAACCCTCCTTTATTTATCATCAACTAGCATACCCGGCCACGCGTTGCTGTGGCTCAGTAGTTATATCCTAATATTTTTAAACAAATACAGTCGTACAAATATTCATTAATAAAGATGAAAACCTTTCAGCTAATCAAAATCCAACGTGATTGAGAATAGAGCATTACACCATTTAAAAGTATTTGGTAAGGAATATAGGAAAGTTAAAGTTTTTATTTTTTTCTAGGAAAGTTAAAGTTTTTATTTTTTTCATCTCATATTTCAATTTAGTTTGATTAAAAAAGAGCTGATTGTGTTTACGACTCACAGCGCTGCCTACACTATCGCCCTTTTTTGATGCATCGGTATAAACTAACTCGAAATTGCTATATTTTTCCACTAATTTAAAAAAGGATGACTGAACTTCTACCGGGTAAGTTTTGGTAACCTCAGCCATTGATCTATTGATTATTGGCCTAACTCTACTTCAACTTGGTATTGTTAGTTTAACAACGGGTTTAATTTTGCTCAGGGTCATGCCAATCTTGGTTAACGCGTCATATATGTCCTTTTGATTGGCGTTTTTCTCAATTTCTTTAAGACCTCGATTTCCCGACCCTTCGGCAAATAAGTGTTCGGTAGGAGGGTGGTGTGTTGAAGCTATTAATTTAGCAATATATTTGAGTGATAAGAAATCTCTTCTTAAAAAGGTTTTGACATAATTCACGATGCCCACGTGAGGTATGCCATTTCCCAAAGGAAAAACACAGATTTTCTAAGTCCAAGTGGACATTGTTTGCCCTTGGGATTGGTTTATGGTCATGGCAAAAGCCAAACGAATAGGATATTGAAGCCTTTTAAATTTTATTGAAAATTCTGATGGTTCCAGAGGACTAGGTGGCAACAGGACGATATCTTCTATATACCTTCCAGGCAACATTTTTGCTTCAATAACATTTCCTGTGATCCTTTTAATGACCAATCATGTACCGATGCACCATTGAGGTGGATTTAAGTTACGAAGAAGAATGATCGGTCAGCCAATCTCCAACTGGAGATTGTTTGGTGTATATCCAGGGAATTCAAAAATTCATATGGGAAATTTACAGCTTCGTTTACATCTAGAACATTGTCAATTGATTTTGGAAGTTTATTTCATCGAAATAAACATTTTTTGCTGCCATAATAGCACGACTACCTAACCAATTACAGTCCAAATAATAGTTCAAAATATCAGGAAAGACACTTTATATTATTTCACCGTTTCCAATATAGAGCAATTGTTTAGGAAATATATCTGTCGATGGATCATTTTGCAGTAGTACTCTCATATTTATGGTGGATAAATCTGAAACTTGCGGTTTATCCCAATAACAGTTATTCCTGTTCAGTAGAGGTGTAATAATCATTATACATAAAATTTAAAAAATGTCGCGGAGATTTGTAATCCTTTCTTAATCAACAATAATTTAAAGATAAATAAAAAAATGTATTCTGATGAATTTAACACTGAAATATCATTCCCAATAATAGCCTACTTTAAATTAAAGAAAGGATTAAAATCTTCGATGAAATTTCTTAAATTTTACATATGAAGATAATTACAACTCTGCTGAACAGGAAGGAACAACCTCTATTCGATTGGGATTAAATTTTCTCAACTTTAAATTATTGTTGATAAAGGAGGAATTACAAATCTCCACTGACATTTTTTAAATTTTAGATTTTAGAGCACAGGATAAAAATATTAAAAAGGTTTGGTAAAACAAAAAAACACTGTATTCAAATAATAATAACAAAACGAATAATGAAAATAAAGAAACTTCTGTTAAATAAATCAACTAAAAATATAATATTAAAGTCTTAATTGTGCAGTTCTTTAGCAAATCACAAAGTATCCCACAACACCTAATCAAAACACACTCAGGGAAGTTGCATGTCTGATTACCGGCAGTGTAGCCAACCCACTAATTATATATATAGAGCATTATTTCAAATAATAGCCTAATTTAAATTATTAAAATGTATTTACTTTACTAAAAGTTGATATCAGGGTGGGCCACAGCAAAGCGTTTCAGCGCTTAACTAGTAATTTAATTGAAACACAAATAAAAAATGAAAAGGAAGAAAAATTTTAGTTTAAATTAACCATAAATACAAAGATTTGTATTACTATTAGTCTGTGGAAAATAATAATATAGGAACCAATAACTTCACTTACATAACACAATACTAAATTATAATAATGATAACCTGTATTAAAATGGCATGCTTATAAACAAAAACGTTATGAAATCGACATATGACGCCATGTTAATAAATCGAAACACGACCTACTAATACTACTATACTAATTATTTGCAATAATTCCCTATAGGGATGGGTCGTTCCCGATACTTAATGGAGCTGTTCCAACCCGTTCCGTTCCACGAATGGAACAGCTCCAAATTACCGATACTGTTCCACTGTTCCATTGCTTTACACATGGAAATAGAAAAACTCAAAAATGATGACGGGGGGGGGGGGGGTATTTAGCGCTAGTTGATCAGGGGGACCAGGTTGATTAGTTAAACCTTTCTGTATAATTTAAAATTGAAAGCTAATTTTATTTTTTCATTAGCTATTGATTCCGATTATTATCATCTATAAAATTTTTTTCTGTTTACAGTGTTACACTAATGCTGCCTTATTTTTATACTTAGGAATACTTTTCTTATAATGTTTGGTGTGCTTGGTGATTTTTGTAATGTACCTTTGCCATAGTTTACAACATTCAAGCAGCTCATTTGACTTACAAAATTTTGTGTGTAATTATTATGAGCTATATATCTACATAAATAAATTTAGGTATAGAGCTAATTATTGGGAGGCCTTTTAACAATTTAAATTTGTTAGGAACAAGCTTTTCAATAATATAATATATACTCTACATAGAACTGGTTAAAAACTCCCAAATCGGCAAGGTCAAAACTTTAAAATGCAAATTTTATATAGACTTTTTATATTTGTTTAGTACTTTATTGTTTTCTCAACATTAACAGTAAGCAGTGGTTCGAATTTTTAAATTACCAAAAACTTAATTTCCTCCCATCCCTTCAATTCTACTGCATGAAGACCCAATAAGATGGTGGTATACAAATCGGCAAGACTTTCCATGGCTCTCACTAGTAGCCAGAGTTGGGCATATTTATATTTATAAATACGAATATGAATTTATTTTTATCTTAATTTTAATGTGAATATGAATATAAATTTATTTATATCACGATATTTGTGAATATGAATATAAATAAATTCGTATTTACAAGTGTGAATATAAATAAATTCATATTCACAGGTGTGTAAACGAATTTATTCATATATACAAATTTTTCTGTAAATAAATAAAAATTCACAAGGAAAATTGTGAATATTCACAAAAAAATGTGAATATTTATATCTCAGCTGTGAATTCGGCCGTATTTACAAATAGAGATGTGAATATGGAAAAAATTCACAAATCGAGATGTGAATTTCTACTAAATTCATAATTTCCCAATAAATTTATAAAATTCTTTTCGGATTTCTCTATATTGGTACACATTATAGAGTTAACCCTTTTTATGGAAATCATATCAGATATTACCTGATATCGATTACTAGGTTATTTGGGATGCTGATTATGAAAAAAATATCGATTTTGAGATTCCACCGCCAGGCACCGATTTATTACAACTTGCGTGATATAATCAATCTTGTTGTCGGCTATAGGGTTATCTGAGGTGCTAATTATGAAAATGATATCGATTTTGAGATTCCGCCGTCAGGTATCGATTTATTACAACTTGCGCGATATAATCAATCTTGGTGTCAGCTATAGGGTTATCTGAGGTGCTGATTTTGAAAATGATATCGATTTTGAGATTCCGCTGTCAGGTATCGATTTATTACAACTTGCGCGATATAATCGATCTTGGTGTCGGCTATAGGGTTATCTGAGGTGCTGATTATGAAAATGATATCGATTTTGAGATTTTTCCGTCAGGTATCGATTTATTACAACTTGCGCGATATACACGGCTAAAGGGTTATCTGTGGGTACAATAATGATAATAATAATAATAATAATAATGATTAAATTTGACACATATCGACATATAAATCAAAGTATAATTAAATTCATATTCGTATTTTAAATTAAAAATATACCTATAAACCTATAGTTAACCCTATAGCCGACACCAAGATCGATTATATCGCGCAAGTTGTAATAAATCGATACCTGACGGAAGAATCTCAAAATCGATATAATTTTCATAATGAGCACCTCAAATAACCCTATAGCCGACACCAAGATCGATTATATCGTGCAATTTGTAATAAATCGATACCTGACGGCGGAATCTCAAAATGGATATCATTTTCAAAATCAGCACCTCAGATAACCCTATAGCCGACACCAAAATTGATTATATCACGCAAGTTGTAATAAATCGATACCTGACGGCGGAATCTCAAAATTGATATCATTTTCAAAATCAGCACCTCAGATAACCCTATAGCCGACACCAAGATTGATTATATCGCGCAAGTTGTAATAAATCGATACCTGACGGCGGAATCTCAAAATCGATATCATTTTCATAATTAGCACCTCAGATAACCCTATAGCCGACAACAAGATTGATTATATCGCGCAAGTTGTAATAAATCGATACCTGGCGGTGGAATCTCAAAATCGATATTTTTTTCATAATCAGCATCCCAAATAACCTAGTAATCGATATCAGGTAATATCTGATGTGATTTCCATAAAAAGGGTTAACTCTATAATGTGTACCAATATGGAGAAATCCGAAAAGAATTTTATAAATTTATTGGGGAATTATGAATTTAGTAGAAATTCACATCTCAATTTGTGAATTTTTTCCATATTCACATCTCTTTTTGTAAATACGGCCGAATTCACAGCTGAGATATAAATATTCACATTTTTTTGTGAATATTCACAATTTTTCCTGTGAATTTTTTTTTTTTTACAGAAAAATTTGTATATATGAATAAATTCGTATTCACACCTGTGAATATGAATTTATTTATATTCACGCTTGTAAATACGAATTTATTTATATTCATATTCACAAATATTGTGATATAAATAAATTTATATTCATAATCACATTAAAATTAAGATAAAAATAAATTCATATTCGTATTTATAAATATAAATATGCCCAACTTTGCTAGTAGCAGAGGAACACCTTTGCATAACAGCTAAATCTGTTCCATGCCAACAGCTCTTTTCAAAAGCAGGCATGTTTCTTTCAAAGAGACCAAGCCAATTGTCTCCACAAAATGCCAGGATGTTGCTGTTCATCAACAACAATGAAGATTATTATATTTAATAAATAAATAGTAATTTTAAAATGTGTAAATAATAATTCTATATGAATTAATATATCTTTTAAACTTGTTTGTATAAATTGAATTATTAATATGTATACTTAAATTACTTAAAATTGTATAAATAAATTTTTTTATTTTTGTACAATTTTTTCAAGATGTTATATTTTATTTCCATCAAGCCTTTCTCCTTTTTATACATTCATTACTTTGGAATATAAGCATTATTGACCAATTTTGGTGTTTTGTTTGGAAATTGTTTTGAATAATGTTGGTAAGGACTGGGAAATAAGAGTTGTAATTAGAATTAGGCAAATTTTGTTTCAAAATATAGGTGAGATTAGTTGTCTAATAACATCCAATTATCATTTAGTTGAGACTTCTTTCTAAAATGATGCTTTAATAATAATTGTAATATTTTATATTCTTCTCATTCAAATATAATCTATAACCAAACAACATTGCTGGGACATAGGTCATTAGGACTGTCAGTTGCCCTTATTAATTTTAAGATACTGTTTACAATTTCCTGAAAAAGATATATGTATATCCTTATCATAACATTGTACTTCCATGTACAAAGTGCCAAAAATGGTAATATGAAGATAAAAATAATCCCACATTTTCTAATAATCATTAGAATATAAATTAATCTCACCACAACACAGATTTTTGAGATCAATGAATTTTATATATATATATATATATAATACATCTGTCACTGGTGGTGTAGTAGTTAGTATAGCAAATCCCAGGATCTCATTAGTATAGCAAGTCACAGGATCTCATCCCACCAAGTTGCTCTAGGTTTTTTAAAGGGAGTAAAAAATCCTTGGTCATGCTGTCCTTAGAAGGTAAAGTAAAATGAAAGCTCCAAGCCTCTGCGATATTAGGCACTTTTTAAAGATCTCTATCATAATTATACCTGGAAAGGCAAAATTTAGCTTTATCAATCTTAGTAGCATAAAGTGATGGTAAATAAATTAACAAATATTACGAATCTATTATATGAATTTCATATTAAACTCCTTCACCAATCTACTTCTATAATGCCAGGCTAATTTACATTATTTCACTAAGGCAGGGAAGTTTTACTTCCTCTCTATTACATTCTCAATGTATAAAATTTCTTCATGATTTTTTTTTTTTTTTTAATTTCAATAAAATGCGACAGGCCCCTATTAAATAAAAATTATTTTTTAATTCTTAGCAACTGCACAGCAAATAAAGTTGTTTTTGACCCTCCTCTGTATATTTTATTGTTTAGTCTAAATTATTCTTATCTAGCTTTAAAATCAATCTTATACCATGTATTGTCATATATTCAAAATAATTTATTTTGTGTATGTATTTTGCATAATTTTACTTTCCTCTAATACATGTTTTACTATATTACCCAATTATTTTACAATACTGCGGTATTTTCAACATTAATGCAAAACCCAATATTATGATTTTTAATAATTTTAATTATATCCCAAAATAATATGTTTTATTTTACAATTTCTTTTGCTAAAAAAGGGCTCATCTTCCCTAAAGATCGGGGAGTATCGTGAGTGGAATGCTAATGGAACAGTCCTGGAGCAGGTAATGGAACCGGCGTTGGAGCAGTACTGGAGCAGCTAGTGGAGCAGTACTGGAGCAGTTAGTGGAACCGGCGTTGGAGCAGTACTGGAGCAGATAGTGGAGCAGTAAGTGGAACCGGAGGTGGAGCAGACAGTGGAACCGTCACTGGAACGCTCGTGGAGCAGACAGTGAAACCGTCACTGGAACGCTCGTGGAGCAGACAGTGGAACCGTCACTGGAACGCTCGTGGAGCAGACAGTGAAACCGTCACTGGAACGCTCGTGGAGCAGACAGTGGAACTTTTCCTTACCGATCCGGGCACTCCCCACTCCTTACCGATCCGGGCGCTCCCCACTCCTTACCGATCCACCCTATTATTATTTCGGATTTTGCAAAAATGGTCACATTCCGGTCCTCATCACTGAATTTCTCCAGACGTCCCTGTCTCTGCTGTCCTCCTCAGTGAGGCCTCTGGCACCGTCCACCCGTATCGGTAAATCCCAGCGATTGGAACAGTTCCATACCGTTCCACAGCGAGATTAGGTTCTCGTTCCCGCTCCAGTTCCACCGACCCATCCCTAATTCGATATATAAGAATTATTTTGATCACTAATCAAGTTAAAAATTATTCTGTCTATTAAGTTGGCCAAAACTATATACATTGAGCCAAATTTCATTAAAATCGGTTGAGTAGTTTCAGAGAAATAGAAAGTCAAACATCGGGACACGAGATTTTTATATATATAAGGATTATAACAAGTTATAATTATATTTTTTTTTCTTTGTCTACAATTTCCTTTCCAAATGTTAACAACATTCCTTCAGTTGAAATTTTGAAGGATCTAATCGATATGTTTTTCAACTGGTAAATGAAAAAATCTTACGAACTTACATTAGATAATATGTAAACGCCATTCCTCAACTTCACACATTTTTCAATATTTATATGCTTATATTTGTATATCTTCATAGGTTATTGAGTATTTGTATTGCAAAACTTGAAAGTTCTCAGTACTTTTTTGATTCATTATTGCTTATTTCTCTTTTTAACAAATATTTTAACGGCTCCATATTCTCTAGGTGAGCCAGGGAGCTGGAGGGTTTTGGGTCATCATTGAGCCGGTATGTACCCAGGACATAATTGGCCATCAGAGTCACCAAAGAGTTTGTTAACCCGCAATACACCAGTGAAAAGCGCTGTTACCTTTCATTTTCGTTGTTATGTTTTTTATGTTTCATATTACTGCTATACAAATAAATTAAGAATTTGTTAGAATGATCTAGTGAATTTATAATTAAACAGTTCTGAATGAATTTGAAGTAAAATAAAAAAGATTTTATAAAAAAAAATTAAACCGACTTCGAAAACTAGGAAACAGTAAAAATAAATGCACTAAAAAGTATGAAATAATTACCTTCTGATTTTTATGAATACACGGCAAAATCGGTAATGGTATAAAAAGTGGGAAAATGCAATAAAACGAAAAAAATTATTTTGATTTGTACGATTACACACTAACTCTTAATAAAAAGTATTAAGTTGAAATATTAAATACCATGTTTAATACATCACAATCTTTTCGGAGGCGGCGCAAAATAGAAAATCGATAGATTTTTCATAATATTTAGGGTTAACAATTTTAAATTTTGCGCCGCCTCCGAAAAGATTGTGATTTCTTGTTTTCGAAGTACTTTTTTTTTTTTTGTTTGTTTTGTAAATAAAATTGATCGTTATCAAAACGAGGGCAGCCGCTAGGATTGAAGCGACAGCCATTTTATGGTTAATTTATTATTACGAATGATATTATTGTTCTCGATATTATACTACTGGTTTAATTCAATAATATTTCTTGGTCGAGTCAATTATGGTACGAATAATATCCTTCTTAATAAACAATTATTCAGAAAATGAGTTTGTAGAAAACACTGCAGTTTCAATTCTAGCGGAGTAGCCTTTTTGACAGCAAACATTATTATGGATGCTACCATATATTTTTGCTGCGTGGACTTTCATACAATGGTTTTTTGATCATACAATGGTGGTTGTTTTTTTGAGAGATCAACTTTAATTTGCCGTTAGTTTTATTGATGGATGAACATTGGCAAACATTGAAATTTTAATTTCTTTTTTAAATGTCTGTAAAGACGATTTAATTATTATTACACTACTATTGGAAGAATTTTTCCTAGGAAAATATTCATTTATGGGGGAATATAATGCACAACATATACGTTAGTTATTGCGGTACTTGAGTGCATGGCCTCCTCGAATGCGGAGAACCCATAAACACATCTAACCCAGACTGTTTTAAGTCCATTATCATATCTGTTTCAATAAAAGGCATTCATTCAACACTAGACTTAGGTCCTGAAAAGAATCCTTTCAGGAATCTCAAACACTTAATGAGGTTTTGACTTTTGAAAGTCTTGGCAACCTTCATAGAATATTTAAATTCCTTTCGATTTAATAAAGATCGATCAAGACTTCAAAATTCATAAAAATTGAAAACACAATCTGGCTCTTTAGTAAAGATTTATTCTGCTACATTTCAGTTATTACATAGGAAAGGATTGATACTAACACATAGGCACACTATAGTGACTCTATATAGAAAATAGCATATCCTAAGTGCCACAAGGGACGTTATCATAACGTAAAGTACAAAATCATACAATTACCCATCATATATGGAATTGGAGAACGTATCTATTGCATTTTCGAACCACATTTGGACGTAGATAATAGTTATTTCTTTCTCATAATCAAGCCATTTTCATCATACGCTTCAACAGTTGCAGAAACAAAATTAAAAACCGATAATAGTAATCCGGATAACATAAAAAAAGTATCACTCCAGAATATCTTTATTTAAATCTATTGTTGAAAATTTATCTAAGGTTATGTATAAGGTTTGTTCCAACAAGAACCTGAAACACGTCAATAGCTAACAACAGACTACTCATGTTTTCCCCCTACTCTTCTGACTCTGAATTTGATTGGTTGGTTTTTCCAACCGATTCATCGAACATTGAAACATTATTAAGCATTGCTTAAATCAACCAATCAAAGTTAGGATTAAAAAAATGAGTGCATGAGCAGTTTGTTAATTATTAACGTGTTTTAATAGTTTGTTGGAGCATACCTTATGTTATATATGCCATATGTTTTTCCAATAAGTAAATATTTTAAGCGATAATTGAATAATTATTTTCAAGTTTTTTCCCGATAACTTATTAAAAAAAAAAGTCACATACGTATCGAATTGAGTAACCTCCTCTTTCGAAGTCGGTTAAAAATGGAGAGTAATTCCTTTGAAAGTGAAACTAATTGTGGGTATGGGAATTTCCAGTTAAAAAATCATCATCAAATTACTGTAATACATTAATTTTTTTTCTTTATAAATTTTATTTTTAAAAAGCATTAGTTATAACAAAAAACAACAAATAATATTAACTAATGAGATTATTTACAAGATTTTAATTAATTACATAATTGTAATCCTATAACTAATTATTTTAACACTAACTATAATTAACACTACTTACAATTGGTTTGTGACATGAAATTCAAATAAATTATTATTTATTTATTATTATTATTCGGCACTACAACCCGCTAACGAGTCATGGCCTCCTTGATCAACCTTCGCCAGTTGTCCCTGTCTAGAGCAACCTCCTTCCAGTTTTGAATTCCGAGGAGAGACCTAGCATCATGGGCCATGCTGTCCCGCCATCTCAGTCTTCGATGTCATCTTGTTCCATGGAGTGTCTCGGTGAGAGTCTTCTTCGGGATTTCTGAATCATCCATACCGGCCACATGGCCGGCCGACCGCAGTCTTCCAAATATGATGCCTCTAACCACATCAGGCCATTCATCAGATCATACAATTCCTGGTTTGTACACCTTCACCATTCATTCTCGACTTGGATTCCTCCATAAATGCAGCGCAGGATACGCCTTTCAAATATCTGCAACGTTTGCATATCGGCATTCGTCTATGTCCAAGCTTGCGAGCCATGAGTAAGGACAGCGTGTATTAGTACCTTGTAGAGAACCAGCTTTGTTGTTCTGGAAAGAAGGTTGCTTCTCAGCTGAGGCCTTAAGTCAAAAAAACATTTGTTAGCAGCAGTGACAGCCTTCTCCAGGGCTCCAGATTAAATAAAAGGCAGGCTAAAACATCTCCTTGCCTGACACCAACTGTGACCGGAAATTCCTCTGAGTACTCTGCCCTAATCCGCACTTGACTTCTACCTCCATCCATTGTAGCCCGGCATAGTCTTATTAGTTTATTGGGCAAATTGCATTCCTTCATCGCCTTGTACAGTTGTTCTCTATTGATTCTATCATACGCATTTTTAAAATCAATAAACAAGTGATGGGTCTGTATTTTATACTCCGTTCCCTTTTCAAGTATTTGCCGCAGTGTGAATCATTGACCTGGTCGATCATTGACTTTCCTTTCCGGAATCCACACTGGTACATACCTAGAGCTTGTTCTGCGTAAGGATGTAATCTCACAAATAGGATGTTGGATAGAATTTTATAAGCTACGGGCAGGTATGTGGTATACTTGGCGTTGAATGTGTTAAGGGACCTAATTTCATCAAAAGTCGAGTTTTTTACTGCTTGCTTGTTTTTTACCGCGATTTGCTTTTTGTAAATACATCGTGAAGGTAAATCCATAGAAAGTGTATATATCTCTGGTAGTAAAGTTACAAGTACAAGGACGGTATGTTTCGGGGAAAGAAATATAGGTCCTCGGGGCCTGCTGCCATAATCTTTGGACCTAGACCAGTGTGTCTCTGTCCTTGAATCTGAGAGAGCTGACGTCATTGGTGGAAAGGGCACTGCCAAATTGGCCCCAATGGGATTGGTTATGGAGCTATGCAGTCAGGCAGTCTGCCTCGGCATCATGGTGACCATGGCTGGCAGCAATGTTTAGGCTACTCCCTCCAGGCTGTCTGTGCTCCCACCAGCAACACATATGTCTGTAAGAAGACTACACTGTGCGGCCAAAAAAAAAAAAAAAAAAGGTAAGTGAAAGTAAAAATCACATTTAGTGAATGTACCTGTATATGTATTAGGTTTTTAAAGAAGGTTAATAAAGAGTCTTATGAACTCACTGAAAGATTTTGGACCACAAACATAAAGATTTATGTTTAGATAAAGACCTAAAGTATTTGTATTACCATAGTTGTTTTATTTATCATTGTTCTAATGAAAACTCAATTTACTAAACCAGAATATTCCTATTTCTTGCTTATCAATTTTTCACTTTAACTTACACATATATGATACATATAGTAAGTATTGCGATAGTGAAAAATTTCGTTCAGGTTTTCTATGGAAAATAATGTTAGTCCAAATAACCCAGTTCCACGAAAAGGTCTGTGTGTGTGTGATCAGACTAGCTCAGAAACGATTTTTCATGTGAATCTGAAATTAAGTATTTGAAGTTGGTATCTACCCATGATGTGGCAGCAAAGATTTTGTCAAAAATGAGATAAGGTGGGGGGCTCTTTTTACCTCTAGGATTTCTCAAAAACGAGTCAACCAACTTAAATTAATAAAACTTGTCATGGTGAATTATAGGTAATTAATCTTTATTAGGTTTTATCATCATAGAAACGGCATGATAAGGTTTGACTAAGTAAAAAATCTTTCTATTAACTAAATTAATTTTGTTTATATGGATTAAATGAGCATCCTTTATTATCCCTAGTAAAAATGGCTGAACATGTATTATAAAAGTTTTTAATAATCTAATTAAAAAGAAAAAATAAGGGATTTCACAAAACATATTTCAATTTACGGTAATAGGAGTAGTCATTTATGTGTATAGGAAAGGTTATAATTTAAGGAGTTGTAATATTTAGTTCATAAAGTGATTAAAAGTCGCGAAACGAAATATTGAGGTAGCAAGAAAGTAATAATTTGTAATTTAAGATAATTTAATGAAACTATTGGTTTTTATGGCAATAAGTAGCAATTGTCTTAAAATGAAATCAAAACCTAAAAAGAATTACAAACTATCTTTTTGATTTAGTTTTATAATGGAAAATAATGAGGAGAGATGTCGAGAGGATTGTTTTGAGAGAAGGCTAAATAAATGTCTACTGCTCAAAATGTTTATCGATAGAAAAAAACATAGCAATTCGTTTAATTTAATAAACAAATTTTACTGTAATCACTATTTCCTTAACTGAATTAAGAAATCTTAAATTTAAATAAAGTAGTAAAAAAAAGTAATATTAACTGTCTCTTCTTAGAATAATACAATATCGCCGTCATTTTCTGAAAAATACTCAAAGGCTCCAAATTTGAAAATTTAGTTTAAATTATTTATCGGCCGTTATTATGATTACTTTCTATCGATTCCTATTGAAGATCATTGAAAAATTCGATCGTTCAGTTTAAAACTCGATTGTTTTTCTATAATCATGTATAAAATAATTGTTTTTTTTCATCTTAGAAAAAAAAATGTTGGTACATTTAAGACTTCTAATTAAAAGTATCCCTCACTATCTGACAACATACATATCTTCGTATTCGTATAAATCAACCAGATTGATTTAAATTTAAAATATGTACATTAATCAGCATGAAAAATATTTACAAGAAATGTAAGTCATAGGCGGAAATAATATCCCTTTTTACTACTTGCATTATTACATTGTACAGATAATTATACAAATAAGGCGAACACATTGATTTTTGTGGTAGTATGAGCTGACCATAAAAATTAAATTCGAAATGGCATCTACTGATTGATTTGACTTTTTTTTTCTTTTTCTTTTTTCGGGACTTTAAGGCTTCCATTGAAGCCCTATACTGCATTGATTTGACTTATTATTATAAGTATCATTAACATAGATACCATAATTAACAGCCCGATAGAAAAAATGCTATTATATACCAATAATAGGGAGCGGTAAGGCCACCGGTAAGGCAGTGGATTGCTTTGCTCGAGGCCCCGAGTTCGAATCTGAAATGGCTCATGATATCTTTATTATTCGCCACAGTTCGTCTCGTGGGCCGAGAGACCCTCCTGGGGCAAACCCAGCCTCTATAAAGTGGGTACCCTTAATTGAAAAATTAAGGGGGAAAAATCTGGCGTTTGAGCGTGATCACGGTCAAATCACCTCCTTGCATGGCCGCTGACTAATAAACAGTGCTCTTCCTTACATAGTACTGAACCCAAGACCCTTCATGGGTTGTAGTGGTACTGGTTTTTTTTTTATATACCAATAATGTGACCATCTTAAGGTCGCTCTAAAATCCTACTTCAGGCCCTATGGGCAGATCAGGTTTGCCTCCAATATTTATATTACAGGGAAGGAAAACATATTTTATTTATAGTTAATTAGGCATTTTTATAGCTTCACCCTAATATAGTAAAGTACACTTGCGGCAATGTTCTATTGTTGCTATTTCGTATTTTAGGTTTGACCGCCTTAAAGGATCCAAATAGAGAACCACAAGCACCAGATTGCATTAGGAAACCATCATTAACCCACATGATGCCTAAGTTGGTGGATAAGGATGATTTCACCAATATTAAAATTTGAAGCCAAAATCGGACTTGCAAACTGTAAAGAAGAGCATTGTTGCAATGCGGGATCGACAAATCTCCAGAAATTTTTTGCCATCCTCCCAATCATACACATTGGCGGATCCAGGGGGGGGGGCTGTGGGGGCTGCAGCCGTTCCCTTTGGAAGATTTTTCGTCATTTAAAGATAGAATTTGACTTTCCTTTATGTAAATTAAAGAACAAATAATGTGCATTACAAGTAGAATTTTAGTCGTGGGAAAGGAACATAAAGTTAAAAAAGCTGATTAGCAGATCCAAATGAAGGGCTGTGGGGCTGCAGCCCCCCCCTTAGGACTGCATCCCCCCCCTTTACGATCGCTCGATCCGCCCTTGATTATACAGCACAATGTTCCATTGTTAATTTGTATCAACCAGCAGTAGTAATCAGGATCCCCTCCCCCCCCCCCACCATGAATAGAGATTATTTCGGTATAAATGGAGACACAACAAATATCATATTTTCAATACCTTCTTAAGATCTTATTTTATTGAGCAGGGATTGCCTTGAAGTAGCTAATCAGCTTCGGTGTAAGTAAAGTTTCCTTAAACTATTATAGGTCGGTTGTGATGCAGTGCAGAAAGTTTTACCTTGGTTGTAGCGTGCTTTTCTCCTTGGTCAAATGTTAATTGTCAGATTGCATGCATAATCATATGTGCGTGTCCCTCTCACAATTATATTTTGATCCCAAAAATTTTATCGTTTTCTGACACATTTAAAGTACCCATGTGAGGTTTAAGTTAAACAAAATGTTTTTTTCTTTTTCTATTAACGGCATTGGTATTATAAAATTACTTTAAAAATTTTCAATAAATTTTGGAGTGCTCTTAATTTCAATTTATGAAGTGAAAATAATCTACAATATAAAATAAAATATTTTTGTATTTCGCGAAATATATTTAAAATCTGAAAATCTATTCTGTAAACTTATTTGTTAACATGACGGTAAGTGAGATATTTACTAAGTTGGACAGACCAAAGATCATTCATTATATTTCTGTACGGTACCACCCAGAAACCATAACATATAAAAATAATCTGGTGGGATGCGCGCAACACACAACTTTCACTTACCAACTTACTTAGATTAGAAGTGTTTTGTTAAATG
The DNA here is from genome assembly GCA_911387785.2 of Aelia acuminata. NCBI lineage: Eukaryota > Metazoa > Arthropoda > Insecta > Hemiptera > Pentatomidae > Aelia > Aelia acuminata. Next base: position 82,828,681 of record OU426982.1, on the reverse strand, counting down.
TCATTCCTCAAAGACACTCATTTTTCCACATTCATTTACTTATTTTTGTTTCTATTTGCTTTCTAAAGTACACTACATTTTTTTATTATTAAATAAAAGTTTTTACTTGTAATAATTTGGCAATGCAAGCATAATACTCCATCGCGTCTGATTTTATTTACCATTTAGTTACTATGAAACAAATAATTTCCATTAAATGAACATAAAGTCATTAATTATAAACAATGTTCTGTCATTAAAGGCGTACTGAGCATGCGTGGGCTCAACGTTGACAGAATATTTTTTCTTTTCTCCTTTATATGTTTACTTGATATTTCATATTTCATATTTACCATTTCCTATTTTTAGGCGTAACGAGAGATAGATTTCTCCATATAAACAAAATCAAAGGTACTTTAAAATAAAATAAAAAAAGGCCCTTCCCCATTTAAGCCCTCTGAGAACATTTTAATAATGACAAAGCTTACCTGACATTAAAGAATACTTGATTCTCATTAAACATGACGAGTTTGAACAAAATCGTTAAAGCAGTCTTTGAGAAAATCGATAAAATCATAAAAATTGGAAACAAAGTTATAAAATAAAGTACCCCCTCCGTTTGACCAATTTTGATGAAAATTTTGCTGTAACATCGGCGGCATATGCATACATCAAATACAGAACTTAATCAAATTTTTTTGAGCCGTTTTTGAGAAAATCGTAATAAAGAACCCCCTCCGTTTGACCAATTTTGCTGTCACATTACGGGCACATAATATACTAAATACCTAAATACCTAAATACCTAAATATTTCAAGTCGTACGGTTTATAGTTTTTAAGCTAGTCTGTTCACACACACATAAACACATATAACAATAACACACACACACACACACACACACACACACACACACACACACACACACACACACACACACACACACACACACACACACACACACACACACGCACGCACAGAGACCATTTCGCGGGACTTGGTTATTTGGACTCAGGGGACCCCAAAACATGTAATTCCGGTGAAAACCGGAAGTCGAAATTTTCACGATTGCAATACCTTCCCTTCATATATATTTCATGTATAGGTAAGTGAAAGTAAAAATGAAATAACTATAAAATGTGAGGAATTAAAACAGCAGCTCCACGTATTTTACAATGAATGTATTAAGCATTATATAGTGAAATTCTATGTGCGATTGAATCAAACAGACAATAATACCTGTAGACGTGAGGCACCTTATATTCTTCTGGTCATGGCTGGGCAGGGGGGACCCATCGCAGTTCTCATTTGTAAGGATACATGAAGCACTAGTACATTAAGCATACTTGTTATTCTGTTTTTAATCGTAATATATTTGTGTAACCGGGAATGAAAGAATTGAATGTCCATCCTTGCTTATCTACATTAGATCTCTATAAAAAAAAAAATAAATTGAGCGAAACAGTTGCTTTTTGTCTACTTTGTGATATTCTCTGGTAATGGATAAAAATTCGACTGATTTTGTAACAGTGCTATTAAAAAAAAAAAAAACCCCTGATGCGATGCGCAAAACACACAAATTTCACTTACTAACCTACTTGGAGAGAAAACAATGTGTTTTGATGCAAATTGACAGTTCATATTTACCGTTCATCACGAAAATTAGTTTACGAATTTTAGTCTCTTATGCCTTTCCAAAAACCGACGAGTCGATTGTCGACGATTGTTCCAGCAAAAATCACTTAATATTTCATTCAGAAATCTATCATGGAACTTAAATTTTAAACTAAAATATAATTATTAAGGATTATAATATTCCATGTTTAAAAAAAAAAGATGTATTTTGACTAATACAAAACGTGATAGATTATGGCGCCTATTTTTATTTCTCTACGAGCAGACCCTTCCACCCGTTGCTGTGGCTCAGTAGCTATAATGCGTTGAATTAATTATATCCTAGTCTTTTTTATAGTCAAATCAAAATTTACTGATAAAGATAAAAACGTTTCAACTAATCTAAAAATCAACGGGATTTAAAATAGAACTTTACGCCAAATTTAAAATTGTTTGGTAAAGAATTTGGATGGGTTTCAATTTTTATTTTTTACATCATATATTTGACCATACTGCGTTAATGAATGACACATAAAAAAGGAACTAATAAAGAATATAATTGGAACAGGGTTTAGTGCAATCACAATAGACAGCAAAAATGTACCAAATTAATCTTACATTACATACAGCCATAATACAATACGTATCAATTAAATTCAGAATAATATGATACAGGAGACATGATGATATGAGATATCGTATAAGGAGGTTATACTAATTGGTGCACAATGATTATGGTTAACCTGCCTTTTGCTAAAACAAATAGGTTGGATGTTTTCCCCACAAGTGAAAAGCCGACACATAATTTGCCTTGGCAAAAACACGGATTTTTCAAGTCCAAGCCGGAAAAAATAGATTTATTCTTACCTCCATAAATATCGAATGAAAATTAAGTGTTGTGTCAATAAATCAACTTACACCGCCACCTGTTGTAAATTTATAGAACTTACAAATAAAACACTCTCAATCGTATTATAATAAGAATTTATTGTGCAATAAAAGAAATATTGAGGCCAATAATCGAGATAAAAATTATCCTATCTTTTGAGTTGGACAAAAATCCACACAATGAGCCAAATTTCATCAAAATCGGTTGAGTAGTTTCTATTTTACCTCCGACAAACATCGGGGCACGAGATTTATATATATATATATATATATATATATATATATATATATACTAGTTAATAATGGTAAGTAAGGTGGCGGGATGGATTGGGAACGTATGATTGGGAACCCGAAGATAGCAAGTTCAAAACTCGGAGCCAGGGAACATTTAATAATACTCGGCATCCATCCCCCCACCCTCTCTTCTGGCCCCGAAAATCCCGTAAAGCGTAAAAGGTGAGGCACGAAAAGGTAAGTGAATGTAGGGGTGGCGGGATGGCCGAGTGGGCAAACGCGTCAGAAAATACGCGTTGCCCGTGACAACGTATGATTGAGAACCGAAAGATAGCAAGTTCAAACCCCGGAGCCAGGGGACATTTAATAATATGTACTCGGCATTCATCCCCCACCCTCTCCTCTCGCCCGGGAAACCCCGTATAGCCTAACAGGCGAGGAAGGGGAGGACCAAAAAAAAAAAAAAAAAAAAAAAAGTAAGTGAAAGTAAAAAAAAGAACAACATTTTTTTGGGGGGTAGACGACCCGATTTATACAAGATTGGATAATTTTCTAAAAAAACTTAAAATAATGCTCAGGGAATAACTAACTTAAGTAATGTTTATTTTACAACTTAGGCAATGTTCTATTGTTCAATTAATATACATATTACAATTTTTTCGAGTTGCTCATTACGGAAAAGTTAGAAAATCATTGGATTAATGTAAAACATGCATTCATTAGTTTTGCTCTATATTTTTCGAGAAATTTGTCAAAGACGGCTTCAAGGAGTTGTAGTAACTAAAGAAAATGGAAATGGTTATCAATGGTACGCCTGGAGTGTTGTGGAGGGTACGGTCCTTTCTTTTCTTAAACTCATGTGGAGTTAAAAAAAAAAATATAGGGGAATGTGCCCTATTATGGGATACTTGTTTTTAAATATTTAATTGGTTGGCTCAAAATTGTTTAGACGATTCAAAAAATGTTGTTGCACATTAAGAAGTAGTGGTACACCACATCAAAACTGGGAAAAAATCCCATATCCTCTTTTTGAAATTCGTAATTATGGTTAATGTGAAATAAGTAAAATTTGTACTTTTTGAAAATAGGCTCTTAATATGTGATAGGGGGTGTCCTAATATGGGATACATATCCTATATTAGGGACCATGATATAAAATGAAATATATAAGGGAACATTTTTTTATTATGCAGAATATATTGACAAAAATAAATGTAAATAAATACAGGTTTGTTATAGTACAAAAAAAATCACATTTTTTGATAATTTTAGTTTTATTCAGACTGGAATCGTCGGACTTTAATTCGTGTTTATCAAAAACTTTCCTATTACACGGGTACAGTCCTAGTTTTTTGAACCCCTCATAAGCTACAAACATTATGGCAGCTCGAGAATAGGCTTTCCAAAAAAGATCTGCTACTTGCAGATCAGAGAAAATTCTTCCAGGCTGACCTCTTATACAGTTTTCCACTTCCCTGCTATAATATGTTTTATGAGGTCCTATAAATAAAATGTCCGGCTGCATTTTATGTGGCAATGGGGAGGCAAACACAAAAGACTTACTCCATTTTCCCTTGCTTTTTCAGTAAATGAAATACTCAACGTGTGAGAATAATGGCCATCATATAATAGCAAGACTGGATCAATGGTGATGGTTTGACACATTTTAACAAATCCAGCCAAAGGAATGGCAAGTGGTACTGATCCAGGTGGCAGACCATCCGAAAGCTCACTCTTCATATTTTTTTGAGGAAAAATTAAAAGAGGAGGGACATAAAAACCTGTGGCCAACAAAGACCTTATGAGAGACAACGAGAAATTCTACAATCATTTTAATCTATTAATAACTATTTTTATGTCAGTGATAAAAAGGTGCCTCAATATGGGATATCTCATAATAGGAAGTATTGGGTATCCCATATTATGGGATGTGGCTTCTTTTTTTTTTAGGTTAGTGGGCTTCGATATGTAATATAAAAATGAAAGAAGTTAGCAAATATTGTAATGAATTGTTTAACATTTAAAATAAAACAATGATTAAGGGAATTTGACTTACCTTCAGGCCTGAAATATCGGGTCAAAATAATCACGAAAAAAGTTTTTGAACACTGAATCAACAATTCACTGAAAATATTTGAACGTAGTGAGAATTTATATCAATCTGAGAAGGTTATGTGCTAATGCGACCTTAATATTCAAGTTTATAGAATAAAAGCGAGGTAGCAGTAGTAACTATATCCAGAAACCACATATCTTATGTTAGGCAACCATCCCATAATGGGGCACTTTCCCCTAATATAGTTATTGTAAGAGATTATCAATTTATTTATATATATTTATTTTATTGATTACTAGGGTCGACAAAATGAAATCAACTCAAGGCGCCTTCTTATGGTATTTATAATAAAATAAACAAAATTTAATTGATAAAATTCAAATGGATTTGTTTATTCTGATCAGATTGCTTTGCTATTGATTGCTTAGGATTATAGCAGCCATATTAAAAGTATTTACTCATCTTAGCGGAATAATATTCCATACGAAGTGTGGGAGCCCGGCTCAAAATAAAGACCAAAACATTACATTAATTAGATGAGAGATGAATTACCTTGGATTTTGTATACCCTACATAAAAAATGTATGTTACTAATCACACAGAGTGGATGAAATTAGCTAATTAAATAGTGCTTTTACCCAAGGATATGAGTAAATAGCATGTCAGCCCTGAAATCAAGGAGCTTTCAATAGTTTTTAGTAAAACATAATATGATTTTAAACCTTTCGAAATGGTGGAATTATTTTTAATCCATGTTTAATGAAATAACAACTTCCACTATTTGTTTTTATTTTTCTATTTATTTTTCATTTTCAACGTTTCGGGGCACCCGCCCCATCTTCAGGAAAAACAACTTAAAATTTCTTTTCATGCTGTCAATTTCATCCTATATGTACATATATTATCCAGCACACATATATTTACATATATTCATCATTTTTTAATAATTTAAAATTAACATTGTTTATTGGTCATCTCCTTGTCACAGACTGTCTAAAATAAATAGAAAAATAAAAACAAATAGTGGAAGTTGTTATTTCATTAAACATGGATTAAAAATAATAATTAAAAACTTCCTGAAAAATCAAAAAAATAAATGATAAAAAAAGGTGGAATTATTATTTTTCTAATGGATTCTTTCGATCGTGTACGAGTATATAACAGAATACTTATATGTGAATCCTTTTCCATATCTTTCTCTCGAATAAATATCCAATAAGAAGTTGTATAAATAACGAAATACATTCAAGTATCGTATTTAATTATTTTTTTAGTTCAACTGTTAGCTAATGTCCTGGTGATTGTCTAACAGAAAAATGGCATGTAAGGCATGGGGTTCTTAAAACCGGTTTAATTTGAGGGAAGGGAAATGAAGGAAAAGAGAGCGTAGGTTGGAAAGTTTGTTTATACGATATCGACCGTTAAGAGGATCGATATCTGTTTGCGTGACTAGCTTTCTATCTCTATGGCAACTTCCGTTATACTTCACGTTTTCCTTTTTAGAGATAGATCTTACACACACTGCTTAAAATGCCAACTCAACAGAAAAGAAATGGAATGGTGATAAACATAAAAATAAAATACTAGCAAAGTATTGATAGTTTATACTTACTAATCTCCATATCTCTTTAAGTATTGATAGTTCATACTAATTTTTCACTGTATTATAAATTTGGAATATTAAAAGACCAAAAATACAAGGAAAGTTAAAAATTATTTTGGATTAAAAAAAATGTAAAATATAATAATAATTATACACTTGATATGTAGACTTAAAGCATTTTACTGGAAATATACTATATACAATAAATATACATTTACAAATGCTTATGGTGTTGTTTACTTAATTAATTTAAATTTTTTTATAATTGTGAAGAAAGAGGTGTGTAGATGCTATCACGTAGGAATCTAACCAGCACTACAATACTTTTATTAACCTATCACATTAAGTAATCTCCTGAAAATATGACGTTTTTTCATTTATTATTATATCTCTAATCTGACATACTACATGCTCAAATTATTATTTTTAATTTCAATATAATTATTAGAAGAGGAGAACCGTTAAACTTCAAAATAAATAATAAAATTATTAAAAAAAAGATAGTCGATAGAATATTTTTATCAACTAATGTGAGACTATAAAAGCTACATTTTTATAGTAGCAGCCGGCAATATTCGATTCTAAGCCAGATGCAAAATAAGTTGCACATTATAGATTGGTTTTTCAGAATCTGTAACAGGCAAAACAACACAATCATGCGATCATGCAGAAATCGATACAGTTAATATCTGCCTCTCAGTTATTTTGATTCCAATTCCTCTGCTGAACTTGACACAAAACGAGACTAGTTGATTATATATATAAAATTACAAGCACTATCAGTAAATTATGTATTACCTTTCAACTTGGCAATTAAGCTTCAAGAGTCACTTCAAATGCTTGGAGAAGGGGAAAGATGGTGCAAAGCTCAACTAACCACACCAGAATTAAACTCCCTTGTGGAAAAACTTAAAAATCACCTCATCATCAAGGAAATAGAATCTGTCTTAATTGGTTCTTTCAACCCATTCTATAGACACATCGGCTCCTTAGGAACTACAGAACCATATTTACTAACTAGGAACCACATCAACAACTTGAGAATAATAGCACAACTCCGTCTGATAGGCAACCACAATAGCAGAATTTACAGCCACAGATATGTAACGATATTTAACATAGATAAGGAATGTCCACTTTGCAAAACAGACGAAGACACTATTGCACACATGCTTCTTCAATGCCCAACCCTACATGACTTCAGGAAAATATATCTCAACCAAATCATCACAGAAAATCTCTCCATCTCTGAAAACCTAGCGAACTCTCTTACAATAGCAGACGGAATTAAGGAAGAAAAAAATCAAAAGATTATCTCTATTTACTACATACTGCCTAAGGATGAGGAATATTTTTGTATGTGTTGAAAAAGCTTACAAAGAATTAGAAATGTAATTGGGCACATGATCATGGAATCCCCACTTTCAAAACTTATTTTGTATGATTAAAACTGTTTTCATGGTCAATAAATTTCTAAATTAAGGACGAATATATCAACTCAGACAGTTTTGGCCAAAAATAGACCCAACGTACCTACGCATACATATTGTATGGTACTACCTACTATTACATTGTACTACACATTAAATGTTACTTCTAGGCGTGGCGAATATGACCATTATTAACTATCAGGCCCGATCTTAAATGAAAATGACCCTTTTGGGGGCATATAAATCTCTTAAGAGCGAGCTAACTAAAACCTAACGGATCTTACAAAGCCTACTGAAAAGGACGCGATGGAAGTTGGCTTATATTACCGTAACGTGACCTATCGAGCTAGATTAGAACTACCTATTACATTACGAGTTCGACATACTCACGTAGAAGCCCTTGGGCCGATAGGTATATAGTTATACTCTATCCTACCCGTTCGCACCATATGCAACGGGTGATAGAGATGCCGACTTTTTTCAAATCGTGGAAGACGCAATTCCTTCGCCCAGCTCTTGGTCTTACTCGTCTTCTTACTCCTTCAGGGTTCCCTTGGTATAAAATTTCCCTCTTCTTCTCCTCACTTTTCCTATTATACAGGTCCTATCCACTTCAATCGTTGTACCCTGATATTAGTGTCTGCAAATAACTTATGCAGCTCTTTATCTTTCCTGATGCGCAGTGTATTATTTTCTCAAACCGCCCATATATTTTGCGTAGACACTTTCTTTCGAATCGGTTCAAGTTTACTGTTCTCGACTTACTTGGCTTGAGTGCTCAAATGTGTAGGTCGCCACTGGTCTGAATAACGTTTTTTATAATGACAAATTGGGCGTAATAGTATACCTACCTGTCTATACCTCACCAAAAGTGAACCTCCAAATAAAAAAGTAATTCTTCTTTAATTTAAAACTATTTTTAAACATTTCTAAGACGATAGTAGTAACATTTATTAAAAAAATAAAATAACAATTAAGCCCGCAACCTCCAAAATAACCCAATTAGTAATTAAAATCATGAAGATTTCTTCAAAATTTTTTCTAGAATTCAAAGGTGTTATAGTATTTAAAGATAGCAAATAAGTATTAATGGCCGGGATTGTTGGCAGTGTTTGTGAGGGCGAGTAGCTTAAGCATTCTCGAGCCTATTGACGACGGCTCTAATCCGCCCTGACTGACCACGGAATAAATCTTGTCCTTCCCACCATGGTTAGAATATGTTTTCTGCAGCTGTAGAATAATGCCCGGTATGCCACGCATGAACAGGAAGTAATTGAGTCGCACTTGTTGCCCGGTCATGACTATAGGATTGAACTAATATTCAATTAAGTTTTAAATAGAAATGCTAGATCATAGGCCTTAAAATAAACAAGCGTTGGCTTATCATAAATTTGATTACTATCAAGCCCCATTGGAAGGAGATATGGAAGTAGTTAGTATGATGTCTCCATTGAACCATCAGTTACTGTCACAACTGAAGGCAATGTCGATGAAAAGTTATCAGAAAATATCAACTTTATAAACTAGATCCGGCAGCAATATCCAGGAATGGCCTCATTCTACTCGACAACATAAATTGTTCAATTAAGAATTTGAAGGAGCTTGAAGGGGCATTGGAAGAAGAGAAGAAAGCAGTTCTCAGCACAGCGAACACCTTTCCTTCGGCCCGGTTAGGCGAAAATTGTTGGCAAAAACCAATTCTAAAACATTGCTATTACTATTGTGATAATAGTGTTATACTCTTTGGATTCACCAGAGTGTTACTTATTATAAATAACACCAGGAAAGAACAAAGATATATATTTTCCACCAATTAAGGATATATGCGCAAACCTGTAGACTATAGTACATTTATATTTGATCTTTTATAATTGGCTACAAATTTAGCGCTGTATTAAAAAAAAAAAAAGTAATTTTATACCGCCAAGATTGTACCAATATCAAATGATGAAATTATACTGATATGATGGATGGTTAAGCGTTCCCCATTCAACTAATGTATTTGGTTAATCAAATGCCTAGTGAATTGGATCGAAAGCGAAATGCCGGCAAGGTGAGTGGTATTGTTCAATTCGCGACCTTCGCCTTTCATAACGCAGATCGAAAACTGTAGTGACTATATTTACCCCTATTGATCACTAGTTCCCAGTAAACGGCAATGAACATCCTTTAAAGATGTTTTTTTCATCATCGCTCTTTAGTAACAGTGCGATTTTTAAATAATAATGTATTGTATTAATTTTACATTACATTACCTAAATAATCATTCAACAAAAATTATTTAAAGAATTATTTTGAGAAAAAGGACATATAATACAAGAAAATGCCGAAATCATTCATAGGAATATATAACTCCTTATCTGTAGCATTATATGTATATTGTGAATAAAAGTAGAATGGCTTGTAAAATTTGCTGTTCGCCAAGCTCTTCCTGTAGGTGTTAAGTGTGCGGCCCATAAGTGCTCAACTCATAGGTCCAACGGAGAGGGACTGCATGGCTGGGCTGCACATTAATTTTTGAATGAGAAATTGTGATTTTATTGTGAAGGTAAGATTTAAGAATGAAATAAAAAATATTAGTCAATCGCGGAAATATTATAACAAGGCTGCCTTTAGATTAGTCAATCTTTTCCATAATATAAAGCATCCCTGCCAAAACTTTTCATCCACAAGTGATTTCCCGGGATAATGGTTAATGAGGAAAATCTTTTCTTTCTTGGTATGAGAATTCTTTGTAAACTGTTTTAAGATTAAAATAAGGTATTTTATAATTAGAAATTGCGTGGGTTTAATATTGTTAATTTCGTTAAGCACACTCCTAATAATATTTATTAATGTTTACAGTAACAAAATATAGTATGAATTTAAATATACGTTAGTATTTTCGTAACTAGGTAGCTACTATCCAGCTAGCATGTTTCACATCAAGCTGATAAGCATCTGAGTATTTAAAATGAAAGTATCTGAGTATGATGCTGTTCACGAAGATCGATTGGAATTTCTTATATGGAACCTTAATGAGAGTAAATATCAAGATCACAAAATCAGGAATGCCCATTAGGGATGTTTCAATTAACCTTGAGGTGGTGGACTTCGAGGCATCGTTATATGACAAAAAATTTAAATACATTTTCCGAAAATGAATAACAATATAACTTTGTTAGTCATTTCTTTGGGAAAGGTAAAATATACGATGTTACATTAAATAATATACTGCAAATTTAGTTCGCCGATTTTGCCCTATCTAGATATTCCTTACCTTCATTATAAATGGGTTTAGAACCGAGAAGAACGTTTCCATCCTTGTTGCTCCCTCTATTCCCGATAATCTTCCTAGGTGTCTTTCCAAGAAAAGAATATAACTTTGAGACCTTATACTGTAATGGAGAGATTCTCTAATAATTTACTCATGTCTTTATTTTTATTTAGTGCTCACAATTATTTGATGGTTTTCTTAGTATATAACAGTATGATATGATCCCTTGATTTTGATTTCAAATTCATTACTCTTGACCCTAAATGATGAATACTGAATAGGTAAAAAATGGTTATATCATACACTAGAGGGAACACGTTTCTATTGATTTTGAATTATTCTATTATATTTACCTATTATATTCTATTATATTTAGTATTCTATATTTGCTTTATTGAATTATCCCAAATAAAGTGTTTTTAGAGGTCATAATTTTTCATGTGCATGAAACGCCATGCCTTAGACGCTTTGTTATTAACTTTAGATTTTCTTGGTTTATTATAAAAATTCGGAAGAAAGAAAAACATCTGTTTTTAAAAGTTTTAAACAATTTTCCTACTTTGTTCATAATTCGATTTATGCACTACGCTCTAAGTCCTCCCCTCATCCTGTGGCTTAATTCCTTCATATTGTAGATATGCTTATGATTCCACTCGAGCCTACATATTTTTTTATATTACGATAAATAGCTTTGCAGTATTATCGACAAGCTTATTTATGCACAGGTGAATGCAAAAATTAAAGTTTGCGTCAACACTCCAATGTTTTTGAGTATATCTTTGTTTCATAAATGATAATGATTTGATAAGATAATTCATAAATTAGACAATACTTAGAATAAAAACGAATTTAGCAGCTTAATAAAAATAACACTGAATCGAATTTTATTAAATATTATTTTTTTCATCGTTGCATAAACAAAGCATTAAGGCTACAAAGAAATTCTCTATATATGTTATTAATATTCACACATCAATTGATGTACCATGTTCTTCAGCTCCCTTGTGTACATACATACTGCATTCTATTTTTAATTTGGAATAGTAATGGTCCATAACATATATATTTGGAAATGGGTAAAACAGATCACGAGGCGCCATAAAACCGGAGGGACTTGGCTAAATCCAAGACATACTTGACTACGAAGGTCGAAAAGATTTGGCTACTGTCCAGCCTGGATCTACAGTGAGCTTTCTTCAGCAATATTACTTGAATTTATTTTGTCTATATAAATAATAAGATTTTAAAATGAAAGTGAGTAAGGAATGGCTTTTAGCGATATGCCTAAAAATGTACATTAAAATTTAATGATTAATCATAAAGTTAATAATAATCTTGAAATTGTGAATCACGTAATTAGTTGGGACTCTGATTTCCTTTCATTTTTTAAGTATATCATAAGAGCTTCACAATATTTAAATGAGAAATAGAATACAACAAATAAGATAAAATATAAAAACAAATATTAAATGTGTGAATAATAGCATGCCAAAAGGATATGAATAATACTTATGTAAGTGGTTGAATTGAATTTTGAGAAACCAAGTGATTAATAATAATAATGATTCTTTTACAGAAAAAAAAAAAAAATTGGTGCGATGCGCGCAACACAATTTTTACTTATTTATTTATTAATTTATTTATATAGGGTGAAAAACAGCGAAGGTTACCATCACCCGCAAATTAGAAAGGACGTAGCTCTTATATGAGAGGGTGAAGCCCCACTTCTTTAATAAAACTCAAAAGTTCTGTGGTGATCTTCTGATTTGCTCCTAATGCTGTAGCGATAGACCGAGGAATTTCCATCTGTATCATCTTCTCATTATAAACTGAGCACTCTTCGATTATGTGCCTCACAGATAGTAATGTTCTGCATTTTTGGCATTGCGGTGCTGGCTTTTTAGCCATCAGATAGCTTTGGGAGATGCGGCAGTGCCCTATGCGGAGGCGTTAATGATGCACCGAATCCAGCGGAGATAAGACAGATTTACTTGCGGAGCCATCAATAAAGGAACCATAGTCCATTTTTGATTGGATCAGAGCCTGGTAAATCCTCAATAGCATTTTTCTGTCAGAACCCCAAGAGGTGTGCCCTAATTTCTTAAGTATCTTCATCCTATTTTCGCACTCCATTTTCAATTGATTTATATGATGAGACCATGTTAGTTTATGACCAAGATGGAGGCCAAGGAACTACACCACTCCCCAGACTACCGCGACCAACTTTGTCAATGCGAGCTTTAGATAGTTTTCGCGAACTTAAATTTTCAAACGGTAATTAATACGGTTTTTTTTTCGTGACTAATTACCTCTCGCATAGGTAATTAGTCCAAAAATCTTTATTAGGTAAGATTATAGATTAGGGAGGGGGGGAGGGTTTTCTCCGACCCTACCAGGAACCCCCACTATCGCCAACTTAACATTCTCACCGTAAGAGAGAGGCGATCCCTTTAAAATGATGGCGGGAGGAGTATTTCTGTTCCTTTGACGACTGAATAAGACAACGTGTTTTTTCGGCGGAGAATATAAACCCAGTTTTGCTCGACCATGTTTGAAGGTTGGTAACTACCAGTTGCAGTTGATTCCTTATGTACTCAAGTCTGAGGAGCAGCAGATGACTGAAAAATCATCAACAAATAAAAAACCTTCGACGTTTTCCACTAGGCTATGTTTAAAAATGCTTCTTTAAAAGGTAATCCATTTAAGGAAAAGTACTTAGCGAATTCATTAGCTAGGTGTTTTTCATCACTCACCAGTCGGCCATCAATATTGAGATGGATGGAAGGACTGAATCTTTTTCCCTCTATGGCTGCTATTTTTCTCCAAACTACTGAGGCTGGCGTATCCGACCTCACTGATGATACGAAAGCTTTCCACGAATCACTTTTGCTTTGATTTATAATTCGTTTGCATTTGGCTTTTTCTTTCTTGTAATTTACAAGGTTTTGGAGTGTCATATTTTTCTTGAATTTTTGGTATGCCTTCCTACGATTTCTAACAGCATCTTTGCAGTCAGAATTGAACCAGGGTAGAGGGCGGCGTTTGGGATTAATTGGGGTTTTGGGAATACAAGAATCTGCTGCTTCTTTTATTTTGGTAGTAATCAATGTACAACATTCATCGACGTCGTCAGAAAGTAAGAAGTCTAGCTGTGCGGACTCAGTGAAACTTGGCCAATCAGCTTTATCTTGAATCCAGCGTCGTCTTTTGAATGAATAAGGTTTCCTGTCAGCTAGTTTGATCATTATAGGGAAATGATCACTTGAATGCTGATCAGGTATCACTGCCCAAGAAGAATCCGCAGCTAATCCGTAGGAACAGAATGCGAGATCGATTGATGAATGGGTCCCGTGTGTAGGGCTGAGGTAGGTTGGTTCACTGCTATTGAGGAGAAAGAGGTGTTTTGTTTCTAAAACAGTTTCTATTAATTTTCCTCGATTATCGGTCCTATTTGAGAGTAAGTTATGGGCGTTACAGTCTCCAACGACAATTACGGGAGGTGGAAGCTGAGAGCAGATGTTAGTTAACTGATACTCAGACACTGCAGTTTGCTGAGGAAGGTATATATTACATAAAGTAAATGGAATGCTGTTAAGAACTCTTACGGTGATAGCTTGTAGATCGGTCTGCAGATTAATTTTCTGGGAGGCTAATATGGTCGAAACGAGTATGGTGACTCCTCCACAAGTTCTTGCGCCACCAGTGTGGTCAAACCTATAAGGATCAAAATGTTTTAGAGTCAGAGTATTGGAGGGTATGAGGTGCGTTTCTTGAAGGCAGAGCGGTCAGGCCGATATTCATCAATTAACATTTGGAGGTCACTAAAGTGCAGCAACAGTCCGTTACAATTCCATTGGAGCAGTTTTAGGTGGTCCAAGTTACGGAGAAAGGAGGTATAAGAAAAAAACGTCGCAAGAAAAGTAATTGAATATGTAAAAGAAATCGAAGAATAGTGACATATGTTTGGAAAATTGGAAACGTATAAAGCGGTAAGGCTAAAGAAATCGATACAAAGGAATCCTAAATTAAGGGGAAAATATATTTAAATAAAAAATAAAAAATTATCAAAAAAGAAGAATAAAGAAAAAAATAAAATAAAAAAATAAAAAAATAAAAGAAATAAAAATAAAAACAGTATAATGAGTGCCTAGTCACGTTATTTACTTGGCGCTGTTTTTACTTTTGCTTATTACATTGTCCTTTTTAATTTTTTTTTATATTTTACCTCGGTATAACCGTCAGCGGAGTCAGGCGGGTCTATCTCTATAAACTCGATGTCGCCTTCAGGCCGACCTTTGTCGATAGAAAGGTTGGGGCAAGAAGACGAGGGATCGGAGGATTGTGGTGTAGAGGATTGGGGAAGTGTGCTGGAAGGAGGGAAAGGGGAATGAGATGGTGAGGGTGGATGGTTCGCGGCCATCGACACTGAACGAGTAGCGATAGTGACGATAGCGGGTTGTTGTGGCTTTGGTTTAGGTGTATGGTGTGTTAGGTGTGTGGTTAAAAAAAATTTTTGATGTGGTTTGGAGTTAGAAGTTGTTTGGTTTGGAGATTTGTTTGAGCTTCAAATTTGAAGAATGAATCCGTTTACCCAAACGGATTCATTCTTTAAATTCTTATCTGGTGTAGTCCCTTTTCAAAGTCAGTTTGTTAACCTGTCATTGCGAAGGTTAGGCAGTGACTGTTGGAGTTAAATTCTTTTCCAAGTTGAAGTCCTCCCTATTGTAGACTTCAGATCAAAATAGCTTTTAATTTAGTGTCCTCTGGTACATTGAAAATACTTCTTAAACCAACCAATTTTTTTAAGTATAAATCACTTTTCAATCGATCACCTGTGTGTGGTAAATTGAATTTTTACTTACTAACTTACTTGGAGAGAAACAAAATTGTTTTGATGTAAACTCAATTTAGTTTAATCCCTTTTTGGTAAATTGTGTAAACGCAATTTAGAAAATTTACAGAAAATAGCTTTATTCACATTTATTTACTTTCCTAATTTTCCTTCGTTATTTTCCATAAGGTATAGAATGTTATAATTACACCAAAACTTAAATCCGAGACATACTTGACTAGGAAGGTCGAAAAGATTTGGCTACTTTCCAGCCTGGATCTACTGTGAGCTTTCTTCAGCGATATTACTTGAATTTATTTTGTCTATATAAATAATAAGATTTTAAAATGAAAGTGAGTAAGGAATGGCTGTTAGCGATACGCCTAAAAATGTACATTAAAATTTAATGATTAATCATGAAGTTAATAATAATATTGAAATTGTGAATCACGTAATTAGTTGGGACTCTGATTTCCTTGAATTGAATTTTGAAAAACCATGTGATTAATAATAATAATGATTCTTTTAAAGAAAAAAAAAAAAATTGGTGCGATGCGCGCTACACAATTTTTACTTACTAACTTACTTGGAGAGAAATTGTTTTGATGTAAACTCAATTTAGTTTAATACCTTTTTGGTAAATTGTGTAAACGCAATTTAGAAAATTTACAGTAAATAGGTTTATTCACATTTATTTACTTTCCTAATTTTCCTTCGTTATTTTCCGTAACATTCCGTACGGAATGTTATAATTATAACAAAACTTTAGTCTTCAGTAATATTCGAATTTTTTTTTTTTTTTTAAGGAAAACCCTAATTTAATCAATAATTGAGTTTTTTTTTTTGTTTTTTTTGTTAATATCGTTTTGTAAATTAATATCTTTGTA
The DNA here is from genome assembly GCA_911387785.2 of Aelia acuminata. Classification (NCBI taxonomy): domain Eukaryota; kingdom Metazoa; phylum Arthropoda; class Insecta; order Hemiptera; family Pentatomidae; genus Aelia; species Aelia acuminata. Next base: position 82,811,904 of record OU426982.1, on the reverse strand, counting down.
AATATAGCGTGTGAATGGGAATCGATGGAAGGGGTATTTACAGTTAATATTTACCGTTCATCACGAAAATTAGTTTTCGAATTTTAGTCTCTAATGCCTTTCCAAAAAGCGACGAGTTGATTGTCGACGATTGATCCAGCAAAAATCACTTAATATTTCATTCAGAAATCTATTACGGAACTTAAATTTTAAACTAATATATAATTATTAAGGATTGTTCCATGTTAAAAAAAAAATATCTTGAGCATAACGTAATTTTCTATGCATTCACTCACTAAAGAACTAATAAATTATTTTTAATTTTTATCTTTTACAATATGACAATGCGAAACGTGGTAGATCATGGCGTCTATTTCTATTTCTCTATTTAGTTGTTATGAAAACTTAGTTTTATTACGTTGAAACTAATAATTTACGTTGAATAGTTATGTCCCAACAAGTATTTAAATCACGTAGACAACTCTTTCACATGCGGATTACGCCTAACTTGTAATAACGGTCTGTTCGTAAAGTACTGCGCTCGTGAAATAGTTTTCGTGTTTTAAGTTTTTGTTGGAACATACCGATTTTTTTTTAAATATTTAATTTATTTAAAGGGAGTAAAATATACTTGGTTATGCCGTCCCCCGGATAGGACGTAAAATTGAGTCCCGAGGATGTGTAATGTCAGGTATTCCTTAAAGGCCCCAATTCTAATTATAGCTGGATAGGCAACACTTAGGACTCTCACTATTGCACTGAAGCATCGTCAGGTTAGCATTAGTAGCATAAAGAGACTTTAAACAAACAAGTTTAAAGTGTGCTCTAATAATGCGCTGAAGCACATCTAGAAAATCTCATGTACGTGCACACTGTCTTTGATTTGGTCGATTATAAAGCTATATATTTATTGTTATTGGAGCACATCTCTCGACCAATGCCTTTTCAATCTCCGTCGACCAAGTAACAGGGAAGAGAAAAGAGACACTTGGTTTTGAGTGATTGTGATAGAGTAAGTTAAGTGTTTGTCTATAGCACAGAAGGTGCGGCAGCTGATTGCAGGGTTTTTCAATTATTGTCTTTTTAGTTTTTTACGTTTGTTCCAAGTATTTATTTTAATTTTCTATTTTCTAGGTCCTCTATGGCAGTCGATGCTAAGAATGGGACATTGTGGGTATGGAAAATAGCTGCGTCGTCAGCGAAGATGAAGATAGTGGTGAAAGGGTACTCAGGAATGTCAGAGGTATAATGGAAATAGAGCAAAGGGCTTAAAACGCTTCCTTGTGGCGCCATCTAAGCACAGGTAAGAAGGAATATACCGAGGAATATACAATAAATAATTCACGAAAATACCTAAGAATCAGTCAAGCAAGAAGATTGCAGGATTATAAACTTGTGATACTTGTAAATTAAATTAATAAAATTACTTTTTTGGCATTGCTGTAAAACTTTTCATAATTCATAAAACAATTTCTTTATTACCAAAATTACATCTCAGAGTTCAACAGTCCATTTACCATTATTTTACATATTTGAATCGGATGTCTTCTAGATACTTTGCATTGTATAGCGTTTTTTTTTTTAATTTATAGTCATATTGTCTTTTTTTTTAAATAAAATTTTGCTATCTACTAAAATATGACTGTCAAATTTTTTTTTTTTTTGTCTTTAAGAAGTACAATATGAAAAATCAAAAGTGGGCTACGAAAACAAAAGTAAGAATAGAATCGTAGCAACGGAAAACCAGTTTGAAACCAAGCCACTTATTATTATAATAATGTAAACCAATGAATAAAATGTTAAAAAATATAAATAAGTTTTGTGTACAATTTACTGTTAACAATATCGGAGTATAGGAGATGTCAATGGAGAAAAGACAGAGGCTGGGAGAGAGGTAGAGCGAGTATCGACCGAGCGGCGGCGGGGTGGGGGGCGAGCGGGCGCAGTCCCAGGCCGGAGCAGAGCGGAGGAGTTCAGGTCTACACCCTCACCTCATTCAAACTGGGGCCACTCTCACCTCACCAAGGTACTCCTTTAATACATCACACACACTCAAATATTAATTACCATTCTTTTACATTTTAATAAAAACAAACATTTTTAAAAATAATTTCGCGGCAAAGTTACATTTTCAGCCCTCCCCAGCCAATCTCAGATGTTTTACAGCAAAGGAGGCTTTTAAAATTTTTTTAAGCTTATTTAACACCAAAATGTTTAGCTTTTTTAGAGACTCCGATCAGGAAAATAAGCATTACGATTGATCTGAATCAGAAACAGTTTGTGTTTGGTTTGGGCGCCACAATTTTCTTGTTTATTTTAGTAACTTTACTTATGTTTTGTATGTGATTAAATAATTTTGGTTTTTTATTGAATTGCTTCAGATTACTTATTCACTATATTGCTTTTTGTGCTAGTGACCGTATAATTTTACATAAATCCCATTACAATTGCAATATTTCCATTTTAATTTTAAAAAATTCAAATACACTTATACCCTGGCACACATTATTCCCTCTGCTTTGCAGAGCTTTAATCGATAGCTTTGACTATTTTTAAAACGGCCTTTTCCATCTCCAATTATTAAATATCATAGAGAGCATATGAAATGTTTCGAGAAGTTTTCCCAGTTTGGGAGAAGTGACATGTATACATATGCGTACATGCTTCTTGTGATTGGGCTTTTTGATATTTGCAGATAAGGGCTTAGGAGGGGTGACCTCTTGACCCGCTGTTTGACGGCTGTGAAGTGGGTGGGTGGACTCGGCGCAGGCCCTAGACCCTAACTCGGATCCAAACACCTAGGCTTTATATTAATTAGGACACTATTGGAGAGAGATCGGGGCCCCAGGGCTATGCCCCGGCCCCGCTGTGCCCCAGGCCTGCGGGTCCACTCATGCCCAGTGCGGCCGAGGCGGTGTCGCTCCCGTTCAATACGACTATATCGAACCCGCACTCTCTTTCTTTCTACGGCTCTGCTTTGTGCCTAATCCAGAGCCCGGAGTCCCGCTGTCTGCCTCCTGACTTCTCCTTTCAGATCCATTCTCTTCCTCCCTTTACACGTCAGCCATCCTGGTGCAAGACTAACGGATGACCACCTTTTAATGAAGTTGCTTACGTAATAGGAACCGGGCATATTTCATCGAACGATTTTATTTTTATATTTTTCAAGTTGCATCCTTCTCTACAACTCTTAACAAAAAAGCCCCTAACACGTCACTAACTTAATTGAAAATAAGACAAAATTTTGTTTCAAAAGTAAGGTAATTTTTTTTGCAATTTTATATTAGATGACTTAGATTGCTGAAATTAGGAGATTATTAAGATTTGACATGATCGTAAACATTTTAAACAGAAATTGATAGCCCATTAGAAGAGAATTTTTTTTTTTCAAACATATTAAATTAGAATTCAGAATCAAAATGATTTTCTATTTTCTAGGAACATAGCAAAAAAAATCAATAAAGTAATATATTAAGCAATACTACATTACATAATTATATCAATATGACTCATAAAAACATCTGAAATTTCGTCGTAAATTCGAACAATCCTATATGAGCCTGATGGATAGATACGATGAAAATAAAGAGAGTGTAGAAAAATTAATATTACGCATAAATTATAGCTATTAAATTATCACCATACTAATTATAGGCATCAACAATAATTAAACAAAATTGGACCCACAAATAACTTGAAAATCTTAAGCGTGCCAGATAACCATTTTGTGATCATCACCAAAAATAAATTCTTCTTCAGCGTGTCTCTCGATGTTGATAATAAACGAACATTTATTAAAATACCTCTGTGAAAGAAACTTGCCATTACATAGGAAATCTAATTTACTATTTGTGGACTAGATAGAAGAGCAAATGTCTAAAAACAAAATTCAAAAGTCACTCAAGTCAAAATCAATTGCTTACTGCATTGTCTCTTATATCATGGATATCAAGCATATCCAGAACTACAAAATATACAGTTAGATCATATCTTACTTTTTTAAGCAAATAATTTCTTATGTATCTTTATTATTATTTAAATATTTTCAGGATTATTTCCCTACACTTTTAAAAATAATTCATCGCACCCTAACCATTGTCGAAATCTAAATCATTAATGAAAAATGTTATGTTTCATCAAGTTTTTAAAAATTCTTTCTCATCTTGTTTCATATTTCTTTTGTTAGAAGAGAAACAATTTAATCAAATAAAATGTAGCTGAATCAATGTATTTTTTTGTTTATTAAAAAATAGAACTACTCTTGTGATTTAGGAATTCTATTTCTTATGCAAGTAATTCCAAATAAAAACGGACTATGGAATTTCCCAAGCGTCTGTGGATGAAAGAAGTGAATAAGAAAAAGATGGGGTAAAGGTGACCTACTTCCTGGTAGGGGAGAAGGCCCATTTTGATAGTACCTCTTTTCCTCCCCTCCCCACCCCCTAACAGAAACGCACCTGGGTAATAAAAGATAAAGTACTGGTTCACGCCCATAGTAAAAATTTTTACTACCATCAATATAGTGAAACAAATAATACTCAAAGTTAATATTGACGAATAAATTAAGTTGATATTCGTTGGAAAAATATAATTTTTTAATCATACATATTTAAAATGGCATTTTCTTTTATAGTAAGCACTTTACTGGTGCTACTCCAACAAACCCATATCTTTCTTTCTCCAAATATAATTATAACTGCTCAATACGCTCACTGATTTAAATATTTACTGCTAAAAATGGGTTTGGTCTAGTCTTCAGCATCTTTTAGCGACCATGTGACGTTCATAAATACTTTGGTAAGCTGTCCGGAATAATCGCGATAGCTTGCCCACAATGGTGGAAAGAGTATGAAGGAGAACGTCAAGGCTTTAACTATTTTCAACAATATCTAAAATATTTAAGCTTTATAAATATCAAACAATAGATTCTAAAAATATATCTTAAAATGATAAAACCGATACCCTTTAACTTCTTAAAATCAAATTTTCTCGTTATTGTTTACATAAATTAATAAAAATGGAATAAAGTATGGAAGTAAATTTATTGATATAAATTTAAATATACCAAATTGATATCAATTAATCATCATATAATATAGATACATACTTAATTACAACTGAACTCGTGATATTTTACTCACTCATATGCAGAATCTTCAAAACTAAAATAAAGATTCTAAAAACAAAAATTAATAATCATGGTTTATTGTTATTGTTAACTATATTATGGAGAGGTGATACTATTTTTTATAAATAATTAAAATTTAATCATCGAAAATGTTAATAATAAAGAAGCAAGTTTTTCCTTATTTTAGGGTGCGATATTAAAGTCACTTATAAAAATTAAATATAAATTATTATTCAACATAAGTAACAATAAGAGTTAAATATACATTAATATTCAATATAGGTAACAAATAATATCAAATTAATATTTTTGAAAAATTGACCGCAGCTCGTATTCTTTTTTTGAAATCAATTTTTAATCACCAAAGTAATTCCATTTAACTGCAATCAAAGAATTTTTAGGGATGACCTCTGGTGTAGTGGTTAGCATAGCAACCTACAATACTAAAGTCCGCGGGTTCGCGCCCGAGGTGCCATCAGATTTTTTAAAGAGAGTAAATAATTCTTGAATATTTCGTCCCTCGAATAGGACGTAAAATGGAGGTCCCTAGCCTGTACGAAGTTAGGTACTCGTTAAATACCTTTATCCTAATTATACCTGGATAGGCAAAATTTAGGACTCCCACTGTAGCATCGCCCGATTAGCCTTAGTGGCATAAAGTGACGTTAAAGAAACAAACAATAAAGAATTTTTATTCATACCAGTAAGAAAATATGCAATTAGAAAATACGGTTAATAAATACCAAGTAACTAGTCTTTATGCCCATTTAATCTGAATAATAATGATTAAGATGTCAATTTATTAAGGATTAAGATCTATTTTCTATTCCTGAAGGTGGATAAATATAATCCCTGAGGTTTATTTAGGCGCTGTGGTCTACTGTACCCGCACAGTAGATATGTGATGCTGTTTGGTTAACACTAGCGCCGTTATTTTTTTCATGTAGCTTACTTGTTGGTCTTGGATTTTGATTATTTATATCACACATCTATGCAAAGAAAATATAAATTTCAGATTCCTTGGAACAAAGTTTTTCGGGACATAAATTTTAAAGTAATAAAAAAAAGAAGAAATTCCGCGTTTTTGGAATAGATTTAGGCTTGAAAGGGGTGTCATATTTTCCAGGCTTCAGTGCTCTTCTTTTGATTTGCTACATAAAAAAGTAACTAAAAACTAAGAATCTTTTTTAAAAAAAATAACATTCTTTTATCAAAATTATATAAAGTAAACTTTTTGATTAAAAAAAAAAATGTTATTCTAGCCTATAGAGGCTGAAAGTTTTTAAAATTTCAAAAGGGGAAACGGACACAAAGGAGAATTTTCTTTAGGTAATAATTTTAACAATTTTTATCATGTGAAACCATTGTTTCTCTTCTTTGAAATTTAGTACATCTTTAGCCACTATGTTCCAGAGTAACATTTGTATTTTTTCAAATAAAAAGTTACTTTTTCAAAGCAATTTTTTTGAAGACAAATTGCTTAAAATAATTTTCAATAATACAAGTTGAAGATAAATTGCTTGAAATAAATTTTTAAAATATAGTCATGTGTAATTATAGTGTACTGCACAGAATCCTGAATAAGATGATCCTTTTCCAGATCTCTAGCTCAAACAGTTTTTGAGATTTAGAGCAAAATCTACTTACAAAGTTTTATTGAATAGAAACTCACAATTAAAAATAATTAAGCCAAAGAATTTAGAAGTTAAAATTGTTAATTACCAATTAAATTATAGTGAAATAGACAAAGTAAACATAATATAAAAAAAATATATTTTTCTTTCAATTTTGTTAAAGTTGCTAAATTACGGATTAGTTTTATCTCAAATCTTTTCTGATAATACTCCAACTTTGATACATATTCCCCACATTTCGAAATTCTAGAATAAGCTGTAAGCTTATAATCATTAAGCTGAGGTTATAATTATTAGCTGAGGTTGAAAAAATCAAAATAATATCAGAGTGTGGGAAAAAAGTACGATCCACTTTTTATTAAGGAACTTTTGAGTAAAACTATTGTTTTCCGAATTCTGTATTTCTTTTTGTATTGTGGTTATTAAAAAGTTAAGAGGATCAAAGCTTTAGACATTATTCGTCTCTTTATGAATGGACTGAGAGAAGTGGAAAGTTTCATTGTGATCTTATTCTTCGGATTCGAAACCGGATGTAGCTTGAAATTATTTATTGTCTAAGTCTGCCATGGTTCGATCACTCTTAGTTAATTAATTGGAGTTAAAAACCTTGTGGTTGAGAGAGATCTTAGCCAGATCCGTGCCAACCATTTACCAATAATTCCTTACGAATTACATAACCTAAAACTCTTTGAGTTTTGTCAACGAGAGTTTTTTTATTTTTACGAAAATTCAATAGAAAAAAAAGTATTTAGTGTTCTGAAGATATAACATATCTATGTATATTATTTTTTCATTTTTCAGAAAGTGTGTGAAGGCAATAAGTCAAACTAAGCTCTATATTCAAATCATAATTTTTTTAGATTACAACTTTTTCTTGGTTATAGAGATTTCATTTCTTGGAAATGATTTGTTTTATATTTATGTGAATTATATGTAAAATACATAAAACTTTAAAAGACATAAAAAATCCGAAACGGAATATAAAATTGAAGACAAAGGTATTTTATTTAGGAAGGAATTTCCATAGTTGAGATTCTTGTACGGAATACAGACGGGAGGAATTCTGTTCACATATCTTCATAGGCTATTCAATGGCATGCCTAAAACATCAGCCTCCTTTTGGGCCGAGATTAGATAGACAGTTTAGTAAACTGGGGGTGGCGGGATGGCCGAGTGGGCAAACGCGTTAGAAAATATGCGTTGCCCATGGCAACGACTGTTTGGAAACATGAAGATAGCAAGTTCAAAACTCGGAGCCAGGGGAAAATTTAATTAATCTCGGCATCAATCCCCCACCCTCTCCCCTGGCCCGGGAAACCCCGTATAGCCTACAAGGCGAGGAAGGGAAGGAACCAAAAAAAAAAAAAAAAAAAAAGTTTAGTAAACTGGTCTATTATATTCTGGGTGGAATGAAGTATCTATATAAATTTTATAATTAAAAGATGACTTATTAAAAAAGCACCCTGATACGTGAATAATAAAACTCTACATACTGACCTCCTCCTACTAACAGATGACCAACACATAAAGGCGCTTTACAAAAAAATTTAAATAAATTTGAACGGACTTAAAAATAGTCTAATAATAAATATGGTTGACCCACCAGGACACAAGGAGAAGACTGAAAAGACGCTGGATATCTCCTCACTACAAAAGCAATTGAATCAAGGCAGGAAGGGAGTGCTGTATCCAACCTTTATTATTTGCTCTACTGAAATGTCATTGGTGTTTTTTTCTCTACATAACTTAATTTGCACGTTTAAAAAAAAAATTGGCGATCAGAAAGTGCGATACCAACAAAACCAGTGTAACATAAAGGGTCATCCTTTTGAAATGGTCCAGAAAAAAAATAATTTGGTTGAGCCATCTTTGTTTCACCGCGCATGCCGATTTTTGAGTTTGTAAGCTCTTACGTATTAACTTATTTTCTCAAGATTGGCAAGGCTTGGACTAATAATTTAACCACCTTTGTTTTCCTTACACTCTCCTCTATTTTTTGTGCCCCTTCCATATCTTAATATTTTGAAGTCCAATACTTGAAAACTGCTAATGAAAACAACTGTTTTCATCTCTGATGAGGGCAGTTTTGATCATAATTTTTGAGTATAACGGGATGTATATGAAAATTGATTTTTGACATGATGATAAACCTAACTAAATAGCTTGTATTAACAGTACTCTTAACCCTGATCTTTGTTATCTCATTTTTGCATAAATTTTTAAACTTAAAAGTTTTTAATTTTTTCTTAACTTGAGACTTTAATATCTTAAGGGACTTGATAAACATCTGATTTTTTTATATGTCATGCTTACATGCAAAACCCACTTTGAAAATTTCAACCTGTATGTTTGAGTACTTTGGTAGCTAGGAATTTTTGAAAAGTAGGTAAAAACAGCTAACGAAACGCCTGAATTAACTCTTGTCATCATATTCATTATTATAAAAATCCATTCATACGAAGTCTATGAATAATAAACACTATTATTAAACATTAAATTTAATCGGTTAAAAAATTTTCAGGTATTTTCCTAATTACTATTCTTATTTTAAGGGAAGACTTTTAATTTAAATTCTTGACTAATTGACAACTTTTTGAATCTTTTTTTCTTGAGAATACCGGGACAGTCTCTTTTATTTGCGCATATAAAGCAATTAACTAATTTCTTCACAAAGTTTCGGAGAGATACTGTGTACAACTAATACGGAAATACATCGAAGAAGGTATCGATAAAACAAGAAATCAGAGAGATAGATAATACAACCTACTCAAGTTTATCATCATGCCAAAAATCAATTTTGATATACTTAAATTTATGATCAAAAGAGACCTCTTCAGAGATGAACACAGTTGTTTTCAATAGCAATTTTCAAGTGTTGGACTTCAAAATATTAAAATAGTGAAGGGGCAAAAAAGGTAGGAAAACAATGGTGTTTGAAGTATTAGTCTATGACTTGAGAAAATATACTTTTCGTATGAGCTTACAAACTCAAAAAAAGGCATGCATGGTATAACAAAAATCGACGCCATTTTAAAACGATTGACTATAAAAAAAATTTAAAAATTGTTTTGAACTACTGATTCCATATGGAATTGATGGTAAGAATATAAACATTTTCTGAAATTGTCAAGCAGCCACCTTTGGACCACTTTATATGGATTGACCCAGTGTTAAACCAATAAAAGGTGTCCCGATCCATATGAATGTATACATTTTTTTTATGGAAAGATATAAAGAATTAAATGTGTGAGTTAAAATTTGTATGTTCTCAATATCGTACCTTCCCCCTTGCGTTTCTGTTTTAGATGACACATGCCTGCCTTGAGCCAAATTAAAAGACAACTAATCCAAAAAAAAAAAAAACCTATAAGCGTTACATAACTTTTGGTCAAATATTTAACATATATGGGTCAGATTCTAAATGGCAAAACACTAAATTTTATGTAATCTCATTAATTATTTTCGCAAACGTGTTTTCCTTAACCATGCCTATACTTAAATAACTAATGCTCTAATTTTGCCTAATAATCTTTTAAAGTAAAATAAAGAAAATTTGAAGACGTATGATAATAACCTTTTTTTTGTAATAGCACTTTTTCATTTTTCGGATATTTATTTACTCCATTGTATCTATATTTTTTTTTCCAGTTTGTATTTTAAGGAAAGCTATTTTTTATAGTTACCAAAAAAAAAATATCTGCAAACTTTTTATTCTCAAGCGATTACAATAATTATTGAACTTCAAAATATTAAAGTTCATATCATTTTTAGTGACTTTTTTTTTCTCAATCCTATTAGACAGTGCGGGGTTACACATGGGCTAAGGTGATTAATACCAAATCATTAAATGCTCCAGTGTTCGAACTCATGAAACTCAGGTTATCACTGTGCGTTGCCAGGGGCATATCCTAACGTGTTAGGAGGGGCATAACCCACTCAGCCACCTACTGTTAAGCCAATGAGTAATGAAAACAACCTAGCCCATTATCAACCAATAATATTATAAACTGGTAGTGGACAAAATAATGTTCTTTACTACTAACACAGGTTTTGAACCAACCTGAAAAAAGTAGTTTTCATGCTCAAATGTGTGCTTTTAGTTCTTAACTTATTCGAAATAAGACCACTGATTTCGTTGTAATGGACTGAAGTCATTCGATTCCTTTTGTCTAGCTTATCATTTAGTATCCATATCAGTTAAATTCTTTGTTGAAATATTTTTTAAGCTAGAATTAAATGTATAAAGCCTAAATATTGAAACAAATCATGTTGATCTAACATCTGGGGTATTACAAGGAGCAGTCTTACAGCTGATTCCCTATTACTGTACAACATATCATCCGATTTGATAGATTCGTTTGCATATAGATGTGCTTTACAACCTAAAGTATCTGTATTTTCTCCTTTTAATATTAGACCTAAGCCATTTGAATAATTGTTCATAAATACCATGAAATAAGAACATTATTGCAAATATTACTTTATTGCTTTACAAATAAAAAAAGATACAATAAATAAAGAGAGAATTGCGAAACTAATTTATATCAAAAATAACAAATAATATAATTTGTTTTATCTTAATTTTAAAATTAGCTTATTTTCAAACAGGCTGATTGCAGAAATTATTATATTATTTATCGACACCTTTTCCTTGGCGTGATATATTATAGTTGGTTGAGGAAGATCTCTCATACTTTTAGTATTTTTTTATTTTCCCTTAATTAGGGCAGTAATAATTTCGTATTAGTCTCATGTCAGAACCGTGTAAATTAAAATAAAATCAAACGTAAATAGCTATTTGGTCCTTTCTAAATGCTTTGAGTAAGTTGGTATGTACAAATCTTTATTTAGATTCTGGTCTAATTTCTTATGCTTAACAATTGGAGAAAAGTGAGAAGGGTAGTTTGAGTTTTTCTTTTTCTTTTAAAGGTCTTCCGTTTAGGGGACCTATCGTTCCAACAATTTACTATTCATATAAAAATTACATTAAAGTTATTATTTAAAAATTCCTCATCATATAGGAAAAATATTATTCCTTTTTTTCCCTTTAATTGATTATCAATTTCTTTCAAATTTTAAGTTTAGCTAATTCTTATTACAATTAATAACGAGAGACAGTTGAATACTCCAAATTAACAAAAACGAAAGTAATTTGGTTTAAGCTGTTCAAATTCTTCATTAAAGACCTGTCAGACGTTTTAATGATGATAAAGCCAATCTGATACTATATGAAACTTTCTACATCGATCTGACGAGTTTGATCAAAATCGTTAGAGCCGTTATTTTAAATTTTAATGAAAAGTTATAAAGTCTTAGGGATGAAGTTTTACTTCTGGTTGGTCAGTTAAGGTGAAAAATTGTGATAAAACATGCGGGATTTTACCATCCCTGAAAACCTAAGTTTAGTTTTTTTATAGCTTTTTGTACAAACGCAGTCACACACTTACATTACATTACCATTCTGCTAAACTTGGTGTAGGAAAACCCGAACCCGAAATCTTTTACGAGCCTAGTACTTTACCTTACTGAATATTTCATAAATAGGAGCGGGGCAACTCTATGTTGTGGCACTGAACTACTATGCTTAAGGTCCTGAGTTCCGATCTGCTTTGATATCATTTCTGTTTTACCACGGATCTGATGTGGCAGGATATCATTTTTGTTTTGCCAAGGATCGCCTATGTGGCCGCGAGACCTGGTGTACAACCAACCAAAAAAAGTAGATGCTCTAAATGGAAAAATTGAGAAGAAAAAACCTAGCGGTTAACCGTCTCCTAGCACTACCGCTGTACCACGAAACAGACTTTTCTCGCACTGTAAGAAAACCTAGACACATCATATGTTTTCGTGGCATAGATTTTTTTTTTTTAATCATATTTCAGAATATAAAATACCTATATAGTATGTAGGTAAGTGAACGCAATAATATCTAATTTTATGGGGAATAATGATCCTGTTCCAAATAATGTCGACCTCCATGAACTAAGAGATCTCCATAAACTTATTTCAAGACGATACCCACTTTTTGCTCACCCTTGGTGTACATTATAATTACTGAGCGCGTTTCCATTATATTTTATAGCTATATTCAATCTACATCCATCGCTACGTTCTATATTCCATCGAGATGGACTGTATATTGAGGAGAAAGGAGAGCTGTGAACTGGAGGACTGAGGAGAAGCAGACAGCACGGAGCCAGATAATCGATAGTGCCGGCTCCTCGCGGCTTCGACCGACGCCTCCGCTATTTTAGCCAACTCTCAGAATAGTACTCAGCAGCTTCCTTTCCTCATCCCTTGTCTTCCCTTTTTCTTTTTGCTTTGGGATTTCATTTTGACCAGTCACTTTTTATATTTTCTTCAAGTCTGCTGGTGTTCTGATAATGTTAGTGCGATGGATCGTAGATATATTCAATGAATTTAAGAATGTCCGGGATGGGGATCAAAAAATAGTTGTAAAATATTTTATTGTAGCCCAGGTTTCGAACCAACAATGCTAGTCTTCTTCAGGGCCAGGGACGTTGGAAATGTCTGAGCATAGAATACCTGATCATTCATAATACTACTTTATTCATCTTTGAGGCTCTGACATCTTCAACATTACTTGTCCTGAAGAAGACTTGCATTGTTGATTCGAAGCGTAGGCTACAATAAAATAGTTTATTACTTTACTCTATGAAGAATTTTTGACTGCCACTCCGTACTCATTCTTTCCTTGTTGAATATAATCAACTATAAATTATCCTATGAAATAAATTAATTTATTTTAAACATTTTATGCTTCACTTTTTTCCAGTGAAGAACACTCACTCTCTCTCTCATTTTATTCTAATTTAGACTTATTGATTTTTTATACTTTGACAATTTATATATAATCTAATTATCGAGTATTCCATATTTCTTAAACTTCATTTATTTTCACACCGCATTGTGCTCCAAAATCTTTTTAGTGGGTTATTCTCATTTTTCATGTTTATTGATACAACTTCAAAACTTTTTGTCATAGAACTAATAATAATCAAGGTCCTATATTTAAATTAATACATTAAATGACAAAAATATTATCACAATAAAGTATCTTGCCTTAAATCAATAAACGTTCCATTGGAACATTGTATAATAATAAACCAAGCAGTATTTTTCGGTTCAAAATATTAAAGAGATGAATGAAAAAACTGATTTTAGTGAAAAACAGTTTGTAGAATTATACTGTTATTTAAAAAAGTTTTATAAATAGTCTTATTAAATTTAAAAGTTGAGTAGATCTTATTTTTTCCTTGACATAAGTAGAGGTAATTGACAAAAAAAAGAAGTATGTTTAGTAGTTTTGTAAATTATTAATTTATATTCCAAGCTGGTGGGCTAAAACAAGTAATTGCCCGTCAGATAAATAACAGTCATTTTCCGATGATAGCCTTATTTTTATTCTTCAGGAACAACACTTTTTCATATTGAAGAATCTATTTTTACCTATATTTAAAATGATCAGTATGATTTCCTACAAAAACCCTTGCCATTTCCGCTGCTATTTATTGGGAAAAAATTAAATTGATCATTTGATATCAGCCATAGATACTGACGGCTATCACTAAATTTTAAATCAATAAGCCGTCTTTTTTGTTTTTCCGTCTCATGTACGGATTTTCAATGAATAATGTGAGAATTTTTTTATTTAGAAGGTAACTGAGATATTTTATCAATCAAATTTTCCAAGATCTGATAATGTTAGAATTAGAATTAGTTCTATTCTATTATAATTAATAGAATAGAACATAATGTTAGAATGGTTGCCCCCCTCTTGTAAGAGTTATAACAATTACTCCCCTTAGGCCCCCCTCCCCAACTTACACTCCCCTCGAGCCCCCCCTTCTTAAATTGTTGAAACAAGAAACTCTAAAGTCATCAAGGAATTTCCTTTTTATTACTTTTTTTATAACTCATTTCCAGCACTGTTTACGGTTTTACATGTTTTTTTTTTATCAACACTTCTTTTGTTTTCCTCATTTTAAGTTCATATTATTCAATTTTTTTTAAACAACAATAATATGACTGCTACAATAATATTTCACTCCTTAAATTTTTTTTAGAATGCTACAGATTAATTATTAATATTTATCCTTCTTCTATCATTAACCATACGATAATCTTTAATAATTTTTTTATCCGTTCATTTTCTTACCCTCTGAATAATTGAATCATCCTGAATTATTACCGATTTTGAATAATAATGATTTATTTACCACCAGTGAATAATGATTTAAGTGCGATTTTGTTGGATATCAAGTTATGTTTTTTAAACCTATTTCTTTTCTTTTATTGTATAAATAGTTAAAGTGATGTGGTATTCATTTAGTGTAATAGCTACCTACATTTCTCAAAAAAAAATTATAATAAGAAGAAGAAGAATAAATAAATAAATTTACAAACCATAGCTCGACATCCAAAAAATTGTGTTTAATTTACTATTTGTATATTCCATTAGAATTGTTTTAAATATTGTATTTATATTTAAATCTAATATAATGTGTTATAATAAATTTTATTAGATCTAGATTCACATTAATTAGTGCCTTTGATAAGGGCTTTAGGGCCATGATCAGATTTAATTGGCTGCCACATTACTATTCATTAATTCTTTTAATGAGGGTTTGTACAGTTAAATGATGTAATGTTTAGTAGACGCAGAATGGGCTTAGAATTAGATTGGTTGCTAACCGTGGTAGGCGTAAAAAGGCAAAAGCATAAAAAGATTTAATTTATATATATATATATATATATATATATATATATATATATATATATATATATATGTATATTTAATTTTTTTTTAATCCACACCAGTGAAAAAACCGTCAAGAATAAGCAGATTGACATGTGAAAGTCAATATGGGGTTTGATGGTAACTTTGACACGATACCTAGTATTTCTGAAAAAAAAATTTAACTGTACACTAAAGAAAACAATAGGAAAATCAACGATCAGTTAACATTTGATCAGGGCAGTATTTCAAAGATGATATTTTAAAATACAAAAAAAAGTCCCCCTGCAATGGAAATAAACTAGCGGACAAAAAAAACGGCGCACTTTGATTTTTACGTAAAAAATTAACCCAGATTGGTCTAAGGAGAAAATGTTTTTACCATTATTTACTGCAAAGTATCCTCTTTGTTTCACATCAGGAATGAAGGATAAAAAACAAAACTTCAGTGGGGAAAAATAAACTTTAATAAAAAAAAAAGAACAAAAATGAGAACTTTCAAAAGAAACTAAAGCTTCTATATTTTGATTCATGTTTTGTTAATAACGGGTGTTGCCTCTCCTTGCTTGAATCACACTCTGCATCCTCCTTGGCATACTTCGAATCAGATTGGCAACACGATCTTGAGGAATCTGATCCCACTCACGCACGAGAGCAATTCTAAGCTCTTGGAGATCCCTTGGAGGATTATGATGTCGCCTGACGGCTCTTCCGAGCTGGTCCCAAAGGTGCTCAATAGGAATTAGGTCCGGACTGCGAGCTGGCCAGTTCATGGTACATGTACCGACCTCGTTCAGATAGTCCCTTACATCGTGAGCGACGTGTGGCCTTGCATTATCGTGCATAAGACGGAAAGGGGGGCCGATGAATGGGGTAAATGGCACCAAATATTCTTCAAGGATGTCGGTGATGTACGTATCCGCATTCAGGGTTGGTCTACTAAACACATGGAGGTCTGTCATAGCCTCTAACGAAATTCCACCCCAAACCATCACCGAGCCTCCTCCAAACGCCACTCTTCCCGTCATATTGCACTGTGCAACTCGCTCCCCTGGTCTCCTCCATAATATAACTCGTCCATCTCCTCCATACAGGCTATACCTGGACTCGTCAGAAAACAAAATGGAGGCCCAATCAACTTCAGACAAGGCGGCATGCTCACGACAAAACTTGAGGCGTGCTGTTCGGTGCGCTGGGTTGAGAAGAAGGACGGATGCGGGGACTCTGGAGTGCAGGTTGAGTTCAGCAAGCCTCCTCCTTACTGTTCGGGGAGTCACGTCTGTTCCCCGAACCTCACGGAGCCGGTGGGAAGTCTCAACAGCAGTTTGGAATCGATTTCTAAGGGCCTGTACAGCGATGAACCGGTCATCCGCTTGCTCTGTCGCCCTTGGACGGCCTGATCCCGGTCTCCTTTCGTAGTTACCAGTTTCCCGGTACCTCTGGACAGCACGCCTAACTGTAGTTTCGGGCAGACCATGAACTCTCGCCGCATACCGTTGACTTCGGCCGTCTTCGATTAACGCTAAGATGCGCGCCACTACCTCTGAAGTCAAAACCATTTTCACACTCTAGAACTTTTTTATGAAAAAAAAATGCCTACCAAGGTACGTGGAGAAGAAGAACCACGGTTGAATAGGCACACAAATACCGACTAAAGTGACTCCCATGTCTTATCTTTTATTTTTAATCCTTAATAATTGATGGAATTAAGAGATGTTTTGTGAAGGCATACTGGATAATAACCTGCATTGATCTGGGTACCAAACACCCATAAATAATAGTTCTATCTCCATTTTTCACATAGAATTGCAGGGGCGCCGTTTTTTTTGTCCGCCAGTTTATTCAATGATTAAAATGATCCGTAAGAATAATATATAAATTTGTAAAAGTAATTAGCACATGGAATAAATTGTTGAATTGGACAATATACATTAATTAACAGGACTAAAGAAGACTAGGACAAACACTTAACAAGTTTTCACAGTGCACAAGAGAAAATTGAAATAAAAAGTGAATTTAATGGAATTGGATTAATAAAGTCATGTACTCAAAATAAATTTGTAATTATTACACCAAATATAATTATTTTTTTTATATTTTTATAAAATTGAGTTATTGAAATCATTTAGATTTCAATATTACTTAAAATAATATTTACTGATTTCAGGTTTAGAAATATTTCTCATAAAGAACCGGGAACTATTTCAGAGTAAGAAAACATCGTGTGAGTGTTTTCACAAAATTCATTTTTTCCTATTCCTTTCATGTTTGTTACTTTATATTAGCACAATTAAAAGCCAAAATGTATGCAAACGCTTTATAATTTTAATAACATAGCCTTTATTTATTTTATTAATATTTAAGAAAATATTCACGAGAATTTTTTATTGAATTTATATAAACAAGATTAAAAGCGCATTTCTGACTCCTGTATTACGCTGGGCACTTGTACAATAAACAAATTGCGTAGAAGTATTAGAAGTGTTTACACTTGCTATTTCATTGTAGCATTTCACTTGCATGGCTTGATGCCTATTGACAAAAAAATAAAATAAAAATAAACATATAGCAATAATACAAAAAAGGACCATAAAATATTTTATGGTAAGCAAAAATATAAGGATACAGTTTTTCTTATTTATTCTTTCTAATGACTGAATATCATTCAGTTTTATTTATGAGGACAGCTTAGTAGTTGCTTCTGATTTTTAACTAGAGTGGAGTCTTATGCGGTTGAAATAAAGTTCAAAAATAAGTTCACATTACGTCTTACATAGCTGTGATTCAAAAATAAAGTTCCAAATACATGGAATTATGTCGAATTACAAATTTTGTCCGAATAATAAGGACTATGTGATTTAAGTTTAGCTACGACCTATCTTTAAGTGTCCATGTAAACTTTTCTTCGACATAAAAATTGATTTTTATGTCTTTACTGTTAGTATTAGTTTAATGAAATCAATATTTCCTGATTTTGATCATTTTTTTCTCTAAAATTTGTTGAACAATAAATTATGATCAATAATTTGAAAAAATTGTTGTTAGTAGTCTCGCAAATTATGAACATTTCTAAAGGCCAAACAAATAAAAGTTTTAATTATACATTAAAATATTGTTTCAGCAGTACCGAGCCAAAGCAAAATAATATTTCAAATAATTGTTGTAGGAGGTAAGGATAACTCAAAAGCTTTAGAAAAGTTTCAATGTGCTTTATCTGTTAGATTTTTTAAATAAGCTTTAATCTTGTATAAATTACTATAATTTCCGAACATTAAATCAGGATTTCTTTGTTTCGCGTTTAGCTCATGATATAGATTAAAAAAAAGAAAAGTAATTCTGCTATCATTACATTTAATTATAATGCAATTATGTTTTTAATTATATATTTTTCCCATGCCACACTTTTCAACTGATTTTTATTTTTTGGCACAATCTTACTTAATTTTATCTGCTTTCCAACAACAACACATACATTTATGAACCATCAGGAATAACACTTTTTTATTGTAATTATTCTAGCGAAATCAACAACATTTTTATATTTTAACCTTAAAGGTATTTCATGGTCCGCTATTCTTGTTGTCCAAGTGAACATGGGTTCAAGTTATTTAGATCCAAAATCAAATTCGACCACACCGCACCCACCCAAACCCTGTTATTAAGATATCAGATTTATTTCATTACTTTTTGTTTAAATGCAAGGTATCAGGCTTCTTCAACGCACCAACACATCGTCGGCGTAAGAACCCATTGTAGATTAAGAATAACCAGAATTCTGCTTCCCCATGATGATGCTATCTTTCAATTCTTCTTAATTTTTGTAATGACTAAGACTCTCATCCTGAGATCATGAAAAGGTAGTTGCTCTTTCGAAATCTCAATTTCGTTTATTTTGGATCTATGGTGACTCACAATGGTTGGGCTTGAGCTTTTTGCACCATTCATTTAGATGGGCTTCATTAAAATTTTTATACGATTTAAAAAAAATACCTGGTATACTTGACTTTAGTGATACTTAACAGTAAAGAACACTTGTAAAATCCTACATTAGAGTGATAGGAAAAAATTACCATCTACCGGATTTTTTTTTTTTTTTAAAGGAAATAGGCTGACATTCCATTTTACCCCAAATATAAAAAATACAGTCGTATTCCTAAACCTCTCTTAGAAAAGGACTTCTTATATTCTTTATGTCTTAACTTGTATATAACCAGCCCAATATGGAAAACAGTTTTCCAATAAAATTTCGTTCCGACGAAGTTTCTGTGGCCTAAAAACAAGAAAGTTTTTAATTTTTTTTTTACAAATAAGAAAACAATACATCGCACAATAAAAAATTATTACCTTAAATTGGAAAACTCTTAAATAAAATAACATTAAATGGCGCCTCGAACGAAATATTTTGAGAAACCGAGTTCGAATTGGAGTAGGAGCATGAGCTCAATTCATTTTCCGACCAAAATGCTAATGGCGATTGGGCTAACATATTTTTACTTCAAACCTGTAATTGTAGCGAAATTTTAAAAGCTGTTATGTGCTAGACCAACTTTGATGGAAATCAGCGATTGAACCTTGAAAAGCCATTTAGGTAATTCATCTGTATAAATTATTCAGTGTCACCTGTCTTTTCATTTCTTATAAAGCCTAATTAATTAAACTTGACTGTAATTAATGTTTTCGTTATGTATCTCTATAATCTTATCTGTAGGTGTATAGTTGCAAAAAGAGCGAAGTTAGATGAAGACGAATGTTGGAGTCCGGTCCTACTCAATATAGTAGTTTAATACTACAGTAGTGTAGTGTAACCTATACACTAATGATGACCAGTAAGTTAGTTTAACACTGAAAGATAAATTCAATCTGACCCATACCATAAAATTGTTATCGGCTGATGATGTAATAATATCTTAACGATGTAATAAGCTCTTAAAACGTCAAGCAATGCCAGTACCCCTGCAAAAAGAATAAGGTACAGGGGTAGTTAAAAACACAGAACATGGATCCTTAGCACTTAACACTCTGGATATACAACTACAATCGATCCAACCCCTCTATCATTTACTCCTTTACAAGTAACAAAACACATAAGACATTAGCCTAAATGAAAAGCTCCAGTTTATGTCTTAATACAGAGACGCTCCAGCAAATGCCTAAAAAAAGCTCCGTTGTTCCTTACGATTGTATATAAATGTGCACTTATATAATAAGAAAACCTCAGTATGAATTACCGACCCCACTTTCCAATAAAAAAATCTGGTGCGATGGAGCGCAACACACAACTTTCACTTACGAACTTACTTAGATTAGAAATATACGTGTTTCGATAATACTTAAACGCCACACTTTTCCACATTTATATGCATATATTTGTATATCTCCATAAGTTATAATGTATCTGTAATGCAAAACTTGAAAGTACTCAGTACTTTTCGATTCATTATTGCTTATTTCTTTTTTTAAGGGACCTAATTTTGTCAACATTAGAGTTTTTTTACTACCTGCTTGTTTTTTACAGCGATTTGCTTTTTGTAAATACATCGTGAAGGTGGTAAACTTACGACTCGTAGTAAAGTTTGTCTCTTATGCCTTTCTGGAAATCGAGAACGAATACTATTCCTCTAAAATCACTCTATACTGCCTTCAGAAATTTAAACTAAAATATAATTAATTTAAGATTATCTTATACCAGATTTTTTCAAACCTTAAATGCTTTAAATAATTTGAGCATCAAGTGCTCTCTAAAGTAAAATAATTTTTTTGATTGTTAAATTAAAGTTTTTATTTTCATCAGTAATAATAGGGGATCTGAAATTCTGACTGTTAAAACACACACACCATTTCGCGGGACTTGGTTATTTGGACTCAGGGGACCCCAAAACGTGTATTTACGTTGAACCCGCGACCTTTAGGATTGTAAGTTTCTATGCTAACCACTATACCACAGGTGACCCCTGGTAAGTGAAAGTAAAAAAACAATTTTTATTGATAAATAAAATTAAGTTAGGGTTCCCTCTCTGGTAGTACTTAAATATGCCATTTAAAAAAAATTGTGCAATTTCAGTCAAAAAAGAAGGTTGTAAGTAAAAGTTTGGTGATGCGCGCACCGCACCAGAGATTTTAATTTTGATTACAGTCATTACATGGAAAATCACTGAAAAATTGTTTTTTTTCTTTTATTTCTTTGATATAAGGTGTTATCATTATGTTCTAAAGGGCCCAGTTTTAGTATATGCAATCGAGTTTCAAATTAGATTGTGAATGGTACACTTCAACTAATTTTTTTCTTATATAATTTGTTTCATTCATAAAGTTTCAGAGGCATAGTTTTTAAGGTATATATTTTTTTCTTCTTAGTCCCTTCTTCGTTTTTGTTGAATGGCAGCGGACATGTGGATCTTCTATATCCTTAAAGAATAACTCTTTTACTGCACAGGGTGCATTTTGAAAGTGTTATGTGTAAGCTTAATGTGTTATGTTCAGTCAGTCACAAATCTGTCTAATACCTATAATAAACATAATAATACTTATAATGATTAAAAATGGCTAATTAAATCGATTTAATCAAAATTAAAAAAAAAAAAAAAAAAAAAAAAAAATCGTGCGGAATCACGGCTCTATGGGTAGAAGCTAACAATCGGTGATGGAAATTGGATGGGACCAAAAATCGGGGGTAGGTGCGGGCATATTTTAAAAAATCGGTGTAACCGGCCCTCACCCTGTTTTCGGGCTTCAAGTATCATACCTAGAAAGCTTGCAAATTGGACGGGAACGGGCTATTAGGCAGTCCAAAAATTGCTAATTAAATCGAAAGAGTAAAAATGGCTAATTAAATCGAAATATTAATAAAATTAGAAAAAATCACACAATCACAATCGGTGATGGAAATTGGATGAGACCGAAAATAGGGGGGTAGGTGGGGGGCCCTCTCACTTCCGTTTTCAATATACATGACAAGATAGTTATCTTTTAGCATACCAAGACCCTTGTTACAAATTAGATAATAAGGAACAAAATAGTTTATTATTATAACGTCAAAAGCAACGGTCCTGTAGCCTTATCAAGAATCATTAATGATATTTAAGGTATTTTATAGTCTATTGAAAAACAAACATTAATTGTTAGTAGATATCATCTAATTACTAGGCGGGTACTATATAAACAGACTTACTAGACAGAAACCTCAAATTAATCTCTGCCTCTCCCTCTCCCACTCCCTCACTCGCACTCTCTCTCTCTCTCTCTCTCTCTCTCTCTCTCTCTCTCTCTCTCTCTCTCTCTCTCTCTCTCTCTCTCTCTCTCTCTCTCTCGCCCCTAGCTCTTTTGTTTCATTCGATCACTTGAAATAAACTTAGCTAACTTATAAATTATGAACGACAAAGTTTGTTGCCCTATGGGGCCATTATTAAATCGATAATAATGTCCCAGTTGATCGAAAGGAATAAGAAATGGTTTGGGAGGCCAGCTTTCCCCGAAACGGCATGCTAAACTCCTATACCTTTATTAATTATTCCGGCCGAAATAAGAATTTTATTCATTTCAACCCAACGGGCCTTGGTCCGAAGAGTTTTAAAATATCATAAATGTCAACTTAATAAGATATCTATCTTTGAAACATCCTATGACCGGAAATCATCACAATTAGTCCAATTTCCATGTTAGGGTCTTCTAAATATAAGCATTGGAAGATGAAATGTATAATGAAAATAACATTTTTATATTATCAAGTAGTATAGCGCGCAAACTACAAAGTTTTTAGCCAGAAATTACTACAAAGTTTTTAGCCAGTAATTTTGAGACAACATTGAACAATACTGTCACTCCTATTCTTATGTCTACCCAGACCAATGTGACACAGGGATCTTTGGGCAAGGGTTGTGAGGTAACTAAGCAACTACGTACAATTTGCACTATTTATTATTTACAATAATTACAATAATCTCTTACAAGTCCCAACTACACAAGGGGGGGTACCATGACTCATAAATTACTTGGGGCTACTTTACTAATTCGGATCCCCTATGCCCCAGGCCCACTCTGCCTCTCCCAGACTTCGACATCCCATCTTGGCCCCAGCCTCCGCCCCTGACTGCCCTACTGTGTCTAACTCTCCTCTCAGACTGCCTGACTCAGACCCTCTCAGACCGCCCCACTCTCTCCTGGGCCAGTCTCTTCTAGGAGTTCCCTCTCTCTCTCTCAGGGTCTCCTAGGTTCAATGGACATCTTAGGTTTTCCACGTGACAATACGACACGCCATTCTCGTTTTCATAACGATTTACACGGACATAAAAACTTACTGATAAATGACATGCCCATTAAGACATGAAGGAGGCAATCTTCAATCCTGAAACAAAGGATAAATTCAAGTCCAGAAGGAGGTGCTACTGGGCACTTTCTTTTTGTTCAGGCCTAAAATACCATGTTTTTACACGATAGAAATCAGCATGTAGATTGTCTGCTGTGATTCCTTCACTAACAGATTTATCAATTTACAAATAACTTCCAAAACTTTTATGGACAATCTTATTATGGCTGTGAGGTTCTTCCAAAACCTTTACATCCAGAAAATTCAATCATTCCATTCTGACTTTCGAGGTTTTGACCGAAAGATTAGTTAACATACTCGATTACTTAATATGTACTTTGTTAATTATATTAGTTAATATAATATGATGTATAAATAAGCCCAGATTTTGGTTTCGTGCAAAATCCTTTTACTGATGGCAAATAAAAACATGTAAAAAATAATTATTAATAAAATGAATATAGCGGGTTTGGAAGGATGGAGGGTAGGAAAGGGTTCATTGCTTATTTTTTATAAATTTCATAATTTTTTCGTTACCCCTACGTGGCCATGTGTGGCATCTGGGGGTGTTACTCTAGAGGTGTAACCAACCTATTCTAACCATGGTGGGCAGATCGAGATTTATTCCATAGGGCCTCCACGAAATAAAAGTTAGACCTCCAAGGGCGGATATAAAAACTAAAAAAAAGCGCCGCCGTTCGGCTCAAGCGTGCTAAAGCGGGTCGCGCTCCAACACGCTCGGCAATCCCCGCCCATAAATTTCATAATTATCTTTGCTTTTGATAATGATAGGGAGGAAGGTTGAACTACAAGTTTACGAGCTTACTATAGAAACATTATAAACCCGGAACCCCCCCCCCCTAGATTGTTGGAGGCTACTGATTAGAAAGTGGACGTGTGTGGTGCTTGAAAGATTTGTTAATCATCTTGACAGTTATCTCCAACCATTTTAAACAAACTATATTGACCGATGTAGATGATAGAAGGTTAGCAGATGGCCAGCGTTTCATTAGAGATTTAAATAAGGTTGACCTATAATGGAATAGGTTATATTGGGCAGAAGAAGGCTATTATCGATTCGGATCACCAGCACATGCCGGCCCAAGCCACAACAAGTCGTTCCCACGGCAACTTCCTCGCTATTCCCTTTTTACCTCTTCTATTTTAACAATTCGTAATTGTAATCACCTTAGTTCGCAGGTAGTTATGTCATCGGCTTGTACTGATATATTTTTATTATTGCTGACATATTTAGATTCCTTAAGGTTAACGTAAGGATTCTATGGAAGCAAATAAATTTCACTGATAAAGATGTATTTGTCTGGTTCCATTGTTTTCTTAGTTTGTTCATTTAAGAACGCATGAAACAATCTAATAGTAAAAATTCAATTATTTTCCTCTCATTAGTTTTATTGAAATCTAGTAAAATGAACAAATAGCGACAATTAGGAAACGCGATGGGAAAAAAACAAGTTATATGACAGACACTTTAGGCCTAAGAAACGAAAGTGCCCAGCAGGACATCTTTCTGGAATCAAAACTAATCTTTTACGACAGCGTAGGAGACCTTTCATCCTGCCTCTTCTAGCCACCTTCTACATGTATGCCCGCCGTGGCCATAGCGTTATTAAGTATGTTGTTGTTCCATGCGATTTAACATGGAAGCGTGAGTAAAGTGTTTGTACGAGTTGGTTGACTGTTAGTTGTAGTTCTGTACCCTTATCTCGTCCAAGAGAGAAAGTTTTTTAATTTTATTTTCCTAAAAAAATTATTTGGATTTTCGGACCTACGCATCAAGAATTCTTGTGATTTGTAGCTACGATTCCAAACTTCTTTTTTTTGGTTACAGTCTCCTAAAATATTTAAGAACATTTTCGAAGCTAAAGAAATACATTCTGATTGTCCTTAAGCCAGTGATTATAAAAAAAAAAAATTCATGTGATCAATGCATCGATGAATAACGCAGTTTTGATTTGGGTAGTACGAAACCGGAAGAATAAGCTATTACTTTTCAACAATATGGAGAGGAGAAAAGCCACGGGACTCTCTAGTAATATACAATTATTATTTAAGAGGTACCGATGAGTAGTTTCTCTACATGTTTATTAATTTGTTTTTCGTTTTCTTAACATATACTTGATGTATTATGTTATGATACAGATCTAAATATTAATAAATGCTTAAAAAAAAAAATCAAAAAAAAAATCAAGTTGATCAATAAAATTAACAGTCTTAGGATAAGCTTTCGAGATTGGATTGGTAGGATGAGAGTGCTGTGCAGGCTCCAGGAATAATTCTGTGTTTCCCTCAAAAGGACCTTATTGCAAGACGGGTTCGGTGTGCACAATAGATGCTGTTATATTCTAAGGCAATATTTGAAATTGTTGGAAAGTTTAGTTAAGTCCTTAAGTAATCCTTAAGGATTACTTAAGTCATCGCTGAGGTACTGCCTGCCCTCAATTTCGCACAATACCTTCTCTGAAAAGAAAGTATTCTATGGTTGCTAGAGATTTTATTAGAACTCCACAGTTTCATCCCTTACGTCTATATCAACTTTAGGCAGAGTTCTAAATATATATACTAGATTCTCTCCTGTTATAAGCTATCAAGATAGAAAATGACGTGTTTATTTTGTCATTTTTATTCTTATGATCCAAATGAGAATTTAGACATAAATATGATTTTTAGTGCTTCTGACTATCCTTCAAGACGAAATTTTCTTTTATTTTTACTTTCACTTACCTATATATGAAATATATAGTAAGTGGAAGTATTGCGATCGTGAAAAATTTCGACTTCCGGTTTTCAACGGAAATACACGTTTTGGGGTCCCCTGAGTCCAATTAACCAAGTCCCGCGAAATGGTCTATGTGTGTGTCTGTGTGTGTGTGAACAGACTAGCTCAAAAATTTGAAAAGTGGCAATTAACAAAACGCATTAATTCCTAATCTACGTAAGTTGGTAAGTGAAAGTTGTGTGTTGCGCGCACACACCAGATTTTTTTTTAATATTATTTGTAACGTTACTTACGTTTCTGGAGGTGTCATTGTAAAGTAAATTATGTTTAAAAAATAATAGAAACAAGAAACTTAAAAAGTTATTAAATAAAGTACCCCCTCCGTTTGACCAATTTTAAAGAAATTTTTGCTGTCACATTGCGGGCATATACATACACTAAATACCCAATTTCAGGTCTGTGCGGTTTATAGTTTTTGAGCTAGTCTGTTCACACACACACACACACACACACACACACACACACACACACACACACACACACACACACACACACACACACACACACATTTCGTGGGACTTGGTTATTTAGACTCAGAGGACCCCAAAACGTGTATTTCCGTTGAAAACCGGAAGTCGAAATTTTTCACGATCGCAATACTTCCACTTACTATATATTTCATATATAGGTAAGTGAAAGTAAAAAAAAAAACCGGATGGATCTCTTTCTCTAAGTTGAGTAAGCAACATAAATTCTGCTAAATCTAGGAATTCCGATTCGTTCCACTTTTCCTTTTCTTTTCTCATTTAGCTCTCCATAATTTTTAATAAAACAATGAATATATGTTTTAACATGAGGTAAATTATTATTTTAGAGTGGCGATACTTAACACCCATACCCATACACATACCCAATTTTCATGTATTTAACCAATAAGGTCTTATTTTTTAAATTTTAAAAGACCACAGAAATATTAGAACCAGAAATCTTAATACTAATGTTTCTTATAATTGAGGCTGGAGCAGTTAGTAATCACGTTAAACCTTTGAACAATATATCATGATTTAATTGAAAATAGTTTATAGTTAAATCATATAAAATTTGATGTAATGTAGTAATTGTAACATTCATTGTAGTATGTTTTATGCCTTGGAACATCGATTTTCAATTCGATTCGATTTCAATAGTTTTATCAATATTTAACATTTACATATTTTTACAAATGTTTTTTTGTCTTAACCCATTTTATTTCCAGCGGCAAGGATTTCAAACTATTGCTAAGCGTGATTTTATTAATGTAACAATAACAGATCATATAGTATTTAGTAATACTATTCATAAATATTATATTTTCATTCTGTATATCAGTTACCTTTCAAAGATTCTTGGGGGAACAGTAGGTTCCTAGGTCCTCCATTCGAAATTTTAAAGGGTTAAAAATCAAAACTGCGTTTTACAAAGGATTGGACATTTTCTATTTAAGTCGAAGTCGGAAGTCGAAATTTTCACGATCGCAATACTTCCACTTACTATATATTTCATATATAGGTAAGTGAAAGTAAAAATTACTATTTCTAGGGTTCGTGAAGCCCTTAATCACCTCTTCAATGAGCCTGCAAAAATAAAACACGGTGTCTGTCCCGGTTTTCAGCATACACGAGGCAGTGTTAGCTTCCTTCCTTGAAAATTTATTATTGTTTCATATGACCCGTCTTCTCTAGTCCCGCCTTTCTCCAAATCTCATCTACTCTGCGATAGAGATGTGTAAATTGGAGAGGCGGAAAATCCAGCAAATAGAGCCAGGTACGTATTCATTCGCTGTCTTAATTCCAGTGTGGATCGTCTTTGATAAGGAAATTCTCAGTCGCATCTTACAGAGATGTGACCCCATTTGGATGATTCCATGGACTGATTGTAAATTCTGTTTGCTTAGGAAATCCTCCCTCATAGTTAACTATAAATTGTGCAATAAATTATAAAATGTAGGTTTACTTTAATTTTGTAATATCATAATTCGATAGTACGGGGATTGCTGGATGTTGTTAGCCTTTACAAACCGAGTAAATATTTCGATAATTTTGCGATTATCGTCCGAGATTTGCATTATTAACCCAACGAATAGAACAAACGACAGGTGAGACTGCAAAGTTTATTTTTTATTTTTGTTGGATTCAATGCGCAATTCATCAATAATTACGACTTGTCACTATCTTCTTCTTGATGGATCGCATATAACGTATATTCGCTTGATAAATTTAGCTCTTTATATAACATAAGACAAATATATCGATATTCATATAGGCACAGTAGGGAAGATTTTTTTTTCTCTTGGCTTTTCAGCCCTTTAAGGTCTATATCAGCCTCTTTAATTCTGCCTACCATGCAGCCACTACTTTCAAGTTTGCTGCATACTGCTCTGCAGTATGTTTATTGATTTTATATATCTATACATTTTTTTATTTCCCTCACGTGTTGTCATATCTACTTAAGATATTCATTCTTAAGTAGATCATATTTCATTTTAATAATAGCATCCATGCCTTCCTTTATATGTGATATATGATGAATGACATCATATTTTGTTAGGTACATTTAATTTAATTAAAACTAAAAAAATCTTCTTAACCTGAATTAATTTCCCGTTTTGAAATGAATTCGATGAAGGACACTTTGGAGTATTTTTCCCAACAATTATCCCTAACATTATTTTTTAGAATATTTCTGTGACTTTCAGGGAAGTGTTTCAAGCGATATTTTACTTTTCCATAAATTGGTAATACATATTTATCCATATTATTTCTCTTGGAATAAATATCATAATATCTTGCAATTTATCTTGCAATAAATGTCTCTTCTTCTATTAGTTTGGAGTAAGGTTTAAATTTAAAAAGAAATTGTGTCTACTAATTATTGCCTAAGACCACATTAAGTGCTCTTCTTGCACCGTCAACTCTTCTTGTTCCTGTAACATAATATGTTTTGCTCCCATGGTATTTTCTACTATAGTCATGTAATCTCAAGTTATATTTTCAGATTACGAAATAATGAACCTTTTGAAAATAATTAAACTGAAAAGCACTTTTATAACTGCAGCCTGAATCTTTCTGTAAAGCATGAAAAAATTCTTGAATAGCCAGCATTTTGGTCTAATGATAAAAATAATAAGTAAAAAAAAGAATAGAACACTAAAAATCTTGAATATTTTGGCCATTTTATGAGCTAAATGGCATTAAAATACAATCCATAGCTATCCATGACTTTGATAGCTATAATTCATTAGATGATGAGAACAATATAAAATTATTAATATATGATAATTACCTTGAAGTACTTAAAGCCCTGTTCCTATGAAATTCGATTAATAAAGAGGTGACGGAATCAGAAAGTTTTTGCTAAGCGGGCAGCAGGGATAGTGAAAGTGGCCTTAGATAATCGATAAAAACGTTTAACCTGCAGCACCCACCTCCGAACCTTCGCGAAGGTCTCTCCTACACCTTCCAAACATCGCGAAGCAAACTTTCCTAAATTTTCAAATACTTTTCTAAACCGAGGAAATCGAGTCGAATTTCTTAATAGATATTAAAAAGAAAAAACTTAATATTAACCTGGAAGAGGGTACACAAACGCCACTGCCGGTCACGCATTAAACATTAAGTTTCTATCCAATATAATAAAAGTTGTCTGGACTGTTTACAAACACAACTGTGGGCATCTTCGCAGGGAAAGTCTGCGAATATTTGTATATTAAAAGTAATTATTTAATTGTTATTTATTTATTACTTTCACTTACCTACATAATATGTAGGTATTATGATATATACTACATGATATGATATACTACATAATATTCTGAAATGTATAGTAAGGGAAAGTATTGCCTTCGTGAAATATTTCGACTTCCGGTTTTCAACGAAACCAGACGTTTTGGGGTCCCGTGAGTCCAAATAACCAGGTCCCACGAAATGGTCCGTGTGTGTGTGTCAGTGTGTGTGTGTGTGTGTGTGTGGTGGGTGTGTATGTGTGTGTGGGGGGCAGGACTAGCTCAAAAACTGTGTCGTACAAAACTGAAATTAAATACAACAATAATAATGTTTAGTCATGGAATACCTTAATTAGCGTTATTAGTTGATAATATAGTTGTTTTCACATTTATTCCTACGAATATAAGTGTTTTCGTAAATTTTTGTAGCGAATATGAGTGTATCTGTATGTTTATCAAGTAAATACGAACGTATTTGTATATTTCAGCTGCGAGTATACGAATATTCGCAGACTTTCCCTGCGAATACGCGTATATTCGCAGATTTACCCTGCGAATACGTGAATATTCGCTGATATTCCCTGCGAATATTCATATTTACATTTGCGAATACGAATACGCCCAACTCTGTTTTGAACCACTCTGCTGAACCGTTCCGACGAATGTATATTGGAACATGTTGCTCAACGCACATTTTCCACTAACATTTTGAGGCCTTTGATTACCATCACGTTTCCTCTGAACATAACCAATGAGTAAAAATGGTGAAATCCCAAGACAAGTGAAATCGTTGAAAAGTTTAAGTTATTCTGTTCACTAAGTACTATTTTCAACCGTGCTGACTCAAAAAAAGTTACAGAGCCGCAGTTGCAAAAAAATGAGGTTGACAGACTCTTTCGAAAATGCAGATATGTTACTTGCTAGCTGAAGATACAAAATCACGCATTCAATTTCACTTCACTTTCTTAAGTTCAGTTTTACCTACGACTGTTATGGCAGCAGAAGGCAATACAATTTTTTTAATCATTGAACGTGATTAGTTATTCAAAAAATCTGGTGCGTGCACGCAATACACAACTTTCACTTACCAACTTACTTAGATTAGAAATTGACATGTTTTGCTAAATATCATTTCCCAAAGTCACACATTTTTCTACATTCATATCTTATTTTTGTTAATCGTTAAAGCCGTTTTTGAGTAAATAAAAAAAACCCGTGAAAATGATACAAAATTTATTAAGTAAAGTCCCCCCTCCCGTAGATCAATTTTGATGAAATTTTTACAGTCACATCTCGGGCATATAAATACATCAAATAACAAGTTTGATCAAAATCGTTAAAACCGTTTTTGAGTAAATAAAAAGAACACGTGAAAATAATACAAAATTTATTAAGTAAAGTCCCCCCTCCGGTTGATCAATTGTGATGAAATGTTGGTTATCACATCTTTGGCATATAAATACATCAAATACCAAGTTTAATCAAAATCGTTAAAACCGTTTTTGAGTAAATAAAAAAAACATTTGAAAATGATACAAAATTTATTAAGTAAAGTCCCCCCTCCGGTTGATCAATTTTGATGAAATTTTTACAGTCATATTTCAGGCATATAAATAGATCAAATACTCAGTTTAATCAAAATCGTTAGAGCCGTTTTTGAGAAAATCGAAAAAAACTTAAAAAGTTATTAAATAAAGTACCCCCTCCCTTTGAGCAAATTTGATGAAATTTTTGCTGTCACATTGCAGGCTTATACATACTCTAAATACCCAATTTCAGGTTCGCACGGTTTATAGTTTTTGAGCTAGTCTGTTCACACACACACACACACACACACACACAGACACACAGACACACACACACATAGACCATTTCGTGGGACTTGGTTATTTTGACTCAGGGGATCCCAAAACGTGTATTTCCGTCGAAAACCGGAAGTCGAAAATTTTCACGATCGCAATACTTCCACTTACTATATATTTCATATATAGGTAAGTGAAAGTAAAAAGTTGTATTACTTTTTATTGAATAAACGTTTATTCATTCATTTCAGTTATGTTGTATGTCATTAGGCTAAGTGTACCTTGCGAAAAAATACTCATTACACCATACCAACTCTTATTGTTTTTTTCATATTTGAAAAAAAAATATCGTATGATTTTTTAGCACAAACAAAAAAGAAAAAATATTTGTCTTATTTATCATAGAAACCATTTGATGTAATTGGAGTAGTTTTAAACCACAATATTTCTAATTGAGCTATTGTTTCTTACAGGTGGGTCCTTGAGAGGTGCTGACTTCAAAAAAACAGGTATTTAGATAATAAAATAGTAGCCGACATTTGTTAGACTGAATTCAGTGGGGTCCGATCACGCCCCTAAAATGTAAAACACCGTCATTTTATTTTATGTATTTAAGAATGTGCAATTCACCCCGCAGTATCACAGCCACTATTTGATAGTTGAACTTAATTGCTTCAATCAACGGCATCTTGGATAGTCTCTACTTACAAGCTTATTTCAGATGATTACCCAGACGTTATTGTTGGCATTCTACTTTTCTTTCATTGTAAGCTGTAAAATTTTCCATTGAAGATTTGATAGCCTATCAAATATCAACAGGTAAATACAATAAATGAAAAATTTTCATCAATAAAATCTCCAGAACTTTATTTTGTTCCTTTTCCGGTTCTGTTTTTTAACATATCCAACATTTACATTACTGGTCTTCATTCACGCGTTATAGGCAAGAAGTCGTCGGAATACCACAGGTGTAATAAAAAAAAAAATAAAATAAAAAAAAATACTTCATGAGAATTGGAGAGGCATAAACACATTAAAAATCATATTGTAGATTTTGAAACCTGATAGATGTTCTATATTGTATTTTATAATATCGTTAGTATGAGCCAGGTCCGAAGTAGGTTAAACTTACCAAAGGAGGTTGGAGCGTGGATAAACTTAATCGTGTTCCTTTCTAACTAAAATATACTTTTCCCTATTTCTAATCTCCTGATTTGAATAGAAATAGAGCAGTCATTAGAGGATCGAAAAAGGGATATTGTTTCATCAAGAAGTAAGGTTGGGAGTGTATGATGCGGGAATGAATTTTTTAAGAGAAAAAACTCAAAGCACGAAAATTCTGCATTATCAGTGTTTAAATTTATTGACAGAGAGTACTAACTCATTCATTTTAAACTGGATCATTCATATAACTTTTTACGTACAGATTCATTTTATGTTTGTAACCCTCTTTATCGGTTAACCCTCGCAAAGAAGTAAAATAAAGAAGTAATTACAGATGCTTATCGAGTCTGCCATTATCAGCTATCTCATCTCATCTGATCCCAGCCATCAAGAAAATATTGTTTCAAAAGAAAATATAAACGTCCAATTTATGTGGATCTATTCATCACATTTCAGCAGCAAACGTTGCTTCCGTAGGAATGTCAGTGATAATAAGATTAAGCTATTGATAATAATATTAATTTTCACTATGATCCGACTCATTTATTTCGTCAGAAATTAATACATAATTTATATTGTGAACAAGCTTAGTAGCGACAAGAGTTTCATTGCTAACAGGTAGGTCGACAGCGTATATAATTTACTCCTGCCAAAACTGGACGAACCGAAGAAATCTTCGATCCCTGTCGGACTCGGAATAATCTGTCAATTGGAATAATTGGAGGATTGGATTGTAGGCAATAAACAGGGTCTTGAGCATGGGCGTCCGCCCTATAAAGTAAATATGAGAAACAAAAACTACCAATTAAATTAATTCTTATCTATATGTTTAAAGTAATTTATAACATATTTTAATTTTCAAATTTCAATTAGTAATATTTGAAATATTCATTGAGCCTAATTTAGTCAGATACCACCTAGATCCCCCTACACCGGCCTTAAAAATTTTACCTGCCTGTCCCCTGTTGACGAAACAGATGAGAAGGCCCTGGTACTAAACTTTGTCGGACACCTCAGCGACATTCAAAAATACACCAATCGCATAATGTTTTTGTTGTAGTGCTCCAGTAATGTTGACAATAAATCTCTGTGGTTGGTGGTTTGTGGAAGGGATTGGGGTAAATTGAATTGATTTAGGTCAGTCAAAAGACTGTTGTCGACGTCGGTGTATTGAAAGGATTCTAATTTTCCTGTAGGACGATGGAGTTTATATGTGCTTGATCATTTTAACGATCAAGTATTTCCAAATAAGATATTCTTGCTATTTAAGTAAGATGTTCTTACTATTTAGTAGTAAATTATCATCAGGATTAGTAGAGATTTTTTAAATAGTTATTAGGTAAGTAACATAATTGAAATATCTAATAATTTTATCAATGAACATTAAAAAAAAAAATGCTCTCATTTTCGTATTGAAACCCATAAAAATCATGACCTGTTTGCCCATAACAAACACATATTTGTCATAAAGGTTTTAAAGTTTCGCTTGTAAAATGGCCGATGTGAACTTTATTCTGGTCAACCCATTTAACATAAAATAAAGTCAATAATAAACCTGCATGCCTCAGGTTACCTCACAATTTTAATGGTTTTTGCAAACGAAAATTTGCAGTACGATTTTCCTATTTTCGATTACTACGGCAATAGGAATTTATGAGGGGAGGAAATCGAACATCAATTTCACAAAAAAACATTGAAACCCACTTTACTCTAGCGATTGGTACAAAATGGTAATTAGTAAGATTCAAATTGACAAAGCTAGTAATTCTTTCCTTTTCGATTGCAATAAAAATTTGTATCCAGGGTTTTTCGATTGATAAAAACGAATATTAACTTTTTTTTTTCGGATAGTAGTATTTAAATGACATTATAGTATTTAAATATGGTATTAAATATAGTACTTAAATAGCATTTAAGTGACTAAATTCACTAAAGATATAATATTCTTGCTTTCAGGCCCAATAGGAGCAATAAAATTTATTTTCTGCTTCAATTCTTATTTCAGTAAAATAAGGACGGTTATCATAGTCCGGGAGCTGAGGGCCAAAAAAGCGTCTAATTTGAAGAATTTGAAGTTTTTGATCTTGTAGCCTGAAAGTACTCATTACCTAGACCACAAATGAAACGTCTGCCACCTCAGATCGGTTGCCATCAAATTTTATAGGCCTACAAAATCGAAATTTTCAATCGTAACTCGAAACCAATTTATCGCAGAGAAAATTGTGTTCTTTTTAAAATAAAAGGAGATAAAATTTTGCGTCGATTCAGTCCCTTACAGTTAAAAACGGTTAAGTATTTTCGCCTTAGCGAAAATTTAGTCACTTTAGCGGAAAAACGAATTAGGCTCTTGTTCCAAAGCCTGTAATTTGATGAGGGCTACTCCAAATATAAAATATTACCTATAATAGTTGTAGGATATCAAATTCAGCGTAAAACGAGCCCCTTAATTTTAAAATTAGCCCATTCCTGCGGGGACAAAGTAATTAAAACTGAAATTTTTGGATTTTTTTTTCAGTATCTCGGATATAAATCGGCAAATACAGATCACAAAAAATTGCTATCTCTTTACTATAAAAGGCTATACTATTGCAAATTTAGTAGTTTGGAACATCAAAATCTGTATTTTTTACGATTTTAGGGGGAACCGTGTTCAAAATCCTAATATTAAAAATCTGGTGCGTGCGCGCAACACACAACTTTCACTTACCAACTTATTTAGATTAGAAATTGATGTGTTTTGTTAATTGCCACTTCACAAAGTCACAAATTTTTCCACATTCATTTCTTATTTTTGCCGTTTATGAGTAAAT
This sequence comes from Aelia acuminata, assembly GCA_911387785.2. Lineage (NCBI taxonomy): Eukaryota > Metazoa > Arthropoda > Insecta > Hemiptera > Pentatomidae > Aelia > Aelia acuminata. The sequence goes on along the minus strand of OU426982.1, from coordinate 82,775,830 downwards.
TAAAAACACACGTGAAAATGATACAAAATTTATTAAGTAAAGTACCCCCTCCATTTGATCAATGTTAATGAAATTTTTAATGTCACATCGCGGGCACATACATACACCAAATAACAAGTTTGATCAAAATCGTTAAAGCCGTTTTGAGTAAATAAAAAAAAACACGTAAAAGTGGAACACAATTTATTAAGTAAAGTCCCCCCTCCGGTTGATCAATTTTGATGAAATTTTTACAGTCATATCTCGGGCATATAAATAGATCAAATACTCAGTTTAATCAAAATCGTTAGAGCCGTTTTCGAGAAAATCGATAAAAACGTAAAAAGTTATTAAATAAAGTACCCCCTCTGTTTGACCAATTTTGATGAAATTTTTGCTGTCACATCGCGGACATATACATACACTAAATATCCAATTTCAGATTCGCACGGCTTATAGTTTTTGAGCTAGTCTGTTCACACACACACACACACACAGACACACACACACACACACAGACCATTTTGCGGGACTTGGTTATTTGGACTCAGGGGACCCCAAAACGTGTATTTCCGTTGAAAACCGGAAGTCGAAATTTTTCACGATCGCAATACTTCCACTTACTATATATTTCATATATAGGTAAGTGAAAGTAAAAAACACCTAGTTTAAATGAAAAATAGTTTACATTGTTAAAGTTGCAATGCGCCAAATTCAGCATGAAACAAGCTCTTTACATAAAACATAAGCTAACTCCTGCGTGAAAATACGTATAAAAACGTAAAAGTATTCATAGTGCTTACTTCATGGTAAGACTTCTGTTTTTGAAGTATCAGTGAATTTATAAGTAAGTATAAAGTGGTATTAAATTTTCATTCAACGCAGCATTTACGAATATCGAAAATATCTTTACGCCTTGATCTAAAAATTGCTAATTCGTGCCCCTACAAAGAGTCCAGCGATTTCTCGAAACAAACTATTTAGTTCCTAAAGACCATTAAAGTAATGCACTGTATTTAAAAAAACAATAGAATTACAGATTAGAGTATTACAATAGAATTATCTTTTGCTTTGGTGTTCCGAACTCTGTAAAAGAGAATACTAAACTCGGAGATGGCTTTCTATCTAATAAGATTAATAGATAAATGGGGAAAACAATATTATCTCCTCTTCCATCGATTAAGCTTCATACAGTCTTGGTGAAAATGATGGCTATTCACTAGTTTTTAGAGCCCCCAATATTTAGAGAAATGAAAAGTTCATTTACGAGTTGAAGAGGCCGGTAATCAGTTTAAAAAATTTGTTTAATTTAAATAGTTTTAAAAATATTTGGCGTTGTCTGGCGGTTTCGATTGATAAAAGAGGCCGATCTGCTTGAGCCGAAATAAGGCTGAGGATGTGAAGAAGGGTAGGGTGTAGGAAGGGTTGACATTAAGAGATCGATACAGGGAGGGGGGGGGGAGGAATGTAGGTCGGATCTCCCTTGCTGCAGTAGCCTACCTCTCCCTTCGAAACGTCCGCTCTTTGTTTATCAAGGATTATTTATTTATCTAATTACATTGTCTAATTACATCAAATTATCTTTTGATTTTTTATTAATTTCAATTTGATTTACATTGACCCAGAAGAATTAATTTTATTTAAGGGCTATACGTATCAGGGCACTAGGTATCCACTCATGCAGTATATACATAATAAAGAGAAGTAAATATAATAATGAGTAATATTTCAAATAAATAATCAATTAATGAATTTTTGGAATAAAATTTACGATGTAAACTATGCAAGTCTTCTTCAAGGCTAAATTACAATATAATTCAAATTCAAGATACAGACAAAGGAATAAACCAAAAATTAAATTAAAACTAATAATTTGCAACTTTTAGCCTATATCTTGCTTCTTTAGGACTGAAGAAGACCTGCATTGTTGGGCCGACAGGTAGGCTAGAATCAGATATTTTATTACTACTTCTTCATTAGTTATTGATTTTTTATAATGTATATTATTACATTTAGTGAATAAATTTTCAGAAAATAATAATAAATTATGATTAATAAATTAATGATGGACTAGCTTAATGGGATAAAAGTTTGTGGTTAAAAATTGGTTCCCCGCAATTTTCATTTAATTTTTTTCTATTCATAAAAGTATTTAAGATATAAGGTTAGAAGTTAGTTAAAACTCATTATTAAATAAAGCATAAAACTACAACCTTAAATTCATCAATTCATTCATCGGGTCATCGTATTAATATATAAGAGCGTGGTATTACATACAAGTGTGTAAATAAGACACCAAAACCTAAAAAAGAATTGAAGCCTTTGGTTTTAACTTTTAACCAATTCGGACTTTAATTAGTTATCGCCATCTTATAATAATCAAACCCAGAGACTTTGCTCAAAGCAAAAGTTCGTTTTAATCATTTAAATATCAGATGTTGACATTTTTAGTTTTCTAAAACGACATCTGATACCATGGAAACATTAATAAGTGGATTATTATTTTTTAATGAATTAACACCTACTTCCACCAAGGGCTTCAATTTAATTATTAGCAGGCAATTTAATGAGGTCAATAACTTTTAGGGAAGGTGCCAAATGAACTATACAGCTGGGCCCATCCTCCAGTATCAAGCCACCAACCAACCAGTATCAACCACTCCCTTTGTTCCCTCATAATAGTCGTAATAAGTAAATTTTTATTATTATCACAGTTTCATTTATCTTACAGTTTAAAAGCGTTAACAGTTTAATGTGCATAATTATCAGTCAATTTTTTCTTATAATCCGAGTGAGAAGCACTCACTCTAAACTCGTCTTATCTGGTTAATATTTACTCAAGTCTTCTAAAAAAAAACTTAATTAAAATATACAGTTTTTGCAGCTTTGTTATTCTTTATTCACAACTCGTGGCATTGGTTTGACAAGGTTCTAACTGACATTTTTGGCAGAATTTAGCTTATTCTTTTATTTGACATCCCACTATATTCTGTATTAATTTTACGGTAGTATAAATTGTAAAAAACCAAATTACTAAAGTGACAAGGTTCTAACTGCAAGAAAAACATTTTTGAGCATCACTTTGACAAGGTTCTATCTGCAACACACCTGTTATCATTGTGATTCTAATTTAAACATTTCTTATTTTGATCTCTTGTTTGGGGGACGTTTGGTGTGTTCTAAACTCGTAAGGTGCACATTTAAGTGCTGGAAAAATTATTGAACTCTATAAAGAACTGTGTTCTGAAGAAGGAGTCCATCCACTAAAGGACTCTCAATACAGAAAGATTTTCAACACTGAATTTAACTTGGGATTTCATATACCAAAAACGAACAGATTCGATTTTTGTGAAATGTATAAAACAGCCAAACAAACAGAAACTCTCATTGAAAAAATGAAAGCTTATTAGGAATGGCACATTAGTCTGAAAAATGTAATGAGGGAATCCCGAGAGAAAGAAAAAGAGGAAAAACTTACCAGTATTTTTGTTTGACCTAGAGAATGTTATATTGACTCCACATGCAGAAATCAGCTCACTATTCTATTTAAGAAAATTGACCTGTTTCAACTTAACAGCATATTATAGTGTGATTAAACGAGTTTATTGTGCTTCGATGTACCACCCCATTTTTTAAGAAAAAAGTCATTAAAAGTGCTTATCCTTACATGCCTCTTCAGGATCGAGAGTTCTACAATGCCATCTTGAACTAGAAAGCAGAAATTCTCAGACTTTTTGTGCAAAGACAATTAATTTTCTAAAAAACTATTTTTTTTTTTTTTTGGCACCAAGATTTATTGACAAATCCTATTTCGCAAAAAACTATTATCAAACTCATGTAAAACTTGAAAGTTAGGTATAAAATAGTTGTTTATTTGTTTGATCTTGTAAATTTTCACAAAATAAACTATGTCATTTTCCCTCTAAGCCTGCGTTTTCATTTTCATTTTCATTTTTACTTGCGTATTCAATTTTACATGGTTGAATGTGCAGTTAGAACCTTGTCACTCTCAAGTTGATCAAAGTTGGGAGTGACAAGGTTCTAACTGCAAAAGTACATAGTCTGTATACATACTATGTGACAAACTAAAATGCTATGTTTCCTCTTATTCTGATTTATAAAGTAGTAGTAAGCCCTCAGAAAGCATAAAAAACAAATTCATCAATAAATAAAAAAAATATTGCAAAAGGAAAATTCAAACATGTTTTTCTCAGAAGTTACTCTTATGCAGTTAGAACCTTGTCAAACCAATGCCACAAACTAGTGAATAAGCTCATACCAATGAGCTAAATAGGGTTAGGTGTGAGCTCTCCAGCAGTGCCCGCTGGCATCTGTTACTGGTCGAAAATAGGCTACAAATTATATCGTTTGTAAATCCTTTGAGCGCCTCCAAAACAAAAGTTGTCCCAGTAAATGGTTTTCCGTCAATTATCAATCATCCAGTGAATTTTGATATGTATTGAACGTTGATCCTCTGACTAAGACCAGTTGCAGCTGAAGAACGAAGAACTGTTTTTTTTTTTGTTTCTATCGTTTATCCACACTGAGCATTCAGCGAGGCTTTTTAATAATTATAATTATAGATTAATAGTAACCTTTTTATTAATAATAAGATACATGAAGTTAACTTAACCGAATTACTCCGAGGGGGTTAGCTTGATTTAAGATAAATTAATACGATTTAAGTTGGGGGAGATTGGTAATGAGCGGGTTAGGCCGGATTTAACCATCGGTTGAGGTCGTGGCATCGCTACGAGATGATGATATCACGGCTGGCTTCTTAACTTGTAAAACTTGTCATCAACAAATTGTGGTTTAAGTAATCGTTGAAGTATATACAGTTACTGGCAGACCCGGCCAGGCGTTGCTGTGGCTCAGTAGTTATATACTAATATTTTTAAACAAATACATTCATACCAATATTTATTGATAAAGATGAAAACCTTTCAGCTAATCAAAATCCAACGTGATTGAGAATAGAGAATTACACCATTTAAAAGTATTTGGTAAGGAATATAGGAAAGTTAAAGTTTTTATTTTTTACATCTCATATTTCAATGTAGTTTGATTAAAAAGGAGCTGATTGTGTTTACGACTCACAGCGCTGCCAACACTATCGCCCTTTTTTGATGCATCGGTATAAACTAACTCGAAATAGCTATATTTTTCAACTAATTTTAAAAAGGATGACTGAACTTCTACCGGGTAAGTTTTGGTAACCTCGGCCATTGATCTATTGATTATTGGCCTAATACTACTTCAACATGGTATTGTTAGTTTAGCAACGGGTTCAATATTGCTCAGGGTCATGCCAATTTTGGTTAACGCGTCATATATGTCCTTTTGATAGGCGTTTTTCTCAATTTCTTTGAGACCTCGATTTCCCGACCCTTCGGCAAATAAGTGTTCGGTAGGAGGGTAGTGTGTTAAAGCTTTTAATTTAGCAATATATTTGAGTGATAAGAAATCTCTTCTTAAAGAGGTTTTTACATAATAAAATTAAGAATTTTTATTTATTCAAGTACTTATTTGTTCCAAATGTTTTGGGTTAACCTGTTCTTTTTTTGTTTTTTTTTTTACATCAACCAAAGATTTGATGGTTTCCACACACGTGAACAGGCGATTCCCATTGCCCACGGGAAAAACACGGATTTTCGAAGTCCAAGTAGACATTGTTTGCCCTTGGGATTTGTTTATGGTCATGGCAAAAGCCAAACGAATAGGATATTGAAGCCTTTTAAATTTTATAGAAAATTCTGACGGTTCCAGGGGTATAGGTGGCAACAGGACGATATCTCCTATAAACCTTCCAGGCAACATTTTTGCTTCAATAGCTTTTCCTGTGATCCTTTTAATGACCAAACGTGTACCGTTTCACAATTGAGGTGGATTTAAGTTACGAAGAACAATGATCGGTGAGCCAATCTTCAACTGGAGATTGTTTGGGTGTATATCCAGGGAATTCAAAAATTCAGATAGGAAATTTACGGCTTCGTTTACATGTAGAACATTTCCAATTGATTTTGGAAGTTTATTTAATCGAAACCAACATTTTTTGCTGCCAAAATAGCACGACTACCCAGCCAATTATAGTCCAAATAATTGTTCAAAATATCAGGAAAGACACTTTATATTAGTTCATTTTTCGTCTCTATAATAGTGGAGAAATTTTCTGGTAATTTGATAAATTTTGAATTTCGATGCAGCTCTATTTCACCGTTTCCACTATAGAGCAATTGTATAGAAAATATATCTGCCGATGGATCATTATGCTGTAGTAATCTCATATTTATGGTGGATAAATCTGAAACTTGCGGTTAATCCAAATAACAGTTATTCCTGTTCAGTAGAAGTGTAATAATCATTATATCGCTGTTCCAGAAGAACAATGACGTAACTGTAAAATTTTGAGTAATTGAGTTTAATCGCTTAATGGTATCACAAAGCCATAAAGTGTAAGGTGGAACAAGGTCGTAATTGTAGTTCGACTATTGGAAGCTCGGGCGTAATTGTGTCGTTATTGAAACATCGGCTATTTGACCCCTCCACTTAGGAGGTTGTGTTTTTTTGGTCTCCTGTAAAATTTCAGTTTTAGCAGTTGTGTCATTGTTCTTTTGGAACAGCGGTATGTAAAATTTAAAAAATGCCGCGAAGATTTGTAATCCTTTCTTAATCAACAATAATTTAAAGATAAGTAAAAAAATGTATTCTGGTGACATCAACACCGAAATATCAATCCCAATAATAGCCTACTTTAAATTAAAGAAAGGATTAATATCTTCGCAGACATTTCTTAAATTGTACATATAAAGATAATTACAACTCTGCTGAACAGGAAGGAACAACCTCTATTCGATTGGGATTAAATTTTCTCAACTTTAAATTATTGTTGATAAAGGAGGAATTACAAATCTCCACTGACATTTTTTAAATTTTAGATTTTAGAGCACAGGATAAAAATATTAAAAAGGTTTGGTAAAACAAAAAAACACTGTATTCAAATAATAATAACAAAACGAATAATGAAAATAAAGAAACTTCTGTTAAATAAATCAACTAAAAATATAATATTAAAGTCTTAATTGTGCAGTTCTTTAGCAAATCACAAAGTATCCCACAACACCTAATCAAAACACACTCAGGGAAGTTGCATGTCTGGTTACCGGCAGTGTAGCCAACCCACTAATTATATATATAGAGCATTATTTCAAATAATAGCCTAATTTAAATTATTAAAATATATTTACTTTACTAAAAGTTGATATCAGGGTGGGCCACAGCAAAGCGTTTCAGCGCTTAACTAGTAATTTAATTGAAACACAAATAAAAAATGAAAAGGAAGAAAAATTTTAGTTTAAATTAACCATAAATACAAAGATTTGTATTACTATTAGTCTGTGGAAAATAATAATATAGGAACCAATAACTTCACTCACATAACACAATACTAAATTATAATGATAACCTGTATTAAAATGGCATGCTTATAAACAAAAACGTTATGAAATCGACATATGACGCCATGTTAATAAATCGAAACACGACCTACTAATACTACTATACTAATTATTTGCAATAATTCCCTATAGGGATGGGTCGTTCCCGATACTTAATGGAGCTGTTCCAACCCGTTCCGTTCCACGAATGGAACAGCTCCAAATTACCGATACTGTTCCACTGTTCCATTGCTTTACACATGGAAATAGAAAAACTCAAAAATGATGACGGGGGGGGGGGGGGTATTTAGCGCTAGTTGATCAGGGGGACCAGGTTGATTAGTTAAACCTTTCTGTATAATTTAAAATTGAAAGCTAATTTTATTTTTTCATTAGCTATTGATTCCGATTATTATCATCTATAAAATTTTTTTCTGTTTACAGTGTTACACTAATGCTGCCTTATTTTTATACTTATACAGTTCTTTAGCAAACCACAAAGTATCCCACAGCAACTAATCAAAACAAACTCAGGTAGTTTTCATGTCTGGTTACCGGCAGTGTAGCCACCTCACTAATTTTCACTACTTTTTGGCAACACTCACTCCCCAAGTCAGGTTTCTATTAGGTTAAACCTGTGACAGTAGGTGCTGTTACAACATGTATAGGATATTATTTCAAATAATAGCCTAATTTAAATTATTAAAATGTATTTACTTTACAATTTTATATCAGGGTGGGCCATAGCAAAGCGTTTCAGCGCTTAGCTAGTAATTTAATTTAAATACAAATAAAAAAGGAAAAGGAAGAAAAATTATCTACACTTTTGAGAATTTATTGTAACCTTTTCTTGATTTATTTATTCTTTAATGATAATTAAAAATATATACAAAGATTTGTATTACTATTTGTCTGTGAAAAATAATAATATAGGAACAAATAACTGCTCTCACATAACACAATACAAAATTATAATAATGATAACCTGTATTATAATAGCATGCTTAAAAACAAAAACGTTATGAAATCGACCTATGACGCCATGTTAATAAATCAAAGCCCGACCTACTGTAATTGCAATAATTCGCTATATAAGAATTATTTTGGTCACTAATCAAGTTAAAAACTATCCTATCTCTTAAGTTGGCTAAACCTATAAACATTGAGCCAAATTTCATTAAAATCGGTTGAGACAAACATCGGGACACGAGATTTATATATATATATATATATATATATATATATAATGATATCAATTTATTGACTTAGCGGTTAAGGTTGGTTAAAAGTTTATCTAATATTATTTACATGTTTTGCATCCAATTGTAAATTTTAATTAGTAACATCTTATTCTGCACTTTTCCAACTCTAGCTGTATTGAAACCTGCGGAAGTGTCACCTGAGCCATTCATGTATAATCGTCTGCTAGGGTGGAACGATTGTTTTTTATCTTTCTTGGCAACCGGTAGCAAGTTGCATTATAGAGATTTAAGCAATCGAAATTACTTGTATTTCACATCATGAGCGGTGGTAGACGGGTTTGGCAACCAGTTGTGTTAATCTGAATATTACATGTTAGAATGCCGGTGCGGGATGCGTAAATATTGAAAAGTATTGGAGAATTTAACATCTTTATCTGCGATCTAACAGAAAATAGTTTTACAATAATAAAATAATATATAATAATATAAAAATATTTATAACTTTTTTGGTGTGGGATTAATGCCGAGTATTAATAATTGTCCCCTGGCTCTGGGTTTTGAACATGCTATCTTCTGGTTCTCAATCATCTGTCCGGTTTTCCGTGGCAACGCGTATTTTCTAACGCGTTTACCCACTCGGCCATCCCGCCACGGGATTATAAGTTTTATTTGAATACTAATCCCTGCAAATGAAGAGAAATGAATCTGATTATGTTTCCTCCCTCTTCATATGTTCAATACCTTCCACATTTTCCAGCCATTAATACAACCATTCATAATTCATCAGGATTTTCTCCAAATTCGTTGAAATTTTTTTTTGTAATTTCATTGACCAGACTTCCGAACCATGTAAACAATTTTACGATATAAAATAAAAACGAATTCAATCAGAAACTCGAGTCAGATTTTTTATCTTGTTCTGATCTGTTTACGAAGGTCATTTGTACCACATTGCGTACTTGACAAAGGCCCACACATCTGAGCATTTTGTTCGGTGTGACTGTAACGATTAAACTTGAGCAATGTTTCTTAGTATTTCCTATGTACTGTTACGCCCCGAACATCTGTCGCTAGAGTCGTTAGCGATGAAACGATATTTCAAAACTTGTTTTTTTCACATTCGTTAGTTTATCGTACATAATTATATAATAAAACCTTATTAGCAGTATGATATGATTTTAATGCTGGTACTTTCTCATGGGGTCATGTACTGAATCTTTGGTCTTCCCTAACCGTTCCTTCCGTGTATGCATTGAGGGTGCAGTAGCAGCGGTTCTCACTATCATTTGAACGAGGAGAGTTTGTATTCATAAAATCAACTCCATCAACTCAGGGGACCGCCTGCCGAGCGTGATTTCAAGGCATATGGTACCGCTCCGGCCCCGAACAATCCGCCAATGCAATTGGCCCAAAATTTTTTTTTTTTTTTTAATTTGGGGGGTGCGTGGAGGATTTAAAAAGTTGAGCGAAAAACGAAAACTTCAAAGCCTTGTCGCTACTTCATTCCCCTGCCCTATTTGGTTTTCAGAAGGGGAGTACACAGGGTAGGCCAGGATATTTTAATTCCACTAGCTAAAACAAAAGCAGGGCCACAGAATTATTTATTTTTGAATAAATTAGAAAAGAAAATCCTTTCCTGATATAAAAACCATGGAGGACAGGGGAATGAAAACCACCAAGCATAACCTTTCCTTATGATGTTTGAGAAACTATTTACTTCTGGAAAGGTTGGATTCGCACTGAGATTATGTCAAGAGTCGAGATTGCTGTGAGAAAGACACCTCCTTGCTAGCTACATGTTTTTAACTAATTTCCCGCCAAAAAAGAGTGTTGAGAATCTAATTTAAAAATTTGCCAGGGGAATAAAAGAAAACCTGTCGGACAGCATAGAAATTAGGTTTAGTTAATTCTAAATTAGAAATTTGTTAATTCTAATCCTTTATCGTCAACGATTTGGCTTATATATATATATATATATATATATATATATATTGAATATTGAAATTTTATATACTTCAAACTTGTTAGTTTGAGGTAAACCCCGCGATATATTACGTATTTTAGTCAATGTTATAAGTATTACGCACTAGTTGCATTTTTCAAAGGCCGAGCGCACATTGAGATGGAGTTGTCGCAGTGCATGGCAGCGCTGTTTTTCTAACGCATGTTTTAGAGGGTGGAGCGCAAATTGAAGGGCAGGTCTAGGCAAGGCAGCGCATTACCTATAAAGGCGTTACGAAAACGTTTCCTGCCCAACGTCTCACACCAGCCACAAATAGGAGGAACGCAGGTTGGTGAGGTGAAGCAGGGTGACGAAGTGTTGAATTTTAGTGACATGGGTGATTCTATTCTGGGTGATTCTTGAGACCTAGAGTAAATAGGTCTCAATGTGCGCCCGGACAAAAACCTACATTTTCGAATTAAAGCGCATTTTCAATGGCGTTCCTCGTGAACCTAAAACAACTCCTCTACCCAAATTCATTTTGCGAAAACTGGAAACGAAATATATTCTGCTTTATTATTTGTGATTAATTGTGGTGTCAAACTAAAATAATTAATTGGAAAAACTTAGATTAACTAAATAAAGAATGTGGGGGAGACCGAGGGGAGCTGAAACAATTTTCACATTTTGTTCCATACCCCAAATCCTATTGACAGAAATCGTCTGATATTAGTACCAATCGATTCTTTACACTTGCGAATGACAAAGATAAAGAAATTTTAAGCGTTAAATATTGTGTTCAAAGATCCACTTATCCGTAGGTCAACTTTTTTTAACTCCCCTCATAGCGAGGTGAGATGTAACAGGGGTCGAGAAGATTTGAAAAATGTGATTTTTGAGAAGTGTTAAGGTCTGTAAAATAAAAGTGATGATATCATTTAAAGGTATTTATTAAAATTAAACTTTTGAAGTATGAAACAAACTATTTTATTTTGTGCAGATATATCAGTTAATTAGGTAACTGCAGGTCTAATACAAATAATCAACTCCGAAAGTAGTTAAAAGTACCATAATGTCCTATTCGTAACATTGATTAAAATTACAGTAAGATAAACAAATTGTTTTACATTATAAATCTTTGAAATAAAATAATTATTAACTTTCAGCCGCTTAGTATTAAAATCAGTTTTAATCAACATTTCTTCAAATAGTTATGTTACAATAATCTCACAAATGTCAAAAATAAAAATATGATGATAATAAAGAAGGTCAATTTAACAAGCAGTTGTGGCAAACATAAAATTCCCCACCAGTGCAAGCTTCATGAGCCCCGTTGTTGCATTCCAGACATTGCACCCATTTTTATTTGATAATGGCTCTAAGCAACTAGCAAAAGGATTCTGTTTCTGCAGAATTGGTGATACAGTAACCAATGTTCCCCACTCTGCGGAAGTCGTGGCACTCACTTGTTTTGCACTTGCACTTGCACTCACTTGGCACTCGGGTAAAACGAGGAGAGTTGAAACAGACTGTTTCAAATCTCCTCCGTAAGAAAAAACATCCTAATTTTTAATTAATCCTCAATCAAGAAGCAAATGCAAGAAATTTTACATTTTACTTTTTAACTCAATTAAACCAAACATATATAATAAATCATTAGTTAATGAGCTTTCGAAACATATATAACCTAAACCAAAATAATGACACGAACCGACACCTCAGCGGGCGGAGGGAAGCAATTGATAAGCGAAGTTGCCAAAGCGCTAGCGATTTTAAGTTCCGAGAAATCGCTACTATTTCAACTCACCTCTGTTTCAAATCCCCTCGGTAATTACAAAAATAGTAGTTTGTTTAAACATAAGAAATAAGTTATCAAAGCCTAAATCGAAAGTTTATTATAAATATAATAGTATTCAATTAAAAAAGTTGGGGCGAAAAACATAAAAGGAATGCAAATACAACGTTCTCTGATCGTTCCATATCTATGTTACCGTGTTCAATGAATGGATCATATTCACGTTATATATTGCATTGTATGCTAGGTTCTTTTTCCTCACTTAGAGGGGAAGAGTGCTGTAATTTGTAGGATTTTCTTTAATGAAGGAGCTCTTCCGTGTTTAATGTTTTTTATTATTTTTTTCCCGACGTTTCGAGCTTGTGGCTCATCCTCTGGGGTTATCTTATCTTTAGTTGCTACATTTCCACACAAGCCATTTGTCAACTTCTTTTTTTTTTTTTTAACAGTATAAGAATACTTTTGTCTAATACATTTTATGGCCTATACATTGTCTTTGATTTCATTGTCACATTATAATTATTAATATGACAATGAAATCAAAGACAATGAATAGGCCATAAAATGTATTAGACAAAAGTATTCTTATACTGTTAAAAAAAAAAAAGAAGTTGACAAATGGCTTGTGTGGAAATGTAGCAACTAAAGTTAAGATAACCCCAGAGGAAGAGCCACAAGCTCGAAACGTCGGGAAAAAAATAATAAAAAATATTAAACACGGAAGAGCTCCTTCATTAATCCATTGTATTTTATATGCCGTAAAACACGATGTTCTCAATCACTGAATTTTGTATTTTTTTATCCAAATAATTTAACCTAATCCAATCTATCTACTAAAATATCTGGCTGTTTAATTGATTTGATACATTTAATCAATTCTGGAGGGATGACGCAATGTTACATTATGTTTCATTGAATTTAAATTTCTTCCCGCAAATTTGTTTATTCATCAATATCATTTTCTTTTAAAACAATTGATTTCCCATAATTATTTGACTGTACCCTAAGGTGTAGAGTAGCCTCCTACCACTTCCTGAGGTTCTCTACATATCCATTATATGTAAGCCTCGGTCTGCCAACTGGTCTCTGCCCTCCTGGTCTTGCTGCGTCCAATAGCCATCTCGCTCTCCGGTCATCTCTCTTTCTACAAACATGACCAAATCATTTGAGTTCAATGAGGACATCTCTTAGGAGTTTCACACCCAAGTTTTACCCGGATGGTTTCATTTCTCATTTGGCCACGCTTAGTTTTACTACTTCTTCCTGAGCTCTTCTCAGTAACCTCATTTCTGCCCCCGTGATCTTGCCAACAATCCTGTCCAGAGCTGTGCAACTTTCTAAACAGTATAGGAAGACTGGAAGGAACACTGTCTAGAAGAGTCTCATTTTGGTTTTTTTTTTTTTAATTCTTGCTTTCCAATTAGAGTTTTGGATATCTGGTAGAATACACCATTGCCTTTCCTTATCCGGTTCAGCACCTACCGGTCGATTCTTCCGATATTATTAATGATCGTCATTAGGTATTCGTAGCATTTCACCGTCTCTGATTTTTCATCACTTCAAAATATATTGAGCTCCTGTACATCTCTTCCTATATGTATTACCTTGCTCTTGGCTTGGTTGATCTGTGAACCTTTCCTTCTCAGCTCTTTATACCATTCCTTTACAGCTATTTGCAGTCTATCAGGGCTATCATCTATTATCACCATATTGTCTGTATAAATGAAGCTCCGGACTAGAAAAGGGATGATATTCTGACACCCTAAAGTATTTCGAGGAGTTATCCTTTTACAAATCTTTTTGAAATCAAGGCATATGCAACAGCAAAGACCCTTGTTTGGCACCCTTCCACATCTTAAAGGGAGATCTCATTCCATTCAGACGTACTATTCCTTTTGGATCCTCATATATAGCTCTGATGGCATTTAGTAAGTTTAGAGGTTTCCAGTTTTGCTTAAGTGGGTGGCGGGATGGCCAAGTGGGTAAACGCGTTAGAAAATACGCGTTGCCCATGGCATGGATTTGAAATACGAAGACAGCAAGTTCAAAACCCGGAGCCAGGGGAAAACTTAATTATACTAGGCACCCTGACCCGGGAAACCACGTATAGCCTAAAAGGCGAGGAAGGGGAGAAACCAAAAAAAAAAAAAAAAAAAAATGTTTTGCTTAAGTGCCCTCCATATTTCTTGACTGGGTATAATATCATGTGCCGCTTTAAAAATTAGAAATCAGTCTTGCTTCAGCAGCGGTAGTGTTCAGATCGCGGTTTGCGTTGTTTGAAGTTTCGGCACCTTTGAGAAGAGGATTAACAGTGTCCTTTTGTAGCCGCCCGGCTTATTCTCTGCAAGCAGGGAGTACCCCATAGTCTATTTTTGTTTATAATTTTATTATTTTGTTTTTCTTTATACTTTGATGATTATTTACTTATTTTTATTTTATTATTATTATTATTATTTTTAATCTATTAGTTTTGAATACCATATAAAATATTAATTTCATATGGTGTTTAGAAGCCGAAGTGAATAGTTGCTCCTGTTGTGCTCACTATATTCAAAGCGATAAGCCATAGTCCTAAGTTTTTTCTTATAGTCAATTAGTTGTTTAGTAATAAAAAACATTTTATAAAAAAAAATTAAACCGACTTCGAAAACTAGGAACCAGTAAAAATAAATGCACTGAAAAGTATGAAATAATTACCTTCTGATTTTTATGAATATGCAGCAAAATTGAAAATCGTATGAAAAGCGGAAAAATACATTAAAATGGATAATTTTATTTTGATTAGTACGAATACATACTAACCGTTAATAAAAATTATTAAATTAAAATATTAAATACCATGTTCAATACTTAACAATCTTTTCGGAGGCGGCGCAAAATTTAAAATTGTTAACACTAAGAATTAGGAAAATCTTAAAATTTTCTATTTTGCGCCGCCTCCGAAAAGATTGTTAAGTATTGAACATGGTATTTAATATTTTAATTTAATATTTTTTATTAACAATTAGTATGTATTCGTACTAATCAAAATAAATTTATCCATTTTAATGCATTTTTCCGCTTTTCATATGATTTTCGATTTTGCTGCGTATTCATAAAAATCAGAAGGTAATTATTTCATACTTTTCAGTGCATTTATTTTTACTGGTTCCTAGTTTTCGAAGTCGGTTTAATTTTTTTTTATAAAATGTTTTTTATTTCATACTTTTTAGTGGCGGAAGATAATTTCTAATATAAGGCGGAAGAAAGCAATGCCTTGATTTCTAAAACAAATTCTGTATGCTTTTGTTTTATACAGATTTTACAGATTTTTATACAGATTTTTTTTTTTTTTTTTTTTTTTTTTTTTTTTATTTGTTTATTCAGTACCCCTCTTTAGATAGTACAAGTGAGTTTGGTTCATTAGTTCGTTGTTCTATCCATGGTGAGAAGGACGAGATCTATTCCGTGGGTCCCTCGCGAAAAAAAAGTCAGCCCACCCAAGTAGCGCTATACCACATTTCCCTATCCCGGGTCTTTATATTATAATTATATCAATTTTAATCAACTTTGTATTATAATAGTCACATTATCAATTTTATGAATATGCACAGAAAATTGAAAATCGTTTGCGGTAGGTATAAAGACCAATGTTCCATCGGGAAGACACATAAAACTTTGTTTCCACAATGACAATCTTTTTCCTTTGCGGAATATTATCGGTACTTCGGTACTTGTTTATTACATACATACATCTGTGTTCCGAGAGGAGGTGTTCAGTTTTGCTCGGCTGTAACATGAATCCGGCAACTTCAAGATGTCGTAGGTATGCCATTTAACAGTTGGGATTTTGGCCATTTTTCGACCAGTTCTATTGGTAAATATAATAAATATATACGTTTGTTATTTCGGTATCTGAGAATATGACTGCCTCGAAATGGAAACAATTCTTTCCAAATGACTCTCTTTAAGATTTTCCTCTCTTATCGAGTGCCTCCCTCTAGGGACGTTATCGTAACTTACAGAAAAAAAAAGTAGACAATTCACAATCATAGATGGAATTGGAGATTGAATAAAATAATATTAAATCCCTATTATGGCCATATCCATAATATTTTTCTTGATTTTCAAACCAAATTTAAGCTTAGTTAATAGTTATTTGTTATCTCAAAATTAATAAATTGGCACTTACAGCAATTTTCATCTAAACACCTCAATAGTTGCAGAAACATAATTAAAAACCGATAATAGTAATCTGGATAACATAGCAAAAGTGTCACTCCAGAGTGAAGAATCCGCACAAGATTTTATTATTACATTGTTTAATAATATCCGACAGTGATCAAGTGTATCCGGAAGCTGCCAGAGGTGCCTGAATCCTTTGTTTGGGCCTCTAAATCAACTGAAAAAGAGCTTTTCCAGGAAGTATTGAATTCCTTTTTAATGTGCATAGCGAGTGGAAGTCGGAAATAAAAATCTAATGTAAAACAATAATGGCTACGATTTTACGAATCTCTTTTAAAAAGGGTTATTAATGCTCGGCCTTTCTTTAAATTCTATGAATTTTGTGGTTTTATGATTATGCTGTCCATCCCTCGTTTAGACATTCATTTAGGATTTTTTACTGTTATCGGTGTATAATGTGCTTTAATCTTCTTAAATCAATAAACAAAATCTTTTAAGCAACCCAAAAAAATTTTCTTGAGTTTTTTTTCTTGGCAAAATTTTCCAAGTCGAAACAACAATAACTTTGCCGGAACCATAAAGAAGTGTTTCATTTTTCAGAAAAAGACAGCGATATTCCACTGATATTATATATCTTTATTAAAATCTATTGTTGAAAATTTATTTAAGGTTATGTATAAGGTTTGTTGCAACAAGCACTTAAACAACGTCAATAATTAACACACTTCACATGATCTTTTAATTCTGAATTTGATTGGTTTGTTATCCCAACCGATTCATTGACCATTAAAACATTATTGAGCATTGCTTGAAATCAACCAATCAAATTTAGAATAAAAAAAGCGGGGATAGTACATGATCAGTTTGTTATTTATCAACGTGTTTTAATAGTTTGTTGGAGCATACCTTATGATATATATGCCATGTGTTTTTCAAATAAGTAAATATTTTGAGCGATAATTAAATAATTATTTTCATGTTTTTTCCCAATAACTTCTTTAATAAATTAAGAACCCAAAAAAGTTTTTAATGGGACCACATTGGGAAAATACTCGACAAGATGCAAAAGGTTTCGTTCCAATTGGTCCATCCATCTCGGAGCAATCGGTGGACATACATAGAAAAAAAAATAGAAAAAAAAAAAAAGTCACATACGTATCGAATTGAGTAACCTCCTCTTTCGAAGTCGGTTAAAAATAGACTCAATTTAATATTAGTCAAGTAGATTATAAGTAAAGGCCGGATTTCGTGCAGTAAAAATTTTAAAAACGTGCAATAAAAATTAGCCAAACGTGCAAAAACGTGCAATAAAAATAAAAAACACTGAAAAGCGTGCAATAAAAATAAAAAACACTGACAAACGTGCAATTCAACATTCTGCTGTGTGAAGAGGCGGTGTATAATTAAAAAAATCAAATATTAATTTAACATATTTATATAATTATTGTTATATACATATGTGCTTACAAAACCAACAAAAAAAATGTTTTCTAGGAATAATTAAACAAAACTAATAATATATATATAGTAAAACATAAATTTTCGTAATTTTCTACTAACTATATTAATTTATCAAATAGAAATTTCTAAAATTTTATCGTATTAAATTTACAATAATGTACATTTCCATATTATGCTTCGTAAATTCATCTCCAACTTTCTCGATAATATTAATCTGTGATCTCAACGTTAAGGTTTGCTCTTCAAGCTTTTTTATTTGCGAAGGTAGAACCGATAAATGGGATCTTATAAATGCCAGATCTGATGCAACAGATGTAAAATTTAAAAAAAGATTTTACTTTTTGCACAGATCCTGCATCATCTTCAAGAGTAGAAACAAACTCTTTAAAATTATTAAAATGATCTGAATAAAATAGGGCTGCTTCGATCCATGTTCCCCATCTAGTTATCACAGGTTCTGGGGGAAGGGAGCAGTCCATACTATTTCTATAAGCTGTAACGCGGTGAGGAGCTTTTAAATATATTTTTTCCCATTATTAACAAGTTTGTTCATATTTCGGCAAATTTCCCTCACTTTTTCAGCAACACGGTTTAAATCATGCGCTACACAAGTTACATGTACCATATTTGAAAAAAAGCCTTTAATGCTTCTCCAGCTTTTACCATATACGGAGCGGCATCGCTAAAAAATAAAAGGATTTTATCTTGGTAGGATGTTTGGCAGAAAAAATTTGCTAACCTGTCCTTTACAAATCGAGAGACAGTCTCGTAGTTCGTTTTTGGAAGCTGCTTACACGAAATGAAGTATGGTTTGGGTTCAATCTCCAGGAGTAGGATTCCATCAATTATTCTGCAAATATTAAGTCCCCGTGGGTCTGTTGTTTCATCTACCATGATGTAAATATAATTATTTTCAACTATTTTTCGTATTTATTCAACATAATGTTTAAAACAGTTTTTGAGGTAATTTTTTTCTTAGGGTGCTCTCGTCAGGAATGTTTTTTTTTTGTGTATTTTTGCAAAAAACACTTAAAGGGCTTAGACTGCAGTTTATTGAATGGAATATTGGAAGCGACCATGGCGTAACATAAATCGGTAAAAACTGTTTGTTATTGTCTAACGACGAGCAGCTTTGTTTGTTGTAATTGTTGAATTGGAGTTCGCTTGGATTTTTGTGCTGCAGTTAACTGCGTGTTTTCCCGTCTTCTTTCAATTCTGGGTATGGTTTTATCCATTTAATTTTGGAAGATTGGCTGGCTGTCACTTTAAGCCATAGGTCAATAGTGAAAATTTTTGTACTTGTTTGAACTAAACTCAACTTCAGAATGATATGGAAATAAAGGAGTAGGTGGGAAGGTTGAGTCAAATCCAGTTAGAACTTCTAAGAAAGTTAATACAAAGGAACGTTGTTCGACATAATACCATTTCTTTAACGAGTTCGAAGAAATATTTTGAAATCATGAATCATTTTTTCTTTCTTAGAAAATTAGGTAGATAAATAAATTATAAACAAATACATACATCGGTATTATTGTTGGTGATTTTAAAATAAATCTAAAATATTCTCTATAATAAAAATTTAAAAAAAAATCAATATTTTTAATGAAATATCAAAAAGTGCACTTTCGTGCACTGAAACCTAAAATGTGCAAATTTGTGCAGTAACCCTCAAAATGTGCAATTTCGTGCAAAATAAAACTTACATATGTTAATCAGGAAGCTTTAATTCGTGTAAATAACTTGTCCCCGATCGATTTCAAGCAACCGAAAAAAAAGTGCAATTGCACGAGAATCCGGTCTCTAATTGTAAGGAAATATTTAGGTTTAAGATTAGGTTAGTTTAGGTTAGGTAAAACATGTGCGAATTAGACCCTAATCCTCCTGACCTTCAGGAATCTTTTTTCAAAACTAAGTGAAAGTGGCCTAATAAGTATCTCATAATGAGTCTAGGAACAATTTCCTTAAAGAAAACGTTTAAAGATTTTAGCCCTTTTAGTGTCTGCCGATTTATTAAAAGTTATTGTCCACAAATAATTATAAAATTTTGAAAAATGGGTCCACTTTACTTACAGTGAATAATGAAAAGGACTTTTTAAATCTAAGTAACGTAAAATCATTTCAATGAATTCCAGTTACATTTCAATTACATAAATCGCTTAACTTCTCCCGTGGTGTAGCCTACGTACCTGAACTACTAAACTGCTTTGAGAATGAAATAGTTTCCGAACTCGAGCAGTATGGTGTCGTGAATGTAAAAAGGATTTTAAAAAAAAAAAAAATAATGAAAACAGAGCGACACCTTTATTAATTCTAACATTCGAAAAAAGTGAACTCCCAGAAAGAGTTTTATTAGACTTTGTGTCCATTTGAATAAGACCCTATGAACCTAAACCACTTCTTTGCTTTAACTGTTACAAATACAGGCACACGAAGAAAAATTGTAACATTATTAACTGTGTTAAATAATGTATGAATGAGCTCAATTAGCACTATTACCAATGTCTCGAATGAGACAGAATGTAATAATATCAATAAAGAGTTTTCTTCTATTACTGTGGAAAGTGCGGTGAAAACACACACTACTCGGATCATTGCCAAAATTCCCCTAAATGTATTAATTGCCCAGGGGATCATCCAGCGTTTTATACTAGGTGTCCTGTGTATGAAAGAGAGAAAAAAATAGAAAATCTCATAGCGCAAGAAAAAATTTCTTATAGACAAGCAGAACTAATTATTAGTAGACAGGATCCGATTAACAACGAGCGATCGCCGACAGCTGCCGAAGTAGTACGAGCTCCGCCGACCGCTCCCCCCACTCCTCAAATCACTGAAGCCCTACTAGATCAGATAGGTAAACTGTTGATATGCTATACAAAAAAATAGCCTTCCTAGAATCTAACTTAATGAACAACAACCCGAAAACGAGCATATTGGGATCTGAAAAGATAGTCGTTAATTTGCCTGTGAAGGAGAATTGTTCTGTAAATAAATCAGACATTAGCGTTAATGAACAAACTGTCTCTTGTGAAAACAATATTGAACAACACTCTTTGTAAAAAATTCCGGATTCGGATGCAAATCTAAAAAGAAATAGGGCAGCATCAACAAATTCATCTATAAGTGACCACAGTACTGTAACCTCCCAAATAAAAACCCTCTAAAACTGGATCAAAACCAAAACCTAAAGTAGGCAAAAAGAATTCTTAGCTGTAATTCTTAGAACTTAATTTATTCCAACACTACACTTTTTGTAATAAATTTAATCTAAAATGTCTATGCTATTATTAAACATTCTGGTTCTTCTCATCGTTACATTATTATTTATGTCATCAAAAGCACAATTGACTGTCTTCAGAATATTATTTATTTTTATCATTAGCCTTTTATTTACTAGCAGTGTTATATTTTTCTGTTTTCATTTGATACTCTCTTCTATAAAATTGCTATATAGGATGGACCTTTATTACACCACTGATACATATTTATTCTTAGCTATCTATCTTTTACTTTTAATTCTTTTCACTACTAATTATGTTATATCAACACCTTTTCTTTATGCGTTTTCAAGTAAAGTTTGTCATTTAATTTCTCTTCATCCCTTCTTACGTGCTTATATCACTAACAATGGTATAGCTAAAGTATTCTCATTCAAATGAACATACTCCAGTGGAACTTAAACGGCTTTAACCATCGAAGAGATGAACTTAAATATTTGCTCAATTTTTACGATTGTTCTATTGCTTGCCTATAGGAAACCAACCCAAAAAATGATACAAATATCGAATTTCGGGGTTATGCTATTAGGAGAAAGGACTATACAGCTGGGCGAATAGCTTGCGGAGGGTTTTGTATTTTAATTAGGAATGATATCCCTTTTGTTGATATTGATTGCACTTCTAATTTGCAAGCGATATCAATAAGAATACTATCAGAACCCTATCCCTTTTCATTATGTTCTGTCTATCTCCCACCAGGTAGTGATTTTACAGTATGGGAGTTAAAAGAATTGGTTGATTCATTACCATCCCCTGTAATCCTAGCCTGGGATTTTAACGCTCATAATCTTCTATGGGGTAGTGACCACCTGGATGAACGGGGAAAATTAGTAGAAACATTTCTTGATACATGTAACTTAAGCGTTATAAATGACCATGTCTCTCAAACCCATATGTCCACCAGATCCGGAAAACTTTCAACAATTGACCTCACCATTACCAGCCCCCAGTTACAGCCGACAACTCACTGGTTCGTTTTAGATGATACGCATGGCAGCGACCACTTTCCAATAATTTTTAAAACATCCGAAAAATGCTTAACTATCCGGGGAAATAACAAATGGAACATTAAAAAAGCGGATTGGTCGCGGTACCAAGAGATAGTAAATCTTAACGATATTGATATGTCCGAAAATGATGCCGATCACCTTATCACAGATCTACATAGTAGGCTACTGAGCGCAGCTGGAGAAACGATTCCATACACCTCCTTTTCCAACCGAAAAAATAACAGTCGTTCCATGGTGGACAGAAGAATGTGAAAAATCTATAAAAGCAAGAAAGAAAGCTTTGAGAAAATTTTTGCAAAGACCATCTTCCGAAAAGCTTGAAATATACAAATCCGCGAGAAGACATGCTAGGTATATAGTCAAAAAGAGTAAAAAATTATCTTGGAAAAATTTTCTTACTAAAGTCAGCTCTAACACACCACCTGTCATTTTCTGGGAAACGGTTAGAAAGATTAAAGGCTATCCAGATAAAAGCCTTAATCCCTTTCAGCCTTTCTCCCCAAATAAATATCTGAAAAACCAAGACCCTTATGATACAGGCCCTATAACATTAGCAAACGCATTGGCTAAACATTTTTATACCACTTCATCAACAGCAAACTTTTCTCCTCATTTTCTCAGTATAAAAAATCAAGTAGAATCAGTACCGCCAGTTATTTCTAATAATCCACTTGATCCTCTGAATCTCCCCTTTTCCATGACAGAGTTTCTTACTGCTTTGAATTCTAGAAAAGATTCTTCACCCGGCCCTGATCAAATCTGCATTGGGATGATCAAAAATCTATGTCCAGCTAATAGATACATAATTTTGGCGATATTAAATAAACTGTTTTTGTACGAAAGCTTTCCAAACATTTGGAGATCCGCCATTACTATTCCTATTTTGAAAAAAGATAAAGATCCCAGTAATGTTAAGAACTATAGACCGATCTCACACACCTCCTCCATTTGTAAACTGATGGAAAAAATGATAAGCAATCGACTGTCATGGTATCTTGAATCCAAAAATTTATTACCGGCATGGCAAAGTGGGTTTAGGAAGGGTAGAAGTACTAATGATAATCTGGTGCGCTTAGAGACGGATGTTTTAGAAGCCTTCGAAAACAAAAGTAAATTATAAGCGGTTTTTCTTGACGTGGAAAATGCTTTTGATAGGACATGGAGAAGGCTAATAATTGACAATTTGATTAACATGGGTGTGGTGTATAGTGGTAAACCTGTAAGAAAGAGGACAGCTGGCGGGAGTTACGGGAGGTTTCTATGTTGTAAGCCTATCATGTATATAGTTGTGCTTATTTAATAAACAAGTTAATAAATAAGGTGTATTTATTAACACAACATGGTGTCAGGTGTTAATAATGAGTCAAGAACAATTTGAAACGATACTGGAATAAAACTCCGACACGAGATAGTGGTGTTCAGTCATTCATGATGTCGGATAATTTTTCGTGCCAATTAAGTGCTCCAGAACCATTTTGTCTCAATGAACCTTCACAATGGCCCAAGTGGATAAAAAGGTATGAGAGATATTGTGTTGCATCAAACTTAAGTGAAAAATCAAACGAAATGCAGATCAATTTTTTTATGTATTGTTTGGGTGAAGAAGGTGAGGACTTGCTAAGCTCATTTCAGCTCTCAGAAGAGGATTCAAAGTCATATAAAAAGGTAAGAGATAAATTTGCTGCCTATTTAGGACATAAGACTAATATTGTGTTTAAAAGGGCCAAGTTTTTAAAACGTAGGCAATCTGTGGGTGAACCAGTAGACGTGTTCATTAATGATTTACATAAATTAGCCGATACATGTAAATTTGGAAATCTGAAAGAAGAGCTTATAAGAGATTTAATAGTTATCGGAGTCCAAGATCAAGGGTTGTCGGAAGCCATGCAAATGGATGAAAATTTAGACTTGAATAAAGCTATAAATAAGGCTCGTCAATCAGAAAGCTTGCAATGGCAGCAAAAAGTGGTGAGAGACCAATCAGATTATGTAGAAGCAATAAGTAGCAAATTAATTGATAAATGTAAAACCGGTTCAGTTAAGCCGATGGCAAAGAAGGCTGATAAAATAAGTTGCTTTAGGTGTGGTGGTGTGCATGCTTTTGGGAAATGTCCAGCAAAAGAAGCTAAGTGTTACTCATGTGGTATGAAAGGACATTTTGTATGCACAAAAGTGCGAGAATGTTCAATTAACAAATATAAGCATATAAATGTGGAAAAATGTTTGAAGTTGAGGAATGGCGTTTACATATTATCGAAACACGACGATTTCTAATCTAAGTAAGTTCGTAAGTGAAAGTTGTGTGTTGCGCGCATCGCACCAGATTTTTTATGAATAGCTTCAGATAATTCTTTGAGTCCGAGATTCCTCACTGGACATTTTCGGAGAGCTTGAAAATCAGGAGGTTGTTGTGGCCCGGTAGTTTCTATTATCTGCAAGTAAATTGAATATTGATTAATAATCAAAAATGGATAAATAAATAATCTATTTGATTAATCGTGCATAAAAATAAATCAGTGGCACAGTAAATTAAAATTATTAATTCTTTAGTCGGCCATTGGTCGTCTTGGGATCAGAGGATCTCTTAATTAATTAAGGAGAAAAATCTGGCGTTCTTCAAAAGAAGAAAGAAAAAACAACCTTTGGCGACACGATCTTGGTCCCAAGACTCTGTTTGGACTAAATTGAAACAGAAAAATTTACTTCGTACATGAAGTACTTTATCAAAGATTTATAATAAGCCGAATAATAAATTACAAATGAACCAAAATAAATGGATGGTAAAACTGTATCATTTTAATAATGTCAAATTAATTTATTTTAGTTAATTTATTTTTGGATAATAGAAATAAGAAATAATTTTAAATAAGAAATAATAGGTATTCGGTACCACTCCAGCTAGTAGAGTTTTGAAAATAACTTTGACTTGAAGTCATTTGTTGGACAGAATTCAGGAATGGAATTATTTTACGAGCAGAAAAAAAGTAATCCTTTATTATTAGTAATTAGCTCGCTACGTCGGCTTCTAAGTTTACTTCATTAATATTATTTCGACCCTTTTAAACGATATCATTCCACTGGTATGATTACGGATAAAGTTTATTGGTAGTATTGTAATTTTTTTAAAAGGTTTCAACAAGTTGCAAGTTTTTTTTTATTCCTTAATTTAATCAGTTGATATAAAATGATAAAACTCTTATAAAAATTGTTCGCAAACTTATTTTTTCTGTTTTTTGGTAAATTTTAGAAGCGATATTGTTACAAATATATTCTAGTGAAGACCGTTATAACCTAATATCGCTTCAGTTTTACAATAAAATCGAGCCGAATGATTCTATGAATGAGTTATGTTTCTCAATGAACACGATTTCTATTCAACTATGTCATTGATACACCCGCCAATACATGATGCTCTCGACATGACTCGCTGGTAAATTTGCGACTGCATCATACATAGAAGTCAAGTGAAAAGCTATAAGATGGTTTGAAGTGGATTATCCATTTTGTGGATTGGACCAATATGAATGTGGGATGTGGAACTGTTTGAATCGATCGGCCGCATTGCGGCGCTACGTCACCCGGACTTTGCTCTCGGTCTTGCACGAAGCTCACGTGCGGGCCCGCCGCTGCAAGTTACAAAAATTAATTCTTTTTGAAACAAAGAATTAATATAATATGCCACACAACTAAAACTTTAATTTTTTATTATCACTTATAACTACTAAAAAACAATACGTTACTGGACATTGTAAGCGACGACCTAATTCATAGATATGAGGCACTGGATGCAAACGAAAGATGCAACTCATAAAATATTTCATAAAACTCCACTTTTTTTTTTTTGGAGTCTATCTCTCAGCCATTATACGGATTAACTAACGACTGGAAACACTCAGCGCAAATATCTAATGTAAAATATCATATATCAAGTCACAAAAATAAAAGATGAACGCTGAAAGCCATACGAGCTGCTGTTGGTGGAGCGGTGGGGGGAGGGCGAGTAGCTATTGCAAACGAAAATTGTTATAGTAACTGTTATGTGAGCTACTGAGCTACTCCCATATAACAGTAAGTCGTATGATGCAGTAACACGGTCCGAGAAGCTGCTCAGCAGGGCCAACTCGCTTGCTAGACCTCATAAGCAGACCGGTACAATCTTTTGTCATTTGAAGTATTGGCTATGTTAGTTTCGAAAAGGTATGCTAATAGGGATTATTTTGCGATCTTTATTTCGTTTATTTTCCGAGGTTTTGATTTCAAAGGTTTTACAATAAGATATTTGCTAGGTTTTAAGGTTGATCAATCACGAGTTATTAAATTTAATTTTATATAAATTTTATTTGATTTTTCCAGTATGCTGCTTAAATACATTTAATTATTGACTAAATCCACTATCCAAATTTTCTTGTAGCTCATAAGTGTTTACGAGATGATATCTATAGCCGCAGAGAAAAACTGATAAGTTGGAAAACATTCTAAGTGAGTTATGTGAGTTGGGATCATTTCAGTAGCAGGCTTTAGCAAGCAGCAGCATTTGCACACCTTGAAGAAGTCGAGGACACCGAGCTCCAAATGTTTAGTTGTTCTTCATAATTACTGCGGAGTTGTCGATTTCTTTATTGTTTAAATAAGGCTTCGGAAATGATCCCAATACACATAACTCATGTGGACTATTTACAATTAGACTAATTACAACTTACCAACGAACAACAACCAAGTTATTCCCTGGAGACATAGTTACATTCATAGTCAGGAATTTCAGTCACAAGCTTATTTTTTTATTTTACTAGCCTGCCCCTCTACCCACGCATGTGGTCTGGGCAAGGCTAAATTGAAATAAATTAGTACATAAAATGTAAGTAGGTACATAATACTATGAGTAAAAAATCTGGTGCGATGCGCGCAACATACAACTTTCACTTACCAACTTACTTTGATTAGAAATCGTAGAAACGTGTTTTGTTAAATGCCATTTCTCAAAGTCACACATTTTTCCACATTCATTTACTTATATGTGTTTGTATTTGCTCTTTAAAGTACACTAGATTTTTTTATTATTAAATAAAAGTTTTTACTTGTGATAATGTGGCAATGCAACATAACACTTCAAGTCGTCGGATTTTATAATTGTCTATGTAGTTGTTGAAAACTTCACACTTTTTAGATAATCGAAAAAAAGATAAAAATTGGAAAAAAAGTTATGAAATAAAGTGCCCCATCCGTTTGATCAATTTTAATAAAAATTTTACTGTAATATTGTGAGCGTATACATAGATCAAATACAAAGTTTTATCAAAATATTTAAAGCTATTTTTGAGAAAATCGAAAAAAACGTAAAAATAGGGAAAAAAGTTATGAAATAAAGTGCCCTCTCCGTTTGATCAATCTTGATTAAATTTTTACCGTCATATAGATATATACAGATCAAATACCCAGTTTTATCAAAATAGTAAGAGCCGTTTTTGAGAAAATCGAAAAAAAAAACGTGAAAAGTTATGAATGAAATTACCCCCTACGTTGGACCAATTTTGATAGAAATTTTGGTTTCACATCAAGGGCATAAACATACACGAAATACCCAATTTCAGGTTCGTACGGTTTATACTTTTTGAGCAAGTCTGTTCACACACACACACACACATAATTATGTTATGAAATATTTTTAGGTGGGGGAATATCGGTTAGAAATTATATGAAAAATGAGAAATGGGTGAGTGAGTTATGGATGTTTTAATAATCTGAATATTTGGGAATATGTTTGGGATAAGTTTTGTTTTCCGGTCTTGAGATTAACGGGTTTTGGATCAAATTGGATGAAGATACTTTCAGTAATGAGGCGCTTTAGATGGTTGGGAAGAGAATTATAAAATCAGACAACTTGGAGTATTATGCTTGCATTGCCGAATTATCACAAGTAAAAACTTTTATTTAATAATAAAAAAAATAGTGTTTTTTTACAGAGCATTAAACATATACGAAATACCAAATTTCAGGTTCGTACGATTTATAGTTTTTGAGCTAGTCTGTCACACACACACACACACAGACACACACACACACACACACACACACACACACACACAGTCTATTTTGCGGGACTTGGTTATTTGGATTCAGGGGGCCCCAAAACGTGTATTTCGGTTGAAAACCGGAAGTCGAAATTTTTCACGATCACAATACTTTCCCTTACAATATATTTTATATATAGGTAATTGAAAGTAAAAGAAAATTAGACATTTATATACCTACCTAACTCAGGGAAAACAAATGTCTGATAAGATTAATTAGAGACATTATAAATTTGAAAAATAATAGGAAAACATTCCTGGTGGAATGTAAACATATCACCACTGTTCGATCTTTTTTCTATTATTTCTGGTATTCCTAGTATAGGGTATCTATACCATACAAGTCATACATTTTTTATCCCTCTGTTATGCATCTAAGTTTTTATCTTTCCTTGTACTAATTGGGAGCATAATCATCAAAACCTGACTATCTTCTTTCATTTATTTCTGACACCTATATTATTGTCAGCCTTGCTTGACTCATAGCGAAGAGAAGAATCAATTCTCCTTCGTTGGAGGAACTGTAGGAATTGCAGAAATCCCAGAAAACACACTCTTAATAGGAACAGTTTTTAAACAAGCCCTCGACAACTCGACAACATCCGTACTTTAAAAATATGATTATCCTTCCACCAATTCATAATAATTGGGTTAAAATTATTTTCATATCTGAAAATCCTTTTTTTGAAAAATGAAGCCCTTCAGATCCGGTCTGTAGTTATTGTAGACGATTTTTTTCCTGCAAAGAACTCGCATCCATCATTTATCCCTCGTTTCGGAAAAAGTCTATCACTTCACATAATGTCACATCTCTCTCATAAAAAAATGTTTTCTTAACACTATAAACAAATTTCAACTTTTACAATGAACTGTATTGTTGAATAATATTGTAGAAGAAATGGTCAGGAGCATATGGATGGAAAAGATGAAATCGAACGTTAAACAAATTGGTTACGCTCAATGGAATAAAGTGAAAATTAATCTTACAATTTTCAACCATCAGAACAACTCGGTAATTTTTGGTTGGGCCCTTGAAATTACAAGGAATCCGAGGAGATTCAACTATCAACAGAAATTTAAAAATCTGGTGCGTGCGCGCAACACACAACTTTCACTTACCAACTTACTTAGATTAGTAATTGACGTGTTTTGCTAAATATCATTTCCCAAAGTCACACATTTTTCTACATTCATATCTTATTTTTGTTAATCGTTAAAGCCGTTTTTGAGTAAATAAAAAAACCCCGTGAAAATGATACAAAATTTATTAAGTAAAGTCCCCCCTCCCGTAGATCAATTTTGATGTAATTTTTACAGTCATATCTCGGGCATATAAGAACATCAAATACCAAGTTTGATCAAAATCGTTAAAACCGTTTTTGAGTAAATAAATAAAACACGTGAAAATGATACAAAATTTATTAAGTAAAGTCCCCCCTCCGGTAGATCAATTTTGATGAAATTTTTACAGTCATATCTCGGGAATATAAATACATCAAATACCAAGTTTGATCAAAATCGTTAAAACCGTTTTTGAGTAAATAAAAAAAACACGTGAAATGATACAAAATTTATCAAGTAAAGTCCCCCCTCCGGTTAATCAATTGTGATGAAATGTTGGTTATCACATCTCTGGCATATAAATACATCAAATACCAAGTTTGATCAAAATCGTTAAAACCGTTTTTGAGTAAATAAAAAAAACATGTGAAAATGATACAAAATTTATTAAGTAAAGTCCCCCCTCCGGTTGATCAATTTTGATGAAATTTTTACAGTCATATTTCAGGCATATAAATAGATCAAATACTCAGTTTAATCAAAATCGTTAGAGCCGTTTTTGAGAAAATCGAAAAAAACTTAAAAAGTTATAAAATAAAGTACCCCCTCCCTTTGAGCAAATTTGATGAAATTTTTGCTGCCACATCGCGGGCTTATACATACTCTAAATACCAAATTTCAGGTTCGCACGGTTTATAGTTTTTGAGCTAGTCTGTTCTCACACAGACACACAGACAGACACACACACACACAGACCATTTCGCGGGACTTGGTTATTTTGACTCAGGGGATCCCAAAACGCGTATTTCCGTTGAAAACCGGAAGTCGAAATTTTTCACGATCACAATACTTTCCCTTACAATATATTTTATATATAGGTAATTGAAAGTAAAAGAAAATTAGACATTTATATACCTACCTAACTCAGGGAAAACAAATGTCTGATAAGATTAATTAGAGACATTATAAATTTGAAAAATAATAGGAAAACATTCCTGGTGGAATGTAAACATATCACCACTGTTCGATCTTTTTTCTATTATTTCTGGTATTCCTAGTATAGGGTATCTATACCATACAAGTCATACATTTTTTATCCCTCTGTTATGCATCTAAGTTTTTATCTTTCCTTGTACTAATTGGGAGCATAATCATCAAAACCTGACTATCTTCTTTCATTTATTTCTGACACCTATATTATTGTCAGCCTTGCTTGACTCATAGCGAAGAGAAGAATCAATTCTCCTTCGTTGGAGGAACTGTAGGAATTGCAGAAATCCCAGAAAACACACTCTTAATAGGAACAGTTTTTAAACAAGCCCTCGACAACTCGACAACATCCGTACTTTAAAAATATGATTATCCTTCCACCAATTCATAATAATTGGGTTAAAATTATTTTCATATCTGAAAATCCTTTTTTTGAAAAATGAAGCCCTTCAGATCCGGTCTGTAGTTATTGTAGACGATTTTTTTCCTGCAAAGAACTCGCATCCATCATTTATCCCTCGTTTCGGAAAAAGTCTCAAAAGGAATTTCAGTCACAAGCTTATTTTTTTATTTTACTAGCCTGCCCCTCTACCCACGCATGTGGTCTGGGCAAGGCTAAATTGAAATAAATTAGTACATAAAATGTAAGTAGGTACATAATACTATGAGTAAAAAATCTGGTGCGATGCGCGCAACATACAACTTTCACTTACCAACTTACTTTGATTAGAAATCGTAGAAACGTGTTTTGTTAAATGCCATTTCTCAAAGTCACACATTTTTCCACATTCATTTACTTATATGTGTTTGTATTTGCTCTTTAAAGTACACTAGATTTTTTTATTATTAAATAAAAGTTTTTACTTGTGATAATGTGGCAATGCAACATAACACTTCAAGTCGTCGGATTTTATAATTGTCTATGTAGTTGTTGAAAACTTCACACTTTTTAGATAATCGAAAAAAAGATAAAAATTGGAAAAAAAGTTATGAAATAAAGTGCCCCATCCGTTTGATCAATTTTAATAAAAATTTTACTGTAATATTGTGAGCGTATACATAGATCAAATACAAAGTTTTATCAAAATATTTAAAGCTATTTTTGAGAAAATCGAAAAAAAACGTAAAAATAGGGAAAAAAGTTATGAAATAAAGTGCCCTCTCCGTTTGATCAATCTTGATTAAATTTTTACCGTCATATAGATATATACAGATCAAATACCCAGTTTTATCAAAATAGTAAGAGCCGTTTTTGAGAAAATCGAAAAAAAAAACGTGAAAAGTTATGAATGAAATTACCCCCTACGTTGGACCAATTTTGATAGAAATTTTGGTTTCACATCAAGGGCATAAACATACACGAAATACCCAATTTCAGGTTCGTACGGTTTATACTTTTTGAGCAAGTCTGTTCACACACACACACACACATAATTATGTTATGAAATATTTTTAGGTGGGGGAATATCGGTTAGAAATTATATGAAAAATGAGAAATGGGTGAGTGAGTTATGGATGTTTTAATAATCTGAATATTTGGGAATATGTTTGGGATAAGTTTTGTTTTCCGGTCTTGAGATTAACGGGTTTTGGATCAAATTGGATGAAGATACTTTCAGTAATGAGGCGCTTTAGATGGTTGGGAAGAGAATTATAAAATCAGACAACTTGGAGTATTATGCTTGCATTGCCGAATTATCACAAGTAAAAACTTTTATTTAATAATAAAAAAAATAGTGTTTTTTTACAGAGCATTAAACATATACGAAATACCAAATTTCAGGTTCGTACGATTTATAGTTTTTGAGCTAGTCTGTCACACACACACACACACAGACACACACACACACACACACACACACACACACACACAGTCTATTTTGCGGGACTTGGTTATTTGGATTCAGGGGGCCCCAAAACGTGTATTTCGGTTGAAAACCGGAAGTCGAAATTTTTCACGATCACAATACTTTCCCTTACAATATATTTTATATATAGGTAATTGAAAGTAAAAGAAAATTAGACATTTATATACCTACCTAACTCAGGGAAAACAAATGTCTGATAAGATTAATTAGAGACATTATAAATTTGAAAAATAATAGGAAAACATTCCTGGTGGAATGTAAACATATCACCACTGTTCGATCTTTTTTCTATTATTTCTGGTATTCCTAGTATAGGGTATCTATACCATACAAGTCATACATTTTTTATCCCTCTGTTATGCATCTAAGTTTTTATCTTTCCTTGTACTAATTGGGAGCATAATCATCAAAACCTGACTATCTTCTTTCATTTATTTCTGACACCTATATTATTGTCAGCCTTGCTTGACTCATAGCGAAGAGAAGAATCAATTCTCCTTCGTTGGAGGAACTGTAGGAATTGCAGAAATCCCAGAAAACACACTCTTAATAGGAACAGTTTTTAAACAAGCCCTCGACAACTCGACAACATCCGTACTTTAAAAATATGATTATCCTTCCACCAATTCATAATAATTGGGTTAAAATTATTTTCATATCTGAAAATCCTTTTTTTGAAAAATGAAGCCCTTCAGATCCGGTCTGTAGTTATTGTAGACGATTTTTTTCCTGCAAAGAACTCGCATCCATCATTTATCCCTCGTTTCGGAAAAAGTCTATCACTTCACATAATGTCACATCTCTCTCATAAAAAAATGTTTTCTTAACACTATAAACAAATTTCAACTTTTACAATGAACTGTATTGTTGAATAATATTGTAGAAGAAATGGTCAGGAGCATATGGATGGAAAAGATGAAATCGAACGTTAAACAAATTGGTTACGCTCAATGGAATAAAGTGAAAATTAATCTTACAATTTTCAACCATCAGAACAACTCGGTAATTTTTGGTTGGGCCCTTGAAATTACAAGGAATCCGAGGAGATTCAACTATCAACAGAAATTTAAAAATCTGGTGCGTGCGCGCAACACACAACTTTCACTTACCAACTTACTTAGATTAGTAATTGACGTGTTTTGCTAAATATCATTTCCCAAAGTCACACATTTTTCTACATTCATATCTTATTTTTGTTAATCGTTAAAGCCGTTTTTGAGTAAATAAAAAAACCCCGTGAAAATGATACAAAATTTATTAAGTAAAGTCCCCCCTCCCGTAGATCAATTTTGATGTAATTTTTACAGTCATATCTCGGGCATATAAGAACATCAAATACCAAGTTTGATCAAAATCGTTAAAACCGTTTTTGAGTAAATAAATAAAACACGTGAAAATGATACAAAATTTATTAAGTAAAGTCCCCCCTCCGGTAGATCAATTTTGATGAAATTTTTACAGTCATATCTCGGGAATATAAATACATCAAATACCAAGTTTGATCAAAATCGTTAAAACCGTTTTTGAGTAAATAAAAAAAACACGTGAAATGATACAAAATTTATCAAGTAAAGTCCCCCCTCCGGTTAATCAATTGTGATGAAATGTTGGTTATCACATCTCTGGCATATAAATACATCAAATACCAAGTTTGATCAAAATCGTTAAAACCGTTTTTGAGTAAATAAAAAAAACTTGTGAAAATGATACAAAATTTATTAAGTAAAGTCCCCCCTCCGGTTGATCAATTTTGATGAAATTTTTACAGTCATATTTCAGGCATATAAATAGATCAAATACTCAGTTTAATCAAAATCGTTAGAGCCGTTTTTGAGAAAATCGAAAAAAACTTAAAAAGTTATAAAATAAAGTACCCCCTCCCTTTGAGCAAATTTGATGAAATTTTTGCTGCCACATCGCGGGCTTATACATACTCTAAATACCAAATTTCAGGTTCGCACGGTTTATAGTTTTTGAGCTAGTCTGTTCTCACACAGACACACAGACAGACACACACACACACAGACCATTTCGCGGGACTTGGTTATTTTGACTCAGGGGATCCCAAAACGCGTATTTCCGTTGAAAACCGGAAGTCGAAATTTTTCACGATCACAATACTTTCCCTTACAATATATTTTATATATAGGTAATTGAAAGTAAAAGAAAATTAGACATTTATATACCTACCTAACTCAGGGAAAACAAATGTCTGATAAGATTAATTAGAGACATTATAAATTTGAAAAATAATAGGAAAACATTCCTGGTGGAATGTAAACATATCACCACTGTTCGATCTTTTTTCTATTATTTCTGGTATTCCTAGTATAGGGTATCTATACCATACAAGTCATACATTTTTTATCCCTCTGTTATGCATCTAAGTTTTTATCTTTCCTTGTACTAATTGGGAGCATAATCATCAAAACCTGACTATCTTCTTTCATTTATTTCTGACACCTATATTATTGTCAGCCTTGCTTGACTCATAGCGAAGAGAAGAATCAATTCTCCTTCGTTGGAGGAACTGTAGGAATTGCAGAAATCCCAGAAAACACACTCTTAATAGGAACAGTTTTTAAACAAGCCCTCGACAACTCGACAACATCCGTACTTTAAAAATATGATTATCCTTCCACCAATTCATAATAATTGGGTTAAAATTATTTTCATATCTGAAAATCCTTTTTTTGAAAAATGAAGCCCTTCAGATCCGGTCTGTAGTTATTGTAGACGATTTTTTTCCTGCAAAGAACTCGCATCCATCATTTATCCCTCGTTTCGGAAAAAGTCTATCACTTCACATAATGTCACATCTCTCTCATAAAAAAATGTTTTCTTAACACTATAAACAAATTTCAACTTTTACAATGAACTGTATTGTTGAATAATATTGTAGAAGAAATGGTCAGGAGCATATGGATGGAAAAGATGAAATCGAACGTTAAACAAATTGGTTACGCTCAATGGAATAAAGTGAAAATTAATCTTACAATTTTCAACCATCAGAACAACTCGGTAATTTTTGGTTGGGCCCTTGAAATTACAAGGAATCCGAGGAGATTCAACTATCAACAGAAATTTAAAAATCTGGTGCGTGCGCGCAACACACAACTTTCACTTACCAACTTACTTAGATTAGTAATTGACGTGTTTTGCTAAATATCATTTCCCAAAGTCACACATTTTTCTACATTCATATCTTATTTTTGTTAATCGTTAAAGCCGTTTTTGAGTAAATAAAAAAACCCCGTGAAAATGATACAAAATTTATTAAGTAAAGTCCCCCCTCCCGTAGATCAATTTTGATGTAATTTTTACAGTCATATCTCGGGCATATAAGAACATCAAATACCAAGTTTGATCAAAATCGTTAAAACCGTTTTTGAGTAAATAAATAAAACACGTGAAAATGATACAAAATTTATTAAGTAAAGTCCCCCCTCCGGTAGATCAATTTTGATGAAATTTTTACAGTCATATCTCGGGAATATAAATACATCAAATACCAAGTTTGATCAAAATCGTTAAAACCGTTTTTGAGTAAATAAAAAAAACACGTGAAATGATACAAAATTTATTAAGTAAAGTCCCCCCTCCGGTAGATCAATTTTGATGAAATTTTTACAGTCATATCTCGGGAATATAAATACATCAAATACCAAGTTTGATCAAAATCGTTAAAACCGTTTTTGAGTAAATAAAAAAAACACGTGAAATGATACAAAATTTATCAAGTAAAGTCCCCCCTCCGGTTAATCAATTGTGATGAAATGTTGGTTATCACATCTCTGGCATATAAATACATCAAATACCAAGTTTGATCAAAATCGTTAAAACCGTTTTTGAGTAAATAAAAAAAACATGTGAAAATGATACAAAATTTATTAAGTAAAGTCCCCCCTCCGGTTGATCAATTTTGATGAAATTTTTACAGTCATATTTCAGGCATATAAATAGATCAAATACTCAGTTTAATCAAAATCGTTAGAGCCGTTTTTGAGAAAATCGAAAAAAACTTAAAAAGTTATAAAATAAAGTACCCCCTCCCTTTGAGCAAATTTGATGAAATTTTTGCTGCCACATCGCGGGCTTATACATACTCTAAATACCAAATTTCAGGTTCGCACGGTTTATAGTTTTTGAGCTAGTCTGTTCACACACAGACACACAGACAGACACACACACACACAGACCATTTCGCGGGACTTGGTTATTTTGACTCAGGGGATCCCAAAACGCGTATTTCCGTTGAAAACCGGAAGTCGAAATTTTTCACGATCACAATACTTTCCCTTACAATATATTTTATATATAGGTAATTGAAAGTAAAAGAAAATTAGACATTTATATACCTACCTAACTCAGGGAAAACAAATGTCTGATAAGATTAATTAGAGACATTATAAATTTGAAAAATAATAGGAAAACATTCCTGGTGGAATGTAAACATATCACCACTGTTCGATCTTTTTTCTATTATTTCTGGTATTCCTAGTATAGGGTATCTATACCATACAAGTCATACATTTTTTATCCCTCTGTTATGCATCTAAGTTTTTATCTTTCCTTGTACTAATTGGGAGCATAATCATCAAAACCTGACTATCTTCTTTCATTTATTTCTGACACCTATATTATTGTCAGCCTTGCTTGACTCATAGCGAAGAGAAGAATCAATTCTCCTTCGTTGGAGGAACTGTAGGAATTGCAGAAATCCCAGAAAACACACTCTTAATAGGAACAGTTTTTAAACAAGCCCTCGACAACTCGACAACATCCGTACTTTAAAAATATGATTATCCTTCCACCAATTCATAATAATTGGGTTAAAATTATTTTCATATCTGAAAATCCTTTTTTTGAAAAATGAAGCCCTTCAGATCCGGTCTGTAGTTATTGTAGACGATTTTTTTCGTCTTTTTACGATTTTTTTTAAAAATGAATTTGAGAGATAAAAAGATAATGGCGGGTCCCTAATTGTATATATCAAAAAATTTATTTAAATAAAGTAAAGGCCAATGTTAATTCCTATTTTTCCGAACATAACTTTGCTTCTTTATTTCAAAACATGAAATAACATGTTTCGAACATTATTCGTTTTTCATTAGTAATCTCTATAGTCCTGACTGACAGAATCAACGCAGAGGAAAAACTACTAATGATAGAAACTTGAAGTTCGGAATTTAGATTTTAAATGCGATGTAGGTAACCACTAAGAAAGGAATTTCAAAAATGTAACCCCCTAGGGCTTTAAATGGCGAAATTGTCGTTTAACTCTAACAGACACCTATTTTTGCACTTCAAGTTACCTCTTTTTTTCTGTCTCTTTTTATTCGCTCATTGTACTAGGAAGAAATGTTCACTCATATTGCATTAAGTGTAATGCGTTGATCAATTATCCTTCATATATGAAAATTAATTTCTTAAGGAATCCAGTTCGTTTTCTAATTCATTACAGAGATGTTAAATAATTATTTTACACAAAAGAGAAACCACGATTTGAGCTTAATTTTAAGTAATTTAAAAATAACAGCTGAAAAAAGAAAAAATAACCATTACAAACTGAATGAATAAATCCGTGACTGCACCAGGTGAATAGAGAGAAGGTGGGCTCGCTTGGGTAGGCAAACCCGCACAACCCCTTCCCACTTACGTCATCGAATGCTTAGTGTATCTATATGCCCGCAATGTGACAGCAAAAATTTCATCAAAATTGCTCAAAGGAAGGGGGTACTTTATTTAATAACTTTTTAAGTTTTTTTCGATTTTCTCAAAAACGTCTCTAACGATTTTGATTAAACTGAGTATATGATCTATTTATATGCCAAAGATGCGATAGCCAACTTTTTTGTTTGTTTGTTTCCTATAAAGTACCTTAGTTTTTAAATAATTTATTTTTTGAAGAGAAAAGATTTGGCTCCGCCGGGAGTCGAACCCGGGTCTCCTGCGTTACATGCGAGGATGCTAACCACTACACCACAGAGCTCGGCTCAAGGCAGAGCAAATCCTTCCTCTTCAAAAAATAAATTATTTAAAAATAATTTAAAAATGGTGGTCAGCCACAAATTAAGATTAGATTAATTAAAATACCTTTGTTTTTGTTTATATGGAGAAATTAACTGTCTCTCGTTACGCCTAAAAATAAGAAATGGCTAAATATGAGATATGATAAAAATAAAGAAAACATAAAGAGGAGAAAAAAATAAAAATATTCAGTCAACTCATAAAACTCGTTGAGCCCACGCATGCGGAGTACGCCTTTAATGACAGACCATTGTTCATAATTAAAGCCGTTCTGTTCATTTGAGAAGTGGCAATTAACAAAACGCATTAATTTCTCATCTAAGTAAGTTGGTAAGTGAAAGTTGTGTGTTGCGCGCACGCACCAGATTTTTATTATCAACAACCACCTACTTCAAAAAAATTTTAAATCTTTGGATAGAACTGGACTACTTCTCGAATAATCTAGTTTAGGTTTTTATGGCTGTACTAGTTTAGGGGGTATTGTCTAACATCCCGCGGTGATTAGCCGTAGTAGTAAGGAGGGGCCGGGATTCGATCCTATAACCTAACTAGTACACCTGTCTTACCACTCTGCTATAACAAGCCCACGTATTGTATGAATAATTAAGTTAAATTACTGTGATTTTATAAGCTTTCATTGATATTATTGCTAAACTAGACATATTATGCACATACAAGTATTATATATACATACGTAATTAGGTTTCGGTTTTGGTTCGGCCCGAAACCAGGTTTATGACCGAAATTCGGCCGTTTTTTGAGAAAAAAAATAACGTAAAAATGAGACAATATTTATTAAATAAGGTCCCCCCTCAGTTTGAAAAATTTTGATGAATTTTTGTTATCCCATCGTGGATCCCACACACCAAATACCCAATTTCAGTAACGTAGGGTTTACATTTGTTGAGCTGGTCTGTTCACACACACACCCAGACAACTTCTCAGGACTCAAGGGACCCCAAAATGTGTATTTTCGTTGAAAACCGGAAGTCGAAACTTTTCACGATCGCAATACTGTCCCTTACTATATACTTCATATATAGGTAAGTGAAAGTAAAAACCGAAACCTTTTTCCTAGATATGGGGTATGGGGCTAAAAAACTACATAACATTCTTGATCTGCTGGGACAGTCGTTTTTTTAATTGTATCGTCACGCATATTGTGTACTTAGCTTTATAATATATATTGATTATTGCAAGCAATTTGTGTACTTAAATCTTTAATTATGAATATATAGTAAACGAAGCTTTGAAAGGCATACCTTTATAGGTTTCTTCTTTTTTTTTTTTTTTTTTTTTGAATGGATTTCTATTCGTTATAAAAATGACATAACATTTAAATATAATAAAAATGGGTACATTTGTTGTTTGTTGTTTGTTTTAACGTCACTTTATGCCACTAAGTCTAATCGGACGATGCTACAGTGGGAGTCCTAAATTTTGCCTATCCATGAGGCTCGGGACCTCCATTTTACTTCATATCCGAGGTATGGCATAGACAAGGATTTTTACTCCCAAAAAATATCCTAGTGCCACCACGGGACTCGAACCCGCGACCTTTAGTATTGAAGGTTTCTATGCTAACCACTACACCACAGGTGACCCCAGCTACATTTATAATTTTAATAATTATTATATCACAGAAACTTTGATATTTGGGTACGTACGTAGGTACTTGTTTTTCAGATACTTGAAGGTTATCTAATGGTGCTATACAAAAATTTTTCATAATATTTCATTGCGATTTTCGGATAACTGACTACTATGCAACATCTAATGTATTTTTCTTTTCCAGGACGGCGCAAGAAAGATGACAATAGCTAACGGCTAGTTCGGAGTAGGCCGAACAACCCGTAAGTAATATATATTAATGATTCATTATTTATGTTATGTTT
Organism: Aelia acuminata; assembly: GCA_911387785.2. Taxonomy (NCBI): domain Eukaryota; kingdom Metazoa; phylum Arthropoda; class Insecta; order Hemiptera; family Pentatomidae; genus Aelia; species Aelia acuminata. The sequence continues at coordinate 82,735,434 of OU426982.1, read as the reverse complement.
GATGGTTCTTAATAAGTGTTTTATAAAATAATTTATTTTTTTTATATAGCAGTAGGGGAGAGCGGGGTTGGTTGGCAACAGTTTTCACTTTTTTGATTGTTTAGTCATTCCTGTTAATATAATCCCAATATGGCTTATACCACTGTAAACCCCAGGTATTGGAGTACTTCAATTATTTTTTTCAACACATCATATTTAACACTACGATCATAGGAAATTTAAGAATTCGTCAAGCCAGAGTGTGTTTATTAACCCCCAATATGGGGCAGGTTGGCCTAAAAGGTAATGTTGTTTGGCCATCTCATTCGAGTACTGCCTGACACATATTATTGTTATTAAAAGCAGCACTATAATGATATAATAATTTTGATAGGTTTTTAACAGCTATTAAGGGAAAATGGAATAACAATTGGCTGCATTTTACTATATGGTTTCATTTATTTCAATTGAACATAATTACATTTCAAACAGCAGAAATCAGTAAAATGTAATGGCCTAAAAGCATCATTGCGTTAGAACAAAGTAAACAAAATTATCATAAAACAAAACGAATTTAACACATCTTCTAAAACTTTAGGTAGGATAAATATTCTCTGGTCCTTTAATCGTATCATGAGAAAGTGTCTGCGGTGCACTAGTTTCATTTTCAAGGTAGCCAGGTGTGGTTAGTTCATCAATAAGCTTCGATTGCGGCTGAAGGTGATCTTTAGTGTCATTATCTTTTTCATTGTCAAAGTCCGTTTAATTTTAGACTGTCGTCACTTTCTACATAGGAAATATTGCTCTCCCCCTCCTCGCTGGAAGTAAAGACAAGTGGTAGTTTCACCTTTGTTTATGTTTACCTTACTTTTGTGACTGCGCCAACAAACCCCATTTGAAGATAGCCAACTATCCCCACAGGAGAAATCATATGAAAGGTGGCTACCAGGACAGGGGAGAACAACTAAACAAGAAACTGGTTAGTCGAAAGGTTAGGTTTTTCAAAGGAGTTTGGGGCTATTTGAACAGAATCGGATTCAAATGTTTTTCCATTCCTTAAAACCAAATTTACTGAAAATACAAAAATTTACTTAAATGTTGTAAAATCAATCAATGACGCACACTCTTCTCTACACTGTTAGCGTCGGACTGAAACCTCAGGACAAGACTCCCGAGGTCAAGCAGGTCACATGGTACGATTGTGGCGACTTCAAAACAGGTGTGACGGAAATTATAAGCCACAGGCCAACCTACTCCGCTCTCCCCTATGTCATTTTTTTTATCTTCGGTAGGCATTTTATAACATGTAACTTGCCTCAGCGGTACGAGAGACCGCCCAATGACTTTCTAGAAACTAGACTTTCCCTACGCCCCTCTTACCGCTCAGCTCTGGAATACAAATTCTCCCTTAAAGAAGATAGCAATCAAAATAAATTAAGATATATTTTAAAGTTCAATACAAATATATAATTCAAATGAATGTGCAAGGGTCTAATGATTATCCAAATACTTGAAGGGAAAATAGTATTCGATCAAAAATAGTGTACCATTGGGGTAGTAAGTACCACGGGTAGCCCTCTACTTGCGTTCAAAGGATCATCCCCTTCATAAAAGATGAAAAGTCACGCGAACAGAACTATTAGTAATTTTGTTACTATACACTTGCATTGTAGGTTTTGTAATTTTGTTTGAGTTGGCAGACGTTTATATAACAGTTCTTTATAATCCTAGTAACAAGAAATGGCTAAATATAAAATATGAAAGATTTAATCTATATAAATAAAGATGAAATTCTGTTTGTTTGTTCTTTATAGAAATCCATACCTTTTGTCCGAAATTCTCCGAATTTCGCTTAGTGGTTCTTTCATACCAGGTGCGAACACCTGTCCATATTAAAATTGCATAACTTCAGTCAATCTCTGGGTACATTCTTTACTGTTATAAAAATCGTTATTATCTCGCTTTACATTGGTTTTTACGAAATTGTTTTACGAAGTTGTTTTTATAGTGTGCTATACATGTTTACTATTAATTCATTCCAGCATAAGTTGAATTTTTCATGGGTTGGATAAAGTGTATGGTTACTAAATTTTATAATGTATGTTTATAAAAGCAGAGGTAAAAGTCAAACATTCTTAACTACATTAAAGTTTGATATTGTAACACTTATATGGGTTAAACAATTTTTATTGAACGAAAATAAGATATTACAATTACATACAAACTATGAAAACACAAGTAATTATATAGGTTACAAACAGAATCACTTTGTAACTATACAGTAACACGAAAATAAACATATGACTTGAACTCCTTATACTTAAGAAGAACGGCCTGGAAGGTTCTAGGCCAGCGTAGATGATACTCGAACATGGTAGTCACAAACATGTACTAAGACAGTTTCTTCCACGTGTTAGTTCTTACCGACAAAAAGTCTAAAACTATTCTAAACCATATAAGTATTTAGTGTTTTGTTTCACGTTAAAATAAAAAAATAAAATAAAATAATGATAATAATTTTAATTTAAAGAAAGTTGAAAATATAATAAATTGGTCGAACTGCAGGAATGATTCTGGTATTAATTGAGGCCATTAGTTTCAAAACCGGCTCAATTGACATTTCTATAAAGAACAAACAAACGAACAGTATTTCATCTTTATTTATATAGATTATATTTTATATGTTATGGCAAGAGGGTATGCCCATATGAGCATATGCCCCAGAGGGTAAAACTAAAAATATAGTATATTCTAAAGGTTTAGAATAATAATCTATTAGTGCTATTTTTGTTGTATTTTTACTTTCACTTATCAATATATGAAATGTATAGTAAAAGAAAGTACTTAGTGCCATCGCGAAAAAATTCGACTTCCGGTTTTCAATGGAAATACAAGTTTTGGGGTCCCGTGAGTTAAATAAATTAAATACAGCGAAATGGTGTTTGTGTGTGTGTGTGTGTGTGTGTGTGTGTGTGTGTGTGTGTGTGTGTGTGTGTGTGTGTGAGTGTGTGTGTGAACAGACGAGTTCAAAAACTATAAACTGTAAGAAACAGAAATTGGATATTTTAGGTATGGTTATGCCCACCATTTGACTGCTAAAATATCAGCAAAAATGTTCAAACAGAGTTGTTTGAACGAGGCTAGGGAGGAATCTCGACGAACGGGTCCGGGTAATGAATTCCAAAAATGGGTGGGAGGCACGAACAACGAAGGATTTATCGAAAAAGGCGGTTCTATGAGTGGGGATATAAATGTCTGTAAGTTGAGATCTTGTATTTGTATCTTTTGTTGTTGTAGACAGCAAAATATTCAAAATGTAGGTCCCATCGACGGATGGACACCATAATCATAAAACCACAAAATTCATGGAATTCCAAGAAAGGTTGAATATTGATAACCCTTTTTCGAGCAGAATTTAAGACTTCTTTAAGTGCTGGAAGGATCGTTTAAATTTAAAATCGCGGCCATTATTGGTTCAAATTAGAGTTTTCTACTGAGGTCATCATCAGTTCAATACCCTAAGGGTTTTACGCTTTAAGGCCTCAACAAACCAGTTCAATATAAGAAAGAAGCCTATCAAAAAAAGAGTTTTTTTTGGAAGAGCATACAACTCATGTGGGCATAGTCAAAATCTAGCAGTTGGCAAAACGTCACCGTTTCTGGTAAAATATCGATAAAGATATAAAAGCAATGGTCAAGGAATGCCAGGAATCCCCACTATCCCATAGAAGTCCAGAACTAAAGTTTCCTCCATCAATGGGACGATCGAAACATAATTTTGAACGCTTCCTTATTGAGCATGCATTGAACCAATATTTTGTGGGAAATTTACAGGAGAAACCGTCTTATTGTCACTCAAATGTGAATGAACCGTCTTATTCCAATGTGAATGACTTAGAATTTTCAATACAATTCGTTTGGATTTTGCTATGGCCATAAATAAAAATGGAATTGGAAAATCTGTGTTTTCCCCATAGGCAAAACATTTTCCCCAAAAAGATCTGTTCACGTGTGGTGAAACCATAGAGTCCAATTGTGTTCACAAAAGCCAGTTTGGCCAAAAACATAGTGCACTAGAAATAGGAATTGTGAATTTTAATAATTAAATAACATGTAAATTATTATTAATAATAGTTATAAATTAACTTTATCTACCTCATTCATGAAATTCAACTTTATGTTTCATTTTACATGTTTTGATAAGTAATAATTAATAAATGAATCATGAATACATGCTGGAGCCAAATATGAGTTGTAAAAAATATTTTTAAATTTGGCGTACACTTTTATTTATTTATTTATTTAATCACGTAGGTTTTTAAATTAGCTGAAACTTTTTTATCTTAAAAGTGAATTTTGATTTGAATACATTTGAAGGATTAGGACATACAATTAATTCAATGCATAATAGCTACTGCACAACAGTACATATATATATTTACTCATATTACCGGGAATTGAAATTTTTCTTTTGGAAATTCATATATTTTTTCTCTTTTATTTGATTACTAGCTGCATATCCCGGTTTTACCCGGGGAATTTCATTTTTCTAATAAATGTGAACAATTCTATAAACAAAAAATCTGGTGCGATGCGCGCAACACACAACTTTAACTTACCAATTTACTGAGATTAGAAATTGATGTGTCCTCTTAAATTTTTTACTGCCATATCGTGAGCTTATACATATATCAAATACCAAGTTTTATCAAAATATTTAAAGCTATTTTTGAGAAAATCGAAAAAAACGTAAAAATGGGGAAAAAAGTTATGAAATAAAGTGCCCTCTCCGTTTGATCAATTTTGATGAAATTTTTACAGCCATATAGATATATATAGATCAAATACCCAGTTTTATCAAAATAGTTAGAGCCGTTTTTGAGTAAATCGAAAAAAACGTAAAAAGTTATGAATTGAAGGGTAACGTTGGACCAATTTTGATAAAAATTTTGGTTTCACATCAAGGGCATAAACATACACGAAATGCCCAATTTCAGGTTCGTACGGTTTATACTTTTTGAGCAAGTCTGTTCACACACACACACACACACACACACACACACACACACACACACACACACACACACACACACACACACACATAATTATGTTATGAAATATTTTTAGGTGGAGAATATCGGTTAGAAATTATATGTAAAATGGAAAATGGGTGGGTGAGTTATGGATGTTTTAATAAACTGAATATTTGGGATAAGTTTTGTTCGTCGGTCTTGAGATTAACGGGTTTTGGATCTAATTGGATGAAGACACTTTCAGTAATGAGGCGTTTTAGATGGTTGGGAAGAGAATTATAAAATCAGACGATCTTTGTTTTTGTTTATATGGAGAAATTAGCTGTCCCTCGTTAGGCCTAAAAATAAAAACTGTCTAAATATGAAATATGAGAAAAATCAAGTAAACATATACAGAAAAAAAAAGAAAAATATTCCGCCAACTCATAAAACAAGACTCATGAGCCGACGCATGCGCTGTACGCCTTTAATGACAGACCATTGTTTATAACTAAAGCCGTTCTGTTCATTTAATGGAAATTATTTGTTTCATGGGAAGTATATGAAGTTTTCAACAACTACCTAGAGAATTATAAAATTAGACGACTTGGAGTATTATGCTTGCATTGGCGAATTATCACGAGTAAAAACTTTTATTTAATAATAAAAAAAATAGTTTTTTTTTTACAGAGCAAATAAAAACAAAAATAAGAAATGAATGTGGAAAAATGTGTGACTTTGAGAAGAGGCATTAACAAAACACATCAATTTCTAATCTAAGTAAATTGGTAAGTTAAAGTTGTGTGTTGCGCGCATCGCACCAGATTTTTTGTTTATAGAATTTTTCACGTTTATTAGAAAAATGAAATTCCCCGGGTGAAACAGGGATATACAGATAGTAATCAAATAAAAGAGAAAAAATATATGAATTTCCAAAAGAAAAATTTGAATTCCCGGTAATATGAGTAAATATACATATGTACTATTTAATTTAAAAATATTTTTTACAACTCATATTTGGCACGTATTCATGATTCATTTATTAATTATTACTTATCAAAACATGTAAAAAAAAACATAAAGTTGAATTTCATGAATGAGGTAGATAAAGTTAATTTATAACTATTATTAATAAAAATTTACATGTTATTTAATTATTAAAATTCATAATTCCTATTTCTAGTGCACTATGTTTTGGTCAAACTAGCTTTTGTGAATACAATTGGACTCTATGGTTTCACCACACGTGAGCAGATGTTTTTACCCATGGGGAAACACAGATTTTCCAAGTCCTAGACGCAATTGGACATTGTTTGGCCTGGAGATTTATTTATGGCCATAGCAAAATCCAAACGAATTATATTGAAGCCATTTAAATTGTATTGAAAATTCTGAGTTTATCACATTGGAATATGTGACAATAAGACGGTTTCTCCTATAAATTTTCCACAAAATATTGGTTCAAAGTATGCTCAATAAGCCATTCATTCAGTGACTTATTTTGTATCATTACATTTTTATGTTATCCATCTTGTTTATCGTTTTTAAATTTTCGATTTACACACCACTTTGTATTTTGTATACTACATTTCATCTTATTTACTTAGGCTTCATTGCTACAGACCATTGTAACCTCATTATGTTCACTTATGTTTTATATATTTCTCTACATTACCTCAGATATCCCTTTTATCTCATTTTCATTTATTACTTTCATCATTGCCTTACTTTAAGAGCTATAATTTTTAAATTCTAAAAAAATATGTTTGTGTTTATTTTATCTAACTGATTTAATTTTGTTTAGTGTTTCACATACTTTTACATCTGTTTACATAAATTATCTGATTGGTTGTTTTTTTGGTTTTTCTCATTTTTATAGTTTGTGTGGCATTAAATATCATACTCTATTCGATACGTATTTGGTGTTTTCCTTTTTTTTTTTTTTTGTTCCTCCCTTTCCTCGCCTTTTAACCTATACGAGGTTTCCAGGGCGCTCAATTACTAAAAAATTTAAACGGAATTTATAATCCTATGAAATAGTTTATTTTGGCCAATTTTGTTTTTCGAAATTTACATTAAAATCCCCAATTTGTTCATTTAATTTATAATTGTGCTTTAATCTAACCATTTTACAACTCATATAAAAATAATTGAAATAGAAACAAAATTTCTTTAACGCCCTCATAATTAGTTGTATGAAAAATGGTTCGACATTTCTAATATTTGCTTCTGATGTCAGAGAAGATATTTCGTCATAAATCCTACATATACCTAGAGTTTTTAGGTATCGAATATTTATTAACCCAAATGACTAAGCATTCTTCACATTTAATGCTTGTATGTAGTCTTCGTACAATGTAACATGAAAATTTTTATCTATTGCATAACGTAGCAAGAATGTTTAACAATTTATTCAGTCTACTATAATTTAAAAACAAGAATTTAAACTGTATTAATAATTGTTAGCTTTAACTGCTCTCTTTTTGTTTGTTTCAATTCTTATTATTATTTCTTATAATTTATATTCTGGGTTAATCAATGATTTTTTAAAATACCTTTTTTTTCATCTTCAAAGAAGTCTCAAATTATTGTATTTTTTCTATTTACAAAAAACGTCCTGTAATTTTGTTGAAAATGACTTTACCAACTAATTATTTTTATTTGAATCACGACATTTTAAAAACATTTTCCCATAATTTCGATTCCTTTGTTAGGAATTTATAATACATCGTTGGTTATTTATTGTATTTCATTTTTAAGGAACTTTATAGATTTTATGGTAAAACGGATGAAGTTACGGAAATGTGGTGAAAAATTAGAGCGCTCTAATTACTAAAAAATTTAAACTCCGATAGATTCTTATTCCCCAAAAAATACTATTTGGAAAGAATATTAATAGAGTATGGAGGGTTTCTTGAAAAAGTACTATAAGTTTGAAAGTTACATACAAAAAATATAACAATCTTTCAATATCAGCCATAAAGTATCTTTCAAATAAACAGCTAAGTCTTCATAAATATTCGCAATTTTCGTTTGATACTCGTTTTTATCCTTAAAACTCGAAAATTATACATCACATATAAAATTTTACTCTCCTTTATATAAAAGGGCATGATTTTTTTTTAGAATAGTGTTATATTGGAAGTTAAGACAGGTTAAACATTTGAGTCAAAATCGATCAATAAGTTCGACAATTACTACCATTTAATCGAAATGAATTACGTTCATGTTCCAATGTGGTAACTCGAAAATGACTACTCCGTATAGACCTCGTTATGTCGATAAAACATGTAGAGCATAAAACTGAGCGTTGAAGATTGAGCGGAAATGAATTATGCCGTCTAACGTATACAACAGAAAATGAAATATATCTCAAATAACAGTGTAGGACATCAAATTCTTACACTAAATCCTTGTTTTTAAAAATGTTTTTGCATAAAGTTTGGAGTACAAGGAAAAAAGTCTAATTATTTCGCGGTGTTTAGGCCACAGAAAATTTATCTAAAGGAAAGTTTGTTAGAAAACTTGTTACTTCCATGACTTAATATGCAAGTTTTAAAAAACAATGTTCTACCAAACGTTTATGCAAGCTATTACATTTTTTATGTGAATTTCCCAGGATCGAAAGGGGAAAGCCAAAATGAAATTAAATTTAAAAAAAAATGAAGGAACGTGGATGATTTTTAACCGATTCCGAAAGAGGAGGATCTATTCGATACGTCTTTGGCTTTTTTTTTTCCTTTTTTATTTTGTTCCTCCCCTTCCTCGCATTTTAAGCTAAACGAGGTTTCCAGGGCCCAGAGGGTGGGATTTAATGCCGAATACTATTAAGTTTCCAATGGCTCCGGGTTTTGAACTGGCTATCTTCGGATTCCCTATCATACGTTGCCATGGGCATGTTCTAACGCGTTTGCCCATTCGGCCATGCTGCCATCCACTTTTTTTTTCTATCTATGTTCACCGATTACTCGGAGATGGATTAACCAATTGTAACGAAACCTTTTGCATCTTGTAGAGAATTCTCCCGAGGTGGTCCCATTATAATCTTTTTTGGGCACTCAATTTATTTACGAAGATATCGGAAAAAAACATTAAAGTAATTATTTAATTAACGCTCGAAACATTTTTTTTCATTTTTCCGTCGTTTTTTTTATTTACTCAAAAACGGCTGTAATGATTTTGATCTATTTGGTATAAGATAATCTTTAAATAATTATATTTTGGTTTAGAAACTTTAGTTCCATATTAGATTTCTGAATGCAATAAAAATTGATTTTAGAGGAACAGTAATCGTTCTCAGTTTCCAGAAAGGCATAAGAGACAAACTTTACTACGAGACATAAATACACCTTCTATCAATTCACCTTAACAATAGATTTACAAAAAGCAACCCGCAATTAAAAACAAGCAAGCAGTAAAAAAACTCGACTGTTGGTGAAATTAGGTCCCTTAGAAAAAGAAATAAACAATAATGAATCGAAAGAACTGAGAACTTTCTAGTTTTGCAAATAATAATAGTACTGCAATAACTTATTGAGATATAGGTACAAATATAATATGCATGTGGGAAAACGTGTGAATTTGAGGAATGGCGTTTACATAATACCAAAACACGTCAATTTCTAATCTAAGTAAGTTCGTAAGTGAAAGTTGTGTGTCACGCGCATCTCACCATATTTTTTGTTTATAGAATTGTTCACATTTATTAGAAAAATGAAATTCCCCGGGTGAAACCGGGATATACAGCTAGTAATCAAATAACACGTTAGCTGCGAAACAAATAAACTGGGATTTTCGTTAACTGCGACGAGGGGTCAAATGACCCCTTGCTACCACACCGCTAAACTGCGTCAAGGGGCTGATTGACCCCTTGTCCCTTAGACATTAAAATTAACTCTCTGTAAACATTGATGAATGTTTTAAAGTGAAATCCATTTTTTTTACAAATACCTGACATACAAGAATTCGTAACAGAAGCAGGGTTGAATTCTGTTGCCTCTGAATATATTTTTTATTACTTATTTTTTCCACTACATCTGTGTTATACTAACAGTAATTTTTTTCATTCCTTTTACGTTTAATCATAAAATGTTTGCTATATGGTTTTAATTTTCTTAATTTTCAGCTTATATAATTCATGAAAGGAAGAATTCAGATATAAAAAATAAAACCAAAAGTATGTTTTTATTATAAATAAATGAACATAGGTGTACCTTTTATATATTTAAAAAAATAAACTTAAATATTACTAATTAAATTATTTAAATAGAAATAACATGTGAAAACTACATTTTATAATGTTTATCATTGAAGCATTGCAAACAAAGAGACGGTTTGTCGGCACAGTCGTCACAGTGGTCCGGACCTTCTTCGAAATTATTTACTGAATCGAGACGAGACAAATAAACCAGAGCTCAGGTGTCAACAATACTAAGTAGAATCAGTCAAAGAACAAGAAAAGAAGGGGAATCTGTGATTCACCCTTAGATAAATGTGATTCACAATAAATTACTGCCGCTTTCACAGCTTTCAAACATTAGAAAAATATATTTTAGAATAGAAAAAATATTTTTTATTTACATATTCATTAATATTTTATATAATATGCCAAAACAATAGTAAGATGAAGTTTAATGAGCATTAAAAGAGCAAGTTAATGAGCATACTAATTATATATCGAAAAAAAATGTTAGGGGTCATTTGACCCCTTGCCGCATTAAGGAAAACATTTAAACTATAATGCGACAAGGGGTCAAGTGACCCCTAACATTTTTTTTCGATATATAATTAGTATTAATTAGTGCATTATAAAAAAAAAATAAAAAATCTGAAAAATATTAAAACAGCTTGCGTGACAAGCTTCGCAGTTAACGACAAATACACGTTTAATGGCTCGCAGTAATGGAAGTCACCGCAAGGGGTCAAATGACCCCTCGTCGCAGTTAACGTGATAAAAGAGAAAAAATATATGAATTTCCAAAAGAAAAATTCCAATTCCCGGTAATATGAGTAAATATATATGTACTAGGTGAGCCGGCCATGTACTACTGTTGCGCACTTTTTTTTTTCTATCTATGTTCACCGATTACTCGGAGATGGATTAACCAATTGTAACGAAACCTTTTGCATCTTGTAGAGTATTCTCCCGAGGTGGTCCCATTATAACTTTTTTTGGGTAATTTATTTACGAAGTTATCGGGAAAAAACATGAAAGTAATTATTTAATTAACGCTCAATATGTTTTATTTTTTGAAAACCCTATGTCGTGTATAACATAAAAGCTATTAAAACACGTTGATACCTAATAAACTGCGAATGTCCTTCCCCCATTTTTTTTTATTCTAAATTAAATTGGTTTAAGCAATGCTCAATACTGCTTTAACGATCGATGAATCGAATCGGAAAAACAACCATTCAAATTCAGAATCAAAAGTTTTGGGGGAGAACATGACCAGTCGGTTAGTTATCGACGCGTTTTAAGTGTTTGTTGGAACTTTTGCAACCTTTGCATAACTTTAGATATTTTTTCAGCCATATAATCAAATAAAGATATATAATATAAGCAGAATATAATATCGCTCTTGTTTTCTGAAAACAGAAACACTTTATGATGGTTATGTCAAAGTTATTGTAGTTTCGACCTGTCCCTGGAACATTTTGCCAAGAAATAAAAGTCAAGAACATTTTTTAGGTTAATTAAAAGATTATTTTGTATTTAAGGAGAATAAAGCCATTAGTAATCACCGATAACAGCAAAATATCCTTAATCCATTAGTATTAAGGGAACCCAGGAAAAAAAATGGTCAAATTTCTATAATTTTTTTTTCAAATAACAATTAATTGATTCGAGGAACATGTAAAAAATAAATATAATAAGCTTAACTTATGTGTTTTCTGACCACGTCGCTAGATCAACGATCAGGCATTGGTGTAATCATTTTTTTGGGTAGATGAATGAAACAATTTCCCTTCTATACTGCAATGAACTTAAGGTTTGATTTAACTTTCTTGCAACTAGCCAGCGTTGAACAATAGATATGTCCAATGCACCTCTGAAAAATGTAAACCAGCATTTTTTTATCCGAATCGAAGTGTAGTATGTTGCTAAAACCTAATTAAATAATAATTAAGTAAGATTTAATTATTAAGTAATAATAATTAAATCCGCCTATACAGACTTTACATTATTTAAAAAGAAATCAAAATTTCAATGTTTGCCAATGTTTATCCATCAATAAGAACTGCAAAAACAAAACTTGATATCACCTAGAAAAGAACCTCATTTATGAAAGTCCCCACAGCAAAAAATCAGTAGCCATAAAAATGTTTGGTGTCAAAAAGGCTACCTCGCTAGAATTGAAGCCAAATTGTTTTGCAACTCATTTTCTGAATATTTTTTTATTACGAAGAATATTAATCTTAATATATACTTCACTATAAATTTTAGTCAAGAATTCATCGAAAGGAATGACGAACATAATTGACTCAACCAAGAAATATTTTTGAATTAAACCATAATTATCACAGACTCTCCAACATTATTTGACAAAATTACATGACTGGTTTAAACTCTGGAAAATCCGACTAAATCACGACAAATCATTACACATAACTTTTACTCTTCGACGTGAAACATGTCCTACAGTCTTTCTCGACAATATACAAATTCCACAGACAGACACAGTTAACTACCTAGGACTAACATTTGACCGAAGAATGACATGGGGTCCACATATTAAAAAAAAAAAGAAAACATTGAACCAAAGGCTAAAAATTCTCTATTCACTCCTCTCAAAACAGTCTAAACTAAAACTTAGACAGAAATTAAACACCTACACCACTTACTGAAACCAATTTGGACCTACGCATCACAGATATATGGCATCGCCAAAAAGACTCACATTAACAAACTTCAAATCTTTCAGGCAAAAACTTTTAGAACAATTACAAAAGCACCCTGGTATGTCAGCAACATAACATTACACAATGACCTTCACATGCCGACTGTGAACGAACACATACGAACGCACTACAAAAGATTCCACGAAAAATTACAAGGACACCCCAACTCACTCATTAATAACATGGCCACAAAACTCATGCCAGGCAATACCCGTAGAAGGCTGAAGAGGAGCTGGATGAGGGACCTCCTCGTCTAGTCGTCAATCCAAGCACCAATCAAGCTAGTGGGAGATGCCGCTGGGTAATTCTCCCCCTCATGCCTCTCATGCCAATGTATCATTTCACAACTATCAAATTCACTGATTGTTAATGTTATTGTTGACAGGTGTGAATAAAGATTATCAGTTATAAAAAAAAAAAAAAAAAAACCATAATTATGGTATCAAAAATTATAATATCCTTCGTTAACCATAAAAATGAGTCCCAAAATCCTGCTGCGTCTATCCTAGCGGAGCTGCCTATCTGTTACCGAAAAATTTTGGCTGCCACTTTTTTCCCGCGGGGACCTCTATCCAATGATGTTGTTTTGGGGGAAATTCAATTTACTTTAATCGCTAATTTTCCAACGATATATTTAAAGAAAGATAAATTAAGGTTCCCTACGGGAGTATTAGGTACATTTGAAGGATTAGGACATACAATTAATTCAATGCATTATAGCTATTGCGCAACAGTAGTACATGGCCGGCTCACCTAGTACATATATATATTTACTCATATTACCGGGAATTGGAATTTTTCTTTTGGAAATTCATATATTTTTTCTCTTTTATTTGATTACTAGCTGTATATCCCGGTTTCACCCGGGGAATTTCATTTTTCTAATAAATGTGAACAATTCTATAAACAAAAAATATGGTGAGATGCGCGTGACACACAACTTTCACTTACGAACTTACTTAGATTAGAAATTGACGTGTTTTGGTATTATGTAAACGCCATTCCTCAAATTCACACGTTTTCCCACATGCATATTATTTTTGTACCTATATCTCAATAAGTTATTGCAGTACTATTATTATTTGCAAAACTTGAAAGTTCTCAGTTCTTTCGATTCATTATTGTTTATTTCTTTTTCTAAGGGACCTAATTTCACCAACAGTCGAGTTTTTTTACTGCTTGCTTGTTTTTAATTGCGGGTTGCTTTTTGTAAATCTATTGTTAAGGTGAATTGATAGAAGGTGTATTTATGTCTCGTAGTAAAGTTTGTCTCTTATGCCTTTCTGGAAACTGAGAACGATTACTGTTCCTCTAAAATCAATTTTTATTGCATTCAGAAATCTAATATGGAACTAAAGTTTCTAAACCAAAATATAATTATTTAAAGATTATCTTATACCAAATAGATCAAAATCATTACAGCCGTTTTTGAGTAAATAAAAAAAACGACGGAAAAATGAAAAAAAATGTTTCGAGCGTTAATTAAATAATTACTTTAATGTTTTTTTCCGATATCTTCGTAAATAAATTGAGTGCCCAAAAAAGATTATAATGGGACCATCTCGGGAGAATTCTCTACAAGATGCAAAAGGTTTCGTTACAATTGGTTAATCCATCTCCGAGTAATCGGTGAACATAGATAGAAAAAAAAAAGTGGATGGCAGCATGGCCAAATGGGCAAACGCGTTAGAACATGCCCATGGCAACGTATGATTGGGAATCCGAAGATAACCAGTTCAAAACCCGGAGCCATTGGAAACTTAATAGTATTCGGCATTAAATCCCACCCTCTCTTATGGCCCTGGAAACCTCGTATAGCTTAAAAGGCGAGGAAGGTGAGCAACAAAAAAAAAAATTAAAAAAAACCAAGTACGCATCGAATAGATCCTCCTCTTTCGAAATCGGTTAAAAATCATCCACCTTACTTCATTTTTACTTTCACTTACCTATATATGAAATATATAGTAAGGAAAGTATTGCGATCGTGAAAAATTTCGACTTCCGGTTTTCAACGGAAATACGCGTTTTGGGGTCCCCTGAGTCCAATTAACCAAGTCCCACGAAATGGTCTGTGTGTGTGTGTCTGTGTCTGTGTGTATATGTGAACAGACTAGCTCAAAAACTATAAACCGCACAGACCTGAAATTGGGTATTTAGTGTATTTGCAAGGATGTGTAATGCAAAAGTTTCATCAAAATTGGTCAAACGGAGGGGGTACCTTATTTAAAGAATTTTGTCTAATTTTTAGGGTTTTTTCGATTTTCTCAAAAACGGCTCAAACGATTTTGATTAAACTCGGTATTTGGTGTATCTATATGCCCGCGATGCGACAGTAAAAATTTCATCAAAATTGATTAATTGGAGGGGGCACTTTACCTAATAAATGTTGTCCCATTTTCTCGTGTTTTTTTTTATTTACTCAAAAACGGATTTAATGATTTTGATCAAATTTGGTATTTGATGTATGTGTATGATCGTGATGCGACAGCCAAAATTTCATCGAAATTGGTTAAACGGAGGGGGCACTTTACTTAATAACTGTTGTCTCATTATCACGTGTTTTTTTGTTTACTCAAAAACGGCTTAAAATACACCTATCGATTCACCTTCACGATGTATTTGCAAAAATGCAACTCGTAGTAAAAAAACAAGCAATCAGTAAAAAAATTCGACTGTAGATGAAATTAGTCCCTTCATATATAAATTAGCAATAATGAATCGAAAAGTGCTGAGAATTATCAAATTTTGCTATACAGATACTCTATAACTTATGAAGATCTACAAATATAAGTATATACTTAAATGTGGAAAAATGTGTGAAGTTGAGGAATGGCGTTTACATATGATCGAAACACGTCGATTTCTAATACAAGTAAGTTCGTAAGTGAAAGTTTTGTGTTGTGCGCATCGCACCAGATTCTTTAAAAATTTAATTTCAATTTGGCTTACTATGTATCTACCAAACAAGATCGTTGTTCCTAGGGTCCTAGGTAACAGATTTTCTTATCCCCTTTCGATCCTGGGAAATTCACATAAAAAATGTAATAGCTTGCAAAACGTTTGGTAAAACATTGTTTTTTAAAACTTGCATATTAAGTCATGGAAGTAACAAGTTTTCTAACAAACTTTCCTTGAGATAAATTTTCTGTGGCCTAAACACCGCGAAATAATTAGACTTTTTTCCTTGTACTCCAAACTTTATGCAAAAACATTTTTAACAACAAGGATTGAGTGTAAGAATTTGATGTCCTACACTGTTATTTGAGACATATTTCATTTTCTGTTGTATACGTTAGACGGCATAATTCATTTCCGCTCAATCTTCAACGCGCAGTTTTATGCTCTACATGTTTTATCGACATAACGAGGTCTATACGCAGTAGTCATTTTCGAGTTACCACATTGGAACATGAACGTAATTTATTTCGATTAAATGGTAGTAATTGTCGAACTTATTGATAAAAATCATGCCCTTTTATATAAAGGAGAGTAAAATTTTATATGTGATGTATAATTTTCGAGTTTTAAGGAAAAAAACGAGTTTCAAACGAAAATTGCGAATATTTATGAAGACTTAGCTGTTTATTTGAAAGATACTTTATGGCTGATATTGAAAGATTGTTATATTTTTTGTATGTAACTTTCAAACTTATAGTACTTTTTCAAGAAACCCTCCATACTCTATTAATATTCTTTCCAAATAGTATTTTTTGGGGAATAAGAATCTATCGGAGTTTAAATTTTTTAGTAATTAGAGCGCTCTAATTTTTCACCACATTTCCGTAACTTCATCCGTTTTACCATAAAATCTATAAAGTTCCTTAAAAATGAAATACAATAAATAACCAACGATGTATTATAAATTCCTAACAAAGGAATCGAAATTATGGGAAAATGTTTTTAAAATGTCGTGATTCAAATAAAAATAATTAGTTGGTAAAGTCATTTTCAACAAAATTACAGGACGTTTTTTGTAAATAGAAAAAATACAATAATTTGAGACTTCTTTGAAGATGAAAAAAAAGGTATTTTAAAAAATCTTCGATTAACCCAGAATATAAATTATAAGAAATAATAATAAGAATTGAAACAAATAAAAAGAGAGCCGTTAAAGCTAATAATTATTAATACAGTTTAAATTCTTGTTTTTAAATTATAGTAGACTGAATAAATTGTTAAACATTCTTGCTACGTTATGCAATAGATAAAAATTTTCATGTTACATTGTACGAAGACTACATACAAGCATTAAATGTGAAGAATGCTTAGTCATTTGGGTTAATAAATATTCGATACCTAAAAACTCTAGGTATATGTAGGATTTATGACGAAATATCTTCTCTGACATCAGAAGCAAATATTAGAAATGTCGAACCATTTTTCATACAACTAATTATGAGGGCGTTAAAGAAATTTTGTTTCTATTTCAATTATTTTTATATGAGTTGTAAAATGGTTAGATTAAAGCACAATTTTAAATTAAATGAACAAATTGGGGATTTTAATGTAAATTTCGAAAAACAAAATTGGCCAAAATAAACTATTTCATAGGATTATAAATTCCGTACTCTCTTTTGTAAGATGCACTAACTTCGACCTTCGACTTGTACCTCCTTTGAATTTTCACAACTGTCCAACAGTGGCTCTTAGTAACACGTATCACCGACATTATATTGCCAGCGATGTTGCTCGAAAATCCAATGCAGTTTCAGCTGCTAATAAAATAATTATTTTTAGACCTTTTGAACTAATATTTAGGTAGAATCTCTACTGTGCGTTGTTGTCGTACCCAACACACTAACTCCAATTTATTTTGTAGTTATTAATAAAATTCTTTTATAGTTTACAGTTAGCCTTTTTTTTATTACGTGTTACTTACAATCTGTAATAGTTAATTATGGCACAAATTTGTAGATACCTTAAAATACATTAGGGTTATCATTGCTTAGACTGCACCTTATTAAAAGAGAATTAAATAGGAAAGTGTAAAACATCAATGAATTTCTTGCTTAATCATACCTCAAAGGGCTGATGCACACTAATAGGAATTAAAATGATTGGAAAATCCAATAACTGAGGAGTAGGCACGGGGCCTTGTATTATCGATGAAAATTGCAAAATCCAAAAATAGAATAAAATAAAATCTAACACATACTATATGAGTTTAACTTAAATCGTTTTAGTTGTTTTTGAGAAATTCTTGGAGACATAAGTATGTACCACTTCAGTTGTTCAATTTTCAAGACAAAATCGCTGTAGCACCTGGAGAACACATCAACCTTAAATACTTAATTTCTGTCTCATACGTCTTCTCATTCTGGAGAAAATATGCATTATATTATACATTATACATATATTATCAGAGAACGTTCCGCTAACTTGACTAGGTAGTCCAAAACGAGTATTTCCATTGAAAAGATTATTCGAAATTTTCACGATCGCAATTGACCCTTTACTAAATATATTCCATATTTTGGACAGTGGCAACACTGCCATTGTCTAACATATTGATGTTTTCCCTCGAATACGTTGTGTCGGTAAATTAACCATGTTCTCATTGTATGTTATAGTTGTAATTATGATTATTTACATTGTCGCTTTGATTCAATACATCATTTGAAACACACAGGAAATCATCATTTGAAACAATTGTGTGCATTTTTAGTGTATAAAACAACTTGGTGTCAAGTGTGAAAGAAGAAAAATGGGTTGAAGAAAACAAAAAGCAGAGATTCGAAATGGATTTTCCGGCCCCAATTTATTTCGTGATGTTGTGATGATTCGAAAGGAAATGTTGTGGAAAACTAGATTTTGTGGAAACAAACGTCGAAAAACTATGAACTGGCAAAGGATAGTGAAAAAAAGGAAGACAAGAATAGAGCCGCAGTTTTCAAGACAGACTTAACGTTGAAGTGGGCGATTGTTATGACTAATTGGAGCAGACGAATTAACTTCGATAGACGAATTAAAAACGTTTAGATGCAAAAATTATACCTCAAAAAACCATTATATATGAATGGTATGTGTTCTTTTCGATTGTGCAGGATGATGAAACGGATTATATCAATTATATTCGAATATTAAAGGAAACAGCTCTTAGATGTGAATTGAGAAATTTAAAAGATGAAATGATAAGGGATCGATTTGTTGTTGAAATAAAAGATAATGATTATAGAAAACATCTTTTAAAACAAAAAGATTTACCACTTCAAAAAGTTATCGATGAAGCCATGGCTGTGTAAGAAGCGAAAAACAATTTTAAAAAATGAAGTCAGATTCCAAATTCGAAGATGAGATTGTTAACAAATTCTAGAAATCCAAATCAACAAAAATTAAGAAAAACAATTGGCGGTAATATAGGAATTTGTAAATAATGCGGGGGAAAGCACGCATTTGAAAAAAAAAGTGTCCAGCGTCTAGTAAAAAGTGTTTAAAATGTCCAAAGTTAAATCATTTCAAAAATGTATGTAAAAAAACTAGGAAGAGAATCAGATAGTATTAGTGAAACAGACAGCGTGCTTAGCATTGCTACTTCAAGGAATACAAAAATTGTTTGCAGAAGTGAAAGTTGAGGGCAGGATACTCAAAGCTCAAATGCAGGTGCGAAATGCAATGTAATTGGTTGGCAAGACATAAGTAAATGGTATTTACAGTCAAAAGTTAGTAATTGCCATAATGGAGAGAAGGAGGCGGTTGATGGTGAATGCATCTAAGACATGGAAGAGAACAGCAAAATATACAAAGTAAGGTTTTATGTAACTGTGCAAAACGGCATTATGTTGGGGTTAAACGCTTCTCAAAAAATGGGATTGATTAGCCCAGCAAAGGAGGTGATGATAAATAAGATAAATATTGATGACATTTCACAAGTATTTAAGGAAAACCAGATTGGGGACACATGTAATTTAAATTTGGAGGTTCGCAATGGTAAGGTTCCAGTGTGTGAATCATCCAGGAGGTTTCCTATCGGAGTGAGAAAAACGATTAAACAAAAACTACAGAGACTAGAAAAATTAAATGTAATACGTAAAGTGGAACATCCAACTGAATGGACTACAAATATGGTATTCGTGGTAACACCCAAACGAAACAGACTATGCATTAGACCTAAGAAGATACGTAACCGTTTTATCACACCAACAGTAGAAGAGATAACTCCAATATTATCAAAAGCAAAAATTTTTAATGTGCTTGATGCAAAAATTTGATTCCATCAACACCCCGAATCTCAAGAATTGATCACTTTTTTTACACCTTATGGAAGATGTTATTTTATACGTTGTCCACTTGGTCTGTCTATGGCACCTGAAGAGTTCCAAAGAAGAATATTAAAAATTATGGTGGATATAGAAGGTTTTATTGCCATTGCCGACGACATCGTCGTGTTTGGGGAAGGACATACCGTGAAGGAAGCTTTAAAAGACCATGACCTGAAAGTGGAAAAAGTATTACAGAGGGCAGAACAGAGAAATTTAAAATTGAACAGGAAAAAATGCAAAATAAGGAAAACAAAAATTGAAAATATAGATCACTTATTTACAAATAAAGGAATCAAGCAGGATCAAAGATTAAACCAGTTAAAGACATGGGCAGACCAGAGAGCGAATCCTAGGTACGCTTCTTCCGTCTAGTTAATTATAAGGCGAAATTTGTACCGGATTTATCAACTGCTGCTGCTCCGTAGTGGTAATAATTTAGCACATGGAGTACTAAGTCAGAGAGAGCATGGGAAACGATTAAAAGTAAGTAGCAAGAGGCCCCAATTTTACAATACTTTGACGAGACAGAGAAAGTTGAGATTCAAGTGAAAGGAGAGAACAAGAAATTCAAGCGAAAGGATATGGTGTGTGTGCAGCATTGATACAGGAGGAACATCCAGTAACTTATGAGTCAAGTACACTGACTAGTTGTAAAAAAAGTATGCTCAGATAGAGAAGGAAACACTGGCTATTTTTTTTTTTTTGTGTGTTAAAAGATTTGAAAAATATTTTTCGTTAGTGTTTAGAAAAACAACCTACATTCAATCCGATCCTAAATCTTTAGAAATAATATTTAAAAAGAGTTTTGTGATGCACCCAAACGAATACAGAGAATATTGCTTTAGTTAGTTGGCTATGATATTTATCATTGGCATTTTGATTCTAATTTACATCATTGTTGTAATCTTTTCTGCTCGAGGTCAAACATCTTTTGAATTGATATTATTATTTTATTATATTTTTATTTACTTTCCCATCATCAAATTAGATTTTTTCTTTGTCTTTTCTTTTTCATAATATGTAATAATTTAAAGTACCAACGTCAACTTCAAACAACCGATATTTTAATAGATTTTAATATTTTTTACTCAATGTTGGCATTATGTTCACTCTCTGCGGCCTACTGTTACTGTAAATCTAAAAAATGTTTCAAACTCTCCTTCATCCTCGTTCCTGTTCCATACAACTCCTTTCCACTAAGTTATGACTAATATCCTAACCTCCTGTCACGTCAATGCAAAATCCCTAACAGCCCACTTTGACGAATTCCAAAAATACTTCCTCGACAATTTCCATCATATAATAGCAATAACCGAAACCTGACTAAAACCGTTCCTTCCCTCCTCCCAGATTTCCCTCCCCAACTACCTATTTTTACGCCATGACAGATCTAATCGGAAGGGAGATGGTGTCGGATTATGCATCCAAGAAAACCTAAAGGCCATAGTCCTCCTTCAGTCTCCTTCCCATGAACTCCCTCAAATAGAATATATGTTTGTTGAAATCTCGTCCGTTTCCTCTTCCTTATTATTTGCTGTAGTCTATAGACTTCCCCGTGTTCCTTTCGACAACTTCTTTGAATCTTCCATCATCAATCTTGTATCCAAGTATTCTAACGTCATCATCACTGCAGATTTCAATGTAAATATGCTTTCAGACTCCCCCGAGAAGTCCTATCTAACCGACCTCCTGTATTCCCTCAACCTTTACCTAGTTCCTTATTCTCCAACACAGCATACACAATATTCCGACACAGGGCTGGACCTTTGTATCTCTGATTCTCCCACCAAAATCGCCTCTTCCTCGCAATGCCCCGTTCCGTTTCTCTCATCACATGACCTCATCCAGATCTCATACGACCTCCCTGTCAAACGTTTTACTCCCAAGGTGATATCATTCCGCAATTTAGACCCCCTCTCCTATGAATCCCTTGAATCCGACCTTGAATCTGTTCATTGGGATATCATATATTCCTACGACTCAATCGATCCTATAGTTTCCATCCTCACCTCAAATTTAAAATCCATTTTAGATATCCATGCTCCACTGAAAACCCGAACCTTACATCTGAATCCTGGATGAATCCTGAAATAAAGGATATGATAAAACGAAGGGCAAGCCGAAAATTTCGGCGAACCCCCTTGGCAGCTGATTATGGGTCTATCAAAAAACTTAGTAATGTGACCCAATCCGAAATCCGACGATCAAAATTCCTCCACTTCCACAATTCTTTTACCAATGCCCACGATCCTAAAAGCAAATGGAAAATACTCCGACAATTATCCCTACCAGATTCCAATAACCCTAGTTTCCTTCAGCTCACTCAAGATAATCTCAATAACCATTTCTCATCCTTCGCTCCTGATTCATCCCAACCGGTTGATATTAATCAGCATCATTTTAATCAGGAAAATTTCTTCTTCTCACACATAACCTATGAAGACCTACTTACTACAATCCTAAAATCCCACACCAACGATTATGGTCCCGATGATATCCCAGTAAAGCTAATAAAACCCTGTCTCCGATATTTCCCCCAGCACTTATTCCTTTTCTTTATCACATCTACAACTACACTTTACAAAACTCCATATTCCCTTCTTCCTGGAAAACTGCTCTAGTCCGGCCGTTAAACAAAACGGCAAACCCTTCCTCAATCAATGATTTCCGTCCAATCTCTCTTTTTTCAAACCTCTCAAAACCATTAGAACGCCTCGTTCAAAATCAACTATCAAACTTCCTATAAGAACGTTTCCTCCTTAACCCACTCCAATCTGGTTTCCGATCTGGTACTCAACTCAATCAGCTCTCCTAAAAATTACTCATGACCTCCAAACATCCATTGAACACCGAAAATTAACTATCCTCATCCCTCTTGATTTCTCCAAAGCTTTTGATACAGTTGACCACAATATCCTTCTTACCAAATTGCAAAAGCTCCATTTATCAAGCAGCGCCTTAAATTGGTTCAACTCCTTTCTTTCAGACTGGTCCCAGTTTGAAGTCGGTCCAGGCCAACCTCCATCCATGACATGTCCCCTCTTCTTTGGTGTTTCGCAGGGTTCCTCTCTTTCCCCCACTCTGTTCGCCATTTATATTAACGACCTTCCTCTTCTGATCCATCGCTCCAAATATCACATCTATGCAGACAATTTCCAAATATACCTATCCTTCTCCCATTCCGAGTTATTGTCAGCGACAAAGAAGCTACAGGATGATTTAAATCGAATCAGTCTCTGGACAGAGGCTAATAAGTTGAAGCTGAATGCAGAAAAAACAAAAGCAATTTTAATAGGCTCCAATTACCTCCTTAAAACCGTCCCTAACATCCCCACCCAGCTCCTAAATAATAATCCCATCAAATTCTATCCAACTGTCAAAAACCTGGAGTGACCTTTGACCAAACCCTTTCCTGGAAAAACCACATCTCCGATATTTCCCGCCGTTGCTTTACCACCTTAAAGCGATTAAATCGCCTCCGGTGCCATTTTCCATTTGAAACAAGTAGGCTCCTGGTCACTTCCTTGGTGTATCCCCACTTTGACTATTGTTGTGCGGTGTATGGGGGTCTCTCTGGGGATCTCGAAGCAAAACTAAAATGTTTATTTAATTGTTTCGTACGATTTATCTTTGGGGTCCAAGAGACGTCTCCGTCTCACCTTCATACTTATTTATTTATTTACACCCTACCCTGCCTCTTGAGGCAATACGGGTTGTTGCAGCAGTTGAATGTTAGGCATGTCTGCATAACATCCCACTGCTGCTATAAAACAAAAATGAAAACTTTAGACCGGTAGGCTTCATTTGCTCAGTCCGGTTGGTTTCTAGGCACGGCTGGTCTCCCTCGTCCAACATTGAAGGGGGCAGGGCCGAGTGCAGTCTTCCATCCGTAGACGGAGTCCTTGAAATGCTCATAGTTATTTTCCGCTACCAGCTGGGGAAAATCGGTTTCTGTGAGAACGTTGAGTCCGGTTTCACGAAGTAACTTAGCCCTCAGAGCCTCGAAGGCGGTGCAGTCAACAATAATGTGCTCCGCAGTTTCCGGGATACCGCAGGTAAGACACAGAGAGTCAACGTCAATTCCATGGCTATGGAGCTTGGCTCGAAATCCCCCTTGCCCTGTGAGAAATTGAGAGAGCCAGTAATCAGGGAGGACCCATTTGGCTTCCAAGCGAGACTGGACGGTGGGGAAGAACTTTCTTGAAGTAGATCCTTTCAGGCTTGTCACCCACCGTCGGTTCCACTCCTCAGTTGTATCCTCCCTTAATATGCTCCTCCATTTCCTTGGGTTCTCATCTATTCTCAACTTAAGATTTACTGGCATGCCTGTAGAGCCTTCTCTCTTGTAAGTATGTTTCAAAAGGTCTTCTCACAGGAGGAGGTCGAGAGGTACCGCTCCTGCTAAAATCTGCACCGACTCATGAGACACACTCCGATACGCAAGCGTAACTCGCAACAGCGCCGTTCGCTGGATGGTTGCCAATCTGCTTTTCTGTCGGCGTGAAAGGTTAGGGTACCAGGCAGGGGACGCATACCTCAGAATACCCAGAATTACTCCCCTATATATGGTCAATGTAGCTGGGTATCTGAGGCCCCAGAAAGCGCCCCCTATTCGATTGAGGCAGTTCAAGGTCAGAGCCACCCTGTTTCTCAAGCACTCCAAGTGAGGGGTCATGTTAGATCCTCTGCTAAATCTTATACCAAGGTAAGTGACATGTTCACTTGGACGTATTTTTTCCCCTTGGATGGTCATGATAATAGGGTGTGCTCTATCTGTATTTCCTCTTAGCAAGATGGCCTGGGTTTTAGCTGCGGCCATTTTTAATCTCTTCCTTTCACACCATGCAGCTATTATGTTGGCACAGCGTTCTGCTTCTAGCTTTAAGCCAGCTATGCTGTTGGAGGATACGACTACAGCCAAGTCATCCACGTAGGCAGTAGCAGGGGACCTTTTTTCCTCTAATACTCTCAACAACTCATCAAAAACTAATTTCCATAGAGCCGGGCCTAGGACGGATCCTTGCGGGCACCCTCTCTCTATAGATGCCTCCGTTTCAAAGGAATTACCTCTGATTCACCTTTAATTTCGCCTTGGAGGTAGCTCTGTAAAAGGGCGTATAAGTTGCTGGGAGTGTCATACCTTTGTAGTTGCTGTAGCACGTTTGGCCACCAGATACTGTCGAATGCAGAGGATATATCGAAGAGCATCAACATAACATAGCGCTCCACTCGTAGCTCGACATCCAGACGTACTCTTAGAACAGCATCAGAGGTTCCTTTGCCTTTTGTAGAGCCAAATTGCCGTGGATGACTTGCCCTAGCGAGAATAGGAGAAAGACTGGTCATGATGAGGTTCTCCAGGACTTTGCTCATCACAGGAAGGAGGCATACAGGTCTGTATGATTTTGGGAGGTGCTTATCCCGGCCTCCTCCCTTGTAGAGGAGTCTCAAGTCGGCAATCTTCCACCTTTTGGGATAGTATCCCTTATCTAAGCAATCATTATAGACTCCTAAAAGCCTTTCCTCAATGTAAGAGATACTATTCCTCAACATTGCCCCATCTATAGCATCAAGTCCTGGAGCACGACCAGCCTTTTGCCTGTCCACGGCAATACGTAGGTCATGTATGTCCCATGGTGGGCACAAGTCCGTACCAGGAGGGCATACCGTGGTGCGTCTCACAAAACCTTGTTCCTCATTGTCTTGGGATGGATCATCTTTGGGATATGTTTCTGCAATGAAGATGTTAGCGGCCAGAACTTCTTCCAGAGTTCTGGCCTGGCCATCTGCATTTCTAAGAGCTGCCAACACCTGTTGGGGCGCCATCTTACCAAGAGCTACTCTATACGGGATACCCCAGGGATTTTTCCGGGATTCTTCCGCAATAAACTCATCCCAAGACTTCCGTTTTTGTGTTCGCACCTCGTTTCGGTATGCCCTTGCCTTAAACTTGTACACATCACGAAGTGCAGCGCGCCTCTCGTCGCAGCTGCACTTCTGATACGACCGCCGGGATTCGTAGAGGTCTCTTTTCATCGATGTTAATGCCGGCGTCCACCAGGGCACAGGTCTTACCCTCGCCTTCCGGTGTTTGAGAGAGTTCTCCGCCGCATCCCGAATGGCATCGGTTAATCTTCTCACTCTGTAGTCTAAATCATCGGTGTTTTCCGCTTCCGCCTCGGCCCAATCTTCTTCGGCCATTTCCCACTCCATCATACTTTTAAAAGCAGTCCAATCTTTTCTGCGGGTTATTTACCCTTTTCCTATGTCGCGGGAACAAGCAGTCTCTTTTACAAGCGTAAAAGACAGCCCTCTGTGGTCGGAACTCGTTTCAGATCTGAGGGTCCAATCGATAATACGCCTAACTATCGTTGGCGAGGCCAGAGTGACATCGATCCAACTCTCCCCTCTTGCTCCAGAAAAGGTAGGAGCTGAAGAGGGATCGTTGACTATGACCAGTTGCCTTCTAGCAATAAACTCTGCAAGTTTAGCACCTCTTCTATTGGTTCGATTGGATCCCCAGACCGTGTTCCAGGAGTTGGTATCTGAGCAGATGATTACGTTTCTATTGCTAGCGGTGATCATCTCCATGGCGGATATGCCTTCTTCAAAACCGTTTCCATCAGGCAGGTACACTGAAGCCAATGTAAAAGAGAGGTTTCCCCACTTTACATAGCATGCAGCACAATCCGCCATGGTGTACTGTCTCAGATCCATCACGTCAAGGTTAGGGTTATTAACCACTATAGCTGCCCTGGGCCTCCTCTCTCCACTGCTCAGGGCTATAACTCTTGACGTGAGGCCGAACCCCGTGACCAAGTTCCCACGACAGCTCGGTTCCTGGACAACCAGGATGTCGTATCGTTGGGCGAGAGCTCTAAGCTCATCAGCCACAAGTCGCCGACGTCCCATATTAATCTGGAGGATGGTGATTTTACTCATAGAAGGTGGATTTCGCTACTTCTTTTGCCCACTGTAAGTGCACAGGGCACTCCCGGCTACCTGATTTGTGCTTCCTTTGACCTGAAGGAGCATTAGCTCGCTCACAATTAATGCAGTTTGGGCTGGCCATAACCTTCTTCTTGGGGCACTCTTTTAAAATGTGCCCACTAGCTCCGCACCATATGCGCACAAGGACTTCAGGTAGTCTTCGTGTGACCATAACCCTGGCACTTCGTGCAGCGAGGGGCGTCCAGGTAATCCCTAAAAGTCATAGACCACCATCCTCCATCTAAACTTCCCATTTCCAGGAGTTGGAACCTCACCATGGGGTGCACCTCCATCACCCAATTTTTCGTGAACCCATTTCTAGCCGTTTGTGAAAAATGGGGCCTAAGATCATCCTTGATAAGCGGAGTAGATACCGGCTTCTCGGTAATTTTGCCCCATACCTTACTAGCTCGGCTGAATCCCATCCATGAGGCACACCCCTGACCTCCAAACGAGGTTTCTTCCTCAGTGCTAGCTTTGCTTGTAATCCTTTGGCACGGAGTTCCTGCCACCCAATGACTTTCGTGACATGAGAACTGTCTTCCAAACGGACTAAGACAGATCCACCATTGGTTGCTCGAACGATTTCAGCTTTTACACCAATTTCAGTTGGGGATGGCAGCTTGTTAATTATATCTACAGGGCTCTGTCCCTCCCCGCCAATCGTGACGTAAGTAGGCTTAGGAGACTGACTAGGCTTCATTGGTAAAGATTTAAGTAAAATCTCTGCCATTGTTTTTTGCTTAGGTGATACTGGTACCTCAGCTTAGGTGTAACTCGCTCATATCGACGGAGGTGCTCTACAGTGCGACTTTGATTGGATATTAAACCCGCCGCTAAAAGACCCTCGATTAGTTTTGGCATAAATATCTCAACAAGCTGTTTGGTTATCATATCTTGATAACTTTGGGAAGATAAGGTATCTTCCACAGCACGCTGTACAGTACCAGATATATATTCATATTTTTCTCTAAATTTACCAGCCTCTTCATCCATCTCGACAAGTATCTCAACAATACTTTTAATCTTACTGATTATATGATCCATGGAATTTTTACTAACCTTTTTTTCCAATTTCAAAATGTACTTTATCAGATCCTCCTGGATATTTTTTGCACTGCTGAGTAGGGAATTTGTTTTACCCTCATCGCATAGGCCTAATGTATCACCCTTCCTTGCCCTTTTAAGGGAATGCCTTGTTCCTCTCAGGTTTCCCTCTTCATTCCCTTCCCCCTCCTTCGTTTTTACCTCAATGCCACTACTAGGCATTGTTACAGTTATTAAGTGACTCGAATTTATCCTGATCAATAAATAATAACAGTAAGTAATAAGTAACAATAATAATTATTATCAATGATAAAATAACCTTCTTAGCTGAAACACTTTAAAACTTTAAAAGGTCTTTAGGTTTTGTATAGTTGTAAAGTAAAATAGAATGTTCTTACCGTGATCACCACTGCCTGGAACACACAGTAATAGTCCTCCCTACGCCTGCAAACTACTTAGACAAAGCTAACCTCACCTGTCCCTTAACAACTATTTACACTAAATACAAATAAAAACATGTCCAACACTCATAATAACTAGAAACAACAAAATAACAACATAATAAACACAATATACAGTAAAATAACACCAAGATATCTTTTCAAACAATCAGAAGCTCGAATCTCACCTTTATACGAAAGGCTTAAGTGGTTATACCCATCCTACCGCCGGAAATATTTCCTGGCCTCCTTCCTTTTCCAAGTTATCCGATCCCGCCGTCCTTCTTGCATCACCGAACTTCTCGAGTTCAAATCCTCTCTCCATTCCCGCAATACCCGTTCTTGGTCTTCAGATCTATACACTCCGGCCCACCGACGTCAGCATTCGAAAGATTTATCATTATCCGGTCCTCATTCCTATGGAGCTCAATTCTCCCTTTTATCCGTCACTCCAACACTCTCCCTACCTTCAAATCCCGCCTGTACAATCACCTCCTATCCCAGTTTTCCGAACAATAGTAAATAGTCTTCATAAATTTTCAATTTTATCTTTAAATTGGTGTAGGCCTTTACTTTTTATTTATCTTGTAAATGTAAGTTCAATTTGTTTTATTTGCAAATATGTAAGTGTATATATGTACATATTATATGCTGCACACACTCAGTTATCTTTATGTTAAGTGAATAAGGGTATTATTTATTTTTAATTATTTTCATCACAAGAAGACTAATTTATTATTTATCATTTTTGTTTCTGTTTCATTTTTATCTGCTTCATTTTTATAACACTCTAATGCACTGAAGCCTATTATGTATCTGTATAATTTGTTCCTAAGGGACTAGTTCCCGGGACAATCAATAAAGAGTTTATTATTATTATTATATCGGATATGTTTTCTTGACTGTTGATATTAAAAGTTATAGGTAATACGGTTCTTGAGGTTCAGTCAATAATCATGATTATGGGAACAATATAGTCTCGAAACTTCGCCATAACATAGATGTTTATTATTATTGACTGAACCTCAGGAACCCTATTATGATATATACATTTACATTCCCTTTTTTTATGGGCTATTTTATTCATTATTAGTTCTGGCATACATTTACAGTTATCTACAAATGACAATTCAAGTATAATAAACTAAAATAACAGATCCTATACACTATTAAATTCAAGGGTTTATATATATAAATATATATATAAAGCCAAATTTAATTTCTATAGGATGCAAAGAATGAAAGGCAGTCATCAAAACTTTTTACTTTCACTTACCTATATATGAAATATATAGTAAATGGAAGTATTGCGATCGTGAAAAATTTCGACTTCCGGTTTTCAACGGAAATACACGTTTTGGGATCCCCTGAGTCCAAATGACCAAGTCCCGCGAAATGGTCTGTGTGTGTGTGTGTGTGTGTGTGTGTGTGTGTGTGAAAAGACTAGCTCAAAAACTATAAGCCGTGCGAATCTGAAATTGGGTATTTAGTGTATGTATATGCCCGCGATGTGACAGCAAACATTTCATCAAATTTGCTCAAATGGAGGGGATACTTTATTTAATAACTTTTTATGTTTTTTTCGATTTTCTCAAAAACGGCTCTAACGATTTTGATTAAACTGAGTATTTGGTCTATTTATTTGCCCTAGATATGACTGTATAAATTTCATCAAAATTGATCAACCGGAGGGGGGACTTTACTTGATGAATTCTGTATAATTTTCACGTGTTTTTTTTAGTTAGTCAAAAACGGTTTTAACGATTTTGATCAAACTGGGTATTTGATGTATGTGTATGCCAAAGATGCGATAGCCAACATTACATCAGTCTTAGAGTACCTCTCTAACCGTAAAGACCTTATCTGTGCGCCTCTCGTTAAATTATTATTTATTTATTCTCTCAGTGGTTATTTTCACGGAGTAGTTTATTTTTACTCTAACAGTTTACTTATACTACGTGTAAGTAGTTAATTACGTTGTAGCGAAACACTGCAGTTCTATCGTCATTATTAAAATTAATATAAATTAAGTGCCCGAAGACAACACAGCGGAGTTGAAGAAGTGGGGAGAGCTCATACTGCATCAGCCTAATCCCACCGTCCCGACAGAACAAACAGGTGTGTTATTGTTTTCGTCTTACTGCTTGTTTCTATTAGCAGCTATAGGGAAAAAAAATGGTTAATTGCAAACTATGCAACAAGACAGTGAGCAGGGAGGATAAAAATAAAGTGGCATGTGTCACGTGTCAAAACATTTTTCACTCTAAATGCTGCAATACCAATTGTTCCGACCCAGAAGTATTGAAGGAAATAAGTAAAGGGTGGACTTGCCTAGACTGCGAACCGGCTACGCGCTCTGTACCTGCCTCGGACCCTAGTTCAATAATCGGTCTACTGAGGGCGCTGACCGAGGAAGTAAAGGACATGAAGGCCAAACTGAAAGGTACAGAAGAACTCAAAGAGATAAAGTACACACTGCAAAAGCAATCCGAGCTGTCCTTCGAAAATATGGACAGACTCGTGAAAATTGAAAATCTTCTAGAAGAGCAGAAGAGTAACGTGGAAAAACTTTCTCAGTAAAACAAAAATTTAAAGGACCAAATCTCCGAGCTGGAAAGCCGCCTAAACAATGCAGAGCAGCTGCAATTGAAAAATACTGTAGAAATAAGAGGTGTCCCGGAGAAACCGGGCATTATCCTCAGCGTCGGTGCGGGTTTAGGCGTCAAACTGAGTCAGGAAGATTTAGACCACGCCGTGAGACTCAGGCCAAAGCAGGACGGGACACCAGGGCCTATTATCGCCCGATTCGTACGTCAAACCGTCAGAGACGAATTAGTGAAGCAAAGAAAAATAAAAAGGGATTTCTCTTCAAGGCACCTGGGCTGGGGGGAAAACGAAGCCCACCGAATATATTTAAGCGAAGCTATGACGCCCACTAACAGACACCTGTACTGGCTGGCCAGGCAGAAGAAAGCAACCGCGAAAATAAAGTACGTTTGGTTCAGCGAAGGACGGGTGCGCTGCAGGCAGTCAGATGGTTGTCCGGCGGTGATCATCGCCAAGCCAAGTGACTTAGATGCCTTCAACTGAAAGCAGTACCGAAGTTGCTTCAAGATTGCGAACTCTTTAGGTTTCAGGAAAAATATACATATATATATATATATATATATATATATATATATTTTTTTTTTTTTTTTTTTTTTTTTTTTTTTTTTTTATGTTAATATATTAATTTTTAATCGAGACATCATTTATATTACAAAGAACTCTATTCTCACTTTAAAGATTTTTATTTTCATTCTAAACATTTCCGTTTTTATCACAAGTATTTGTATCTTAGTATGGTTATTTTTAATTTTGATGCATATATTATTATTAGTAGTGGAGTTATCTTTACTTATTTTTACAATCAATACCTTGGATTTTTTAATTTTCACCATAGATATTTTTGATTTATATTATGTTTCCTTTCTTGTTATAGAAATTTTTATTCGCGTTATAGATATTTTTTATTTTTGCCATTGGCATTTCAATTTTAATTCCTATCACAGTCATCTTTTCTGTTCGAGTTCGAAACTTATTAGTATTTCTATTGGTATTTTATTATATTTTTATTTACTTCCTCATTTTCAAATTAGATTTATTTTAATTTTTTTTTACTATTATTTTTATTTTTTTATTTTTCGTATAATGCACAATAAGTTAAAGTACCAACATCAATTTCAAACAACGGATATTTTAATAGATTCTAATATATTATATTCAACATTTGAATTATATTCACTCTATGCGGCCTACTGTAACTCCAAATCTAAAAAATGTTTCAAACTTTCCTTCATCTTCACTCCTGTCTTACGCAACTCCCCTCTTTTATCCTCTCAGTTATGAATAATATCCTAACCTCCTGTCACGTTAATGCACAATCCATAACAGCACATTTTGATGAATTCCAGAAATACTTCCTTGATAATATCCATCACGTAATTGCGATAATCGAAACCTGGCTAAAACCGTTCATGGGCCCGGTGTGGCTGTGCGGTAAAGAGCACCGTACTCCCATGCCGGAGCTGCGGGTTCGAGTCCCGCCCTGGGTGGTGCTTTTCTTTCGTAGGAGAAGTATCACCCAGTGCCATGGGACATACGTCATGACAGGTCTAACCGTACGGGAGGTGGTGTCGGATTATACATCCATGAAGATCTAAAGGCCAAAGTCCTCCTTCAGTCTCCTTCCCATGACTTCCCTCACGTAGAGTATATGTTTGTTGAAATCTCGTCCCTCTCCTCTTCCTTATTATTTGCTGTAGTCTATAGACTTCCCCGTGTTCCTTTCGACAACTTCTTTGAATCTTCCATCATCAATCTTGTATCCAAGTATTCTAACGTCATCATCACTGCAGATTTCAATGTAAATATGCTTTCAGACTCCCCCGAGAAGTCCTATCTAACCGACCTCCTGTATTCCCTCAACCTTTACCTAGTTCCTTATTCTCCAACACAGCATACACAATATTCCGACACAGGGCTGGACCTTTGTATCTCTGATTCTCCCACCAAAATCGCCTCTTCCTCGCAATGCCCCGTTCCGTTTCTCTCATCACATGACCTCATCCAGATCTCATACGACCTCCCTGTCAAACGTTTTACTCCCAAGGTGATATCATTCCGCAAATTAGATCTCCTCTCCGGTGAATCCCTTCAATCCGACCTTGAATCCGTTCAATGGCACACCATATATTCCTATGACTCAATCGATCCTATGGTTTCCATCCCCACCTCAAATTTAAAATCCATTTTAGATATCCATGCTCCGCTGAAAACCCGAACCTTGCGTCGTCCTGCTGCACCGTGGCTGACTCCTGAAATAAAAGATATGATAAAAAGAAGTGAAGCTGCAAGGCGCAAATTTCGGCGAACCCGTTTGGCAGTTGATTATGCGTCTTTCAAAAAACTTAGAAATGTGACCCAAACCGAAATCCGACGATCTACATCCCTCCACTTTCACAATGTTCTTACCAATGCCCACGATCCTAAAAGCAAATGGAAAATACTCCGACAATTATTCCTACCAGGTTCCAATAACCCTCGCTCCCTTCAGCTCTCTCCAGATGATCTCAATAACCATTTCTCATCCTTCGCTTCTAATTCATCCCAGCCTGCTGATATTAATCAGCATCATTTTAATCCGGAAAATTTCTTTTTTGCTCACATAACCTACGAAGACCTACTTATTGCTATCCTAAAATCCCACACCAACGATTATGGTCCCGATGATATCCCAGTAAAGCTAATAAGATCCTGTCTCCCAGCACTTATTCCTGTTCTTTATCACATCTACAACTTTTCCTTACAAAACTCCATATTCCCTTCTTCCTGGCCCTAGTCCGACCGTTAAACAAAACCGCAAACTCTTCCTCAATGAATGATTTCCGT
The DNA here is from genome assembly GCA_911387785.2 of Aelia acuminata. Classification (NCBI taxonomy): domain Eukaryota; kingdom Metazoa; phylum Arthropoda; class Insecta; order Hemiptera; family Pentatomidae; genus Aelia; species Aelia acuminata. The sequence goes on along the minus strand of OU426982.1, from coordinate 82,701,375 downwards.
CCAATCTCTCTCCTTTCAAACCTCTCAAAACCGTTAGAACGCCTCGTTCAAAATCAACTATCAAACTTCCTAGAAGAACGTTCCCTCATTAACCCTCTCCAATCGGGCTTCCGAACTGGCTACTCAACTCAATCTGCTCTCCTGAAAATTACCCATGACCTCCAAACGTCCATCGAACACCGAAAATTAACTATTCTCATCCTTCTTGACTTCTCCAAAGCATTTGATACCGTTGACCACAAAATCCTTCTCACCAAATTACAAAAGCTCCATTTATCAAGCAGCGCCTTACATTGGTTCAAATCCTTTCTTTCAGACCGATCACAGTTTGTAGTCGTCCCAGGCCAACATCCATCTAAGACACTTCCCCTCTCCTGTGGTGTTCCGCAGGGTTCCTCTCTATCCACCACTCTGTTCGCCATTTATATCAACGACCTTCCCCGTCAGATCCATCACTCCCAATATCATATCTATGCAGACGATTTCCAGATGTACCTATCCTTCCCTCCTTCCGAGCCATCCTCTGCAACAAAAAAGCTTCAGGATGATTTAAATCGAATCAGATTCAGGGCAGAGGCTAACAAGTTGAAGCTGAATGCAGAAAAAACGAAAGCAATTTTAATAGGCTCCAATTACCTCCTTAAAACCGTCCCTAACATCCCTACCCTGCTCCTAAATAATAATCCCATTAAATTTTATCCAACTGTCAAAAACCTCGAAGTGACCTTTGACCAAACCCTTTCCTGGAAAAACCACATCTCCAATATTTCCTGCCGTACCTATTCTACCTTAAAGCAATTAAATCACCTCCGAAGCCTTTTATCACCTGAAACACGTAGGCTCCTGGTCACTTTCCTGGTATTTCCCCACTTCGACTATTGTTGTGCGGTGTATGGGGGTGTCTCTGTGGATCTCGAAGCAAAGCTAAAACGTTTATTTAATTGTTTCGTACGATTTATCTTTGGGGTCCCAAGAGACGTCTCCGTTTCACCTTTATACGAAAGGTTAAAGAGGTTATACCCATCCTACCGCCGCAAATATTTCCTGGCCTCTTTCCTTTTCCAAGTAATCCGATCCCGCCGTCCTTCATACATCACCGAACTTCTCCATTTCAAGTCCTCTGTTCATTCCCGCAATACCCGCTCTAGGTCTTCAGATCTATACACTCCGGCTCACCGAACGTCAGCTTTTGAAAGATCTATCATTATCCGATCCTCATCCCTATGGAACTCTATCCCCCCTTTCATTCGCCATTCCAACACTCTCCCTACCTTTAAATCCCGCCTGTTCAATCACTCCTATCCTCCTATCCAGGCAGTTTCCCGAACAATTGTAAACAGTTTAACTGTGAATTGGTATAGGCCTTTATTATTTATTCATCTTTAAAATATATGATCCATTTAGTGTATGTGTAAATAAGTGTATATAAGTTATTTTTCATTTCAAGTCAATAAGGATTTACTTAGTTTTAATTTTTTTTTTTTTATCACAAGATGATTTCCTCATTATTTATAATTTTTTTCTCAGTTTTTTTTTTTCATTTTAATTTGCTCCATTTGTTTGTTTTTTTATATAGTACTCTAAGGCACTGAAGCCTATTATATGTATCTGTATAATTTGTTCCTAAGGGACTAGTTCCCGGGACAATCAATAAAGAGTTTATTATTATTATTATTATTATTACATCAAAATTTATCAAAAGGAGGGTGCACTTTATTTCTTAACTTTTTAACCAATTTTTACCTTTTTTTCGATTATCACAAAAACGGCTTTAACGATTTTCATCAAATTCGTGGTGTTTAATGAAAATTAGGTGTTCTTTAATATCAGGTAAGCTTTATCATTATTAAAATGTTCTGAGGGGGCTTAAATGGGGAAGGGGCCTTTTTTGTTTTCTTATAAAGTACCTTTGTATTTGTTTATATGGAGAAATTATCTGTCTCTCGTTTTGCCTAAAAATAAGAAATGGCTAAATATGAGATATGATAAAAATCAAGTAAACATATGGAGGAGAAAAAAAGAAAAATATTCAGTCAACTCATAAAACTCGTTGAGCGCAAGCGGAGTACGCCTTTAATGACAGACCATTGTTCGAAATTAAAGCCGTTCTGTTCATTTGAGAAGTGGCAATTAACAAAACGCATTAATTTCTAATCTAAGTAAGTTTGTAAGTGAAAGTTGTGTGTTGCGCGCACGCACCAGATTTTTTTCATAAGGGTTTCTCTAATTTAAACCATCTAAAACCTAAAAATATTTATTCTAAAATAATTGTGATTAATTGAGTAAATCAATATAGGCGAGTTTTTACTGTAGTTTATGATTCAAAAAGCTTCTTGAATTTATTCCTCTAAAGGTCTGGTTACACATAACCGCACCGCAGCACGGGCCTGTATGATTATAAGGAGATTGGTTTAATTATTCCAGCTCATGTTTATCTAGTCAATCATCGTATAGCAGAAAAAATATATACATTTAAGAATTTGCTAACTGATTAGCACGAACGAAAATTGGAGTCTGATTCCAATACGATGGATAGATAGTAACGGGTCGGTTGACCCGGTGTCGGGCATGTGTGACCAGACCTTAACACTGCACATTGGACCACTGTGGGATGGCGGGATTGGGGAAATGACCGTGGGGCTGTCCCGTTTGATGATAAGAGCAGGGTTGGAAAATTGTAGGAAAAAAATATTTTTTGACAAGAGGAAAATACTTGCAAAAAATATTTCAGCTATCTTAAAACTCGAAATCAGATTAAATAAAAATAAAACTATTGATTAAGAAAATGTACGTAAAATTAGAAAAGAATAGAAATACTGGCATCAAATGTTATACAAGAAAGACCGATCGAACTGGTAGGACTGCTTAAAATGGCAGAAAAAAAAAAAAAAAAAAAAAAAAAAAAAAAAAAAAAAAAAAAAAAAAAAAGCTGAACGGAACTAGAGAATTTATCAAATACTAGCAGACCCGGCCACGCGTTGCTGTGGCTCAGTAGTTATATCCTAATATTTTTAAACAAATACAGTGATACCAATATTCATTGATAAAGATGAAAACCTTTCAGCTAATCAAAATCCAACGTGATTGAGAATAGAGCATTACACCATTTAAAAGTATTTGGTAAAGAATATAGGAAAGTTTTTATTTTTTGCATCTCATATTTCAATGTAGTTTGATTAAAAAGGAGCTGATTGTGTTTACAACAACACTATCGCCCTTTTTTGATGGATCGATATAAACTATCTCGAAATGGCTATATTTTTCCACTGATTTTAAAAAGGATGACTGAAGTAAGTTTTGGTAACCTCAGCCATTGATCTATTGATTATTGGCCTAACACTACTTCAACTTGGTATTGTTAGTTTAACAACGGGTTTAATTTTGCTCAGGGTCAGGCCAATCTTGGTTAACGCGTCATATATGTCCTTTTTATATTTATATATTTGATAGGTGTTTTTCTCAATTTCTTGAAGACCTCGATTTCCCGACCCTTGGGCAAATAAGTGTTCGGTAGGAGGGTGGTGTGTTGAAGCTTTTAATTTAGCAATATATTTGAGTGATAAGAAATCTCTTCTTAAATAGGTTTTTACATAATACAATTAAGAATTTTTATTTATTCAAGTACTAATTTGTTCAAAATGTTTTGGGTTAACCTGTTTTGTTTTTTTAACACAAACCAAAGATTTGATGGTTTCCATACACGTGAGCAGGCGATGCCCATTTCCCACGTGAGTTATGCCATTGCCCATGGGAAAAACACGGATTTTCAAAGTCCAAGTGGACATTGTTTGCCCTTGGGATTTGTTTTTATGGTCATGGCAAAAAAAATTTATTGAAAATTCTTACGGTTCCAGGAGAATAGGTGGCAACAGAACGATATCTCCTGTAAACCTTCCAGGCAACATTTTTGCTTCAATAACATTTCCTGTGATCCTTTTAATGACCAAACGTGTACCGTTGCACAATTGAGGTGGATTTAAGTTACGAAGAAGAACGAACGGTGAGCAAATCTTCAACTGGAGATTGTTTGGGTGTATATCCAGGGAATTAAAAAAATCAGATGGGAAATTTACGGCTTCGTTTACATCTAAAACATTGTCAATTGATTTTGGAAGTTTATTTCATCGAAATCAACATTTTTTGCTGCCAAAATAGCACGACTACCCAGCCAATTATAGTCCAAATAATTGTTCAAAATATCAGGAAAGACACTTTATATTAGTTCATTTTTCGTCTCTACAACACTTCAGAAATTTTCTGGTAATTTGATAAATTTTGAATTCCGATGCAGCTCTATTTCACCGTTTCCAATATACAGCAATTGTTTAGAAAATATATCTGCCGATGGATCATTTTGCAGTAGTACTCTCATATTTATGGTGGATAAATCTGAAACTTGCGGTTACCCAAATAACAATTATTCCTGTTCAGTAGAGGTGTAATAATCATTATATGTAAAATTTAAAAAATACCGCGATTTGTAATCCTTTCTTAATCAACAATCATTTAAAGATAAGTAAAAAATTGTATTCTGGTGAAATTAACAACGAAATATCATTCCCAATAATAGCCTACTTTAAATTAAAGAAAGGATTAAAATCTTTGCTGAGATTTCTTAAATTTTACATATAAAGATAATTACAACTCTGCTGAACAGGAAGTAACAGCCTCTATTCGATTGGGATTAAATTTTCACAACTTTAAATTATTGTTGATAAAGAAGGAATTACAAATCTTCACTGACATTTTTTAAATTTTACATTTTAGAGCACGGGATAAAAATAATAAAAAAGGTTTGGTAAAATAAAAAAACACTGTATTTGAATAATAATAACAAAACGAACAATGAAAATAAAGAAACTTCTGTTAAATAAATCAACTGAAAATATAATATTAAAGTCTTAATTATGCAGTTCTTTAGCAAATCACAAAGTATCCCACAACACCTAATCAAAACACACTCAGGGAGGTTGCATGTCTTCACAGCTTTTTGGCAACACTGACTCCCCAAGTCAGGTTTCTATTAGGTTACACCTGTGACAGTAGGTGCTGTTACAACATGTTAGAATATAATTTCAAATAATAGCCAAATTTAAATTATTAAAATGTATTTACTTTACTAAAAGTTGATATCAGGGTGGGCCACAGCAAAGCGTTTCAGCTCTTAGCTAGTAATTTAATTGAAATACAGATAAAAAAGGAAAAGGAAGAAAAATTACCTACACTTTTGAGAATTTATTGTAACCTTTTCTTGATTTATTTATTCTTTAATGAAAATTAACAATAAATACAAAGATTTGTATTACTAATTGTCTGTGGAAAATAATAATATAGGAACCAATAACTTCACTCACATAACACTATACAAAATTCGGTACCACTACTGAAGTGCGGCTGATGGGACAGCCCTGCTTCGGGGCGTGGCTATCACTCCCTTTGGGAGGGGAAATTCTCGTCAGCTGATGCCCCCACCACCTTATCACTATTTCCCCTTCTTTTTAAAAACAGCGCGTCTTGCTTGAGTGTTCACGTCATTTTTACGTCACAAGCCATCTTAACAATTCTCCAATTGACACATCGATTTTTCAGTTGCTACTTTTAAGTCGATATACTTCTCCGACTTTTGAAATCATCGCCCTCGGCTTTCATACCATTTTTAGAATTATCAGTAATTCCGAAATCGATTGAAAGTTTTTAATAAAATTAAGACTTATTTACTTCATATACTACGGGATTTTCTCTAATTAAAATTCAAAGAGTTACATTTCAACTTTCATAAATACAAGCTTCATTACATTATTGATGGAACACGCATTTAACAAACCTATGAATTCTTATCCAAAATAATATTAGCCTAGAAAATATTAGCCTGTAATTTTATTCTTTCCATCTTGATTGGCATGGTCTTTTAAGTCATGCCCATACCACCTTATCACTATTTATGAGGAGTTTGTTATTAATGTATGTAATGAAATCGTGTTTCAATAGACTTTGTTGCAAACAAAAAAATATTTTAAAATCTTCAATTTGAATATGTTCCATAAAAGGTTTTTATAACTTATCATCATTTAACTGTTACATATGCTTAAATAATTGGAATAAGATTTAATGAATACCATGCACAATACTTTTATTTGCCACAAAGTGTCATTATCTCATTAAAGCACAATCACCTAAACGAAGTTTGAAGTTCTGCAATGACAATGTTTGTCAAACTATAATCAAAAGAGATGATAGTAACAGAAAGTGTGACTTTTGAAAAACTAAGACCATATATGTGCAAGAAGCGTGGTATTCCCTGCAATCATGAAAAATAAATTTGTAACACCACTTAAAATGTGTGATGTTGATTAATAGTAAGAATGTTAAAACAAAATAGGTATAAAAGTTTTTGTGTCAGCCAGTAAAAGTAAAGTAACCGATAACAGTAAATATTGAAATATTAAATAGAGAAATCGAATAAATAATAATTATAACTATGAGACAAATAATGAGATCTCAAGTACAGAAATAGAATAAATAATAATTATAACTATGAGACAAATAATGAGATAGGAAGTAGTAAATAGAGAAATACAATAAATAGTAATTAAAAAGATGGAAAAAATAAAGAGGTAAAGTGATAAACCATATAATAAAAAAAAGAAAAGTTAATTTGAGCTGTTTTACTTTTAATATGAAATATAACTCTGTAAATGAGCTTAAGATCGGTAAAATGCAATTATGACGCTTAATTCTCAGCAGGAAAGTTTGAAAATATGTAAATTATATAATAAATCGAAAGTATGTATAAAGATATTCAATTTCAAACTTAAGTTATTAGTATCGAAAGTAGCACGGTCGATCTTTATTGTCGATATAGAGAGCTGACGATTACATGACGTCACAGTCGACTACTGAAGGGAAATGGCGGGAAAAATAACTCGGACAGAACAGCGAGCTGGAGCCTTATCAACGAAGGGGGGAAGGTGGTGGGGGCGGCAGTTCGGCAAGGCCCCGAGCGATCGCTGCGCCTTAGGCCACGCCCCGAAGCAGGGCTGCCCCATCAGCCGCACTTCAGTAGTGGTACCCAAAATTCTAATAATGATAACCTGTATTACAATAGCATGCTTATAAACAAAAACGTTATGAAATCGACACATGACGCCATGTTAATAAATCGAAACACGACCTACTGTATTTGCAATAATTCGCTATATAAGAATTTTTTTGATCACTAATCAAGTTAAAAACTATCCTATCTATTAAGTCGGCCAAAACTATATATATTGAGCCAAATTTCATTAAAATCGGTTGAGTAGTTTCTGAGAAATAGAAAGACAAACATCGGGACACGAGATTTTTACTTTCACTTACCTATATATGAAATATATAGTAAGTGGAAGTATTGGGATCGTGAAAAATTTCGACTTCCGGTTTTCAACGGAAATACACGTTTTGGGACCCCCTGAGTCGAAATGACCAAGTCCCGCGAAATGGTCTGTGTGTGTCTGTGTGTGTGTGTGTGTGTGTGTGTGTGTGTGTGTGTGTGTGTGTGTGTGTGTGTGTGTGTGTGTGTGTGTGTGTGTGTGTGTGTGTGTGTGTGTGAACAGACTAGCTCAAAAACTATAAACCGTGGGAACCTGAAATTGGGTATTTAGTGTAGGTATATGCCCGCGATGTGACAGCAAAAATTGCTCAAAGGGAGGGGGTACTTTAGTTAATAACTTTTTACGTTTTTTTCAATTTTCTCAAAAACGGCTCTAACGATTTTGATTAAACTGAGTATTTGATCTATTTATATACCCGAGATATGACTGTAAAAATTTCATCAAAATTGAATAACCGGAGGGGGGACTTTACATAATAAATTTTGTATCATTTTCACGTGTTTTTTTTATTTACTCAAAAACGGCTTTAACGATTTTGATCAAACTGTGTATATGATGTATGTATAGGCCCGAGATACGACTGTAAAAATTTCATCAAAATTGATCAACCGGAGGGGTGACTTTACTTAATAAATTTTGTATCATTTTCACCTGTTTTTTATATTTACTCAAAAACGGTGTTAACGATTTTGATCAAACTGGGTATTTCATGTATGTATATGCCAAAGATGTGATTGCCAACGTTTCATCAAAATTGATCAACCGGAGGGGGGACTTTATTTCATGACTTTTTTTCCAATTTTTACCTTTTTTCGATTATCTCAAAAACGGCTTTAACGATTTTTATCAAATTCGTCATGTTTAATGAAAATTAGGTTTTCTTTAATATCAGGTAAGCTTTATCATTATTAAAATGTTCTGAGGGGGCTTTTTTTTTGGGGGGGGGGCATTTTTGTTTCTTTCTTTCTTTCTTATAAAGTACTATTGTTTTTGTTTACATGGAGAAATTAACTGTCTCTCACTACGCCTAAAAATAAGAAATGGCTAAAAATGAGATATGATAAAAATAAAGAAAACATAAAGAGGAGAAAAAAAGAATAATATTCAGTCAGCTTATACCACCTATAGATATAATAATAACAGATAGATACACCTATAATAGATAGATTACCTATTAATTATAGACCATTGTTCATAATTAAAGCCGTTCTGTTCATTTGAGAAGTGGCAATTAACAAAACGCATTAATTTTTAATCTAAGTAAGTTGGTAAGTGAAAGTTGTGTGTTGCGAGCACGCACCAGATTTTTATATATATATAAGGATAAATCCAGAAGTGGTGCTGCCTCTGAGAGGTTTGTAGATACTAGGGAAATTGCAGATCTTGGTATTCCTACCACTTGTATAATTTATGTACTTATATGAATTTAATAAATTTTCTATTCTTTTTGTAAATAACTTAAAGTGATTGAAAAATGTTTTCTCGTTTTTTTTTCTGTTTACCAAAACCACTCGAAATTTTTTTCTGGCACCACTGTTGTTTCATTTGTGGTACTAATAAAATCCTATTAGCCTTTAAAGATGCACGAATGAAATGAATACGTAGTTGTGTTTGTGACAGCTTATGTTTGAAATAATAAAAAATACCACATTTATCATGTCAACAACATAAATACAAAATACTTATTTATCTACAAAAATAATATGAACTACATTAAATGAATTGACATTAATAATACAAGACAATTTGTAAAAAATTTGATGTCAATTTATTCTAATAAAGTGTTGTTAGAAATTTCGGGGGAGGGGGAATCGATCCCCATTAATATCCTCCTCCTGGTTCTCCCTTGATTGCTCATGCCCCTGGATTCGAGCACGCTACAGTAAATCATTGTGTATAGGGAACATAAGTCTAAATTATAATGTTAATTACTATACCATAATAACCATTTAGCATGATAAATACGTTTAATACCTTTTCAGGACAGGAGAGATGGCAGGGAGGCGGCAGGGAGAAGAAGCGTCGTAGTTTCCTCCCATCAAACAATGTCCATTCTTTCCGACTCACTATCGGAGGAAGAAAGAAGCCTATTCCAACCTTTCACACGGGAGTCTCTTCAGGCAATCGAGCTCCGTATAGCCGAGGAACATGCCAAACAGAAAGAACTGGAGAAGAAAAGAATTGAGGGAGAGGTAAAAAATATTGAACTAACATGATATGGAGGGGATTGAGCCTCCAGAAACTTCAACTCCTCTTGTAATTAAGACTGATATCTTTGTTTGACACGACCTTAACCTCACTTTGAACAGAACCTCAGTTTCTTTTTTTTATTTACTTATTTCTCTCTACTTTTTCAATTTTTGGGAATGTATCCCCTGCATATTATGATGCTCTGACTTGAAATCCATTTTTTAGTTATTGTTTTTAATTATGATTCACCTTTAGTAAATTAGATCTCTTACTGACTCTTAGTATCAAGTACTTTGCTCTCCAAGTTGTTTTATATTTACAGGCTTTTTCAACTTTGCAAAATGAATTATTTGTAATGAAAATTTACATCAGTTGACGTTGAACTCATGTAGAAAACGAGGAATTCAACCTTAAAAAGAATTTTCTTAGAAAATAATAAGTTTAATTAACTCCAGTGCATTTAAAATTAGGATTCCTTATTTATCACCCCCCAATATATTCTTCATAGATTAATTTTTTAATCTTAAGCTACAAATTACTAAGTTTTTATAAGATGCCTCAATTGTATTTCTAATTAATGGAACAAAACCATTTGCTTTTTGTTAATAATCTTATTTAATTTTATTCATTAGATTGAACATACATCATAATGTTTAAATCCTTTTAGTAAAATGAGCAATTTTACGATGACAATGGAAACTCTCTGCAGTTCTATTAGCCTTTATTTCTTTTTTTTTCTTCTACCTATTAGTCTTTATTTCTATCTTACACGTTGGACTTTTCAGGCTGGTTTTGGACGGAAGAAAAAGAAAAAAGAAGTAAGCTTTTTTGGAATGTTAGATTCCTAAAAATTTTAGTTATTTACACAAAATATTCAGTTCTCTAATAGAATGCATCCTAAGTTCGCTTGTATTTAACATTTTTAATCGGCCAACACTATTGCTAGTTATAGATTTCACTAACTGATTAATCCTGTGCAGGGACTTGGAGGAAAAAAAATCTTAAACAGCATGTACTGTATAAATTTTTTAAATGGTCCGCTTTTACTTACATTACAAGTCTTCTACAAATCTTCATCAATAATTTGGCCCCAAAATTAACAAATAATTATGTTGGCTTGCAGTTAAATATTCGTTCACTCATAAGAATTACTATTTCACTAACCTCAAAATTTATCAACAACCTGTTTTTGAAGGAAAATTCTTATAGAATCAAGTTAAATAACACCTCCACATTTTTGGGTTATAAGTAATTTAATCCACAATGCACAGCTTTTTCACCTTACAAATACAACAAAACAATTACCTATATATTACTAATATACGTATTAATACAAAAATTATAATTATATTAATGTATATTTTTATCACATTGTAATAAATAATTCTTAAATAAGAGCATTAAGTCTAATTGAAAAATTCATTAAGTTATAATATTTTTTCATTTTACTGAATGTTTCATCTGTGCATGCTCTCTATGCTTTTGAATGCTTCACGCTTGTCATGATCATATAACGTTATATATAATCATGAATAATCCTTTTCTTTACTGTTCTTTAGATGTTTTAGTTTAGGCTATTTAGTTTATATAAATATAATTCTAGCTAGTGTAGAGGGAAATGTCATCAATTTAGTGATAAAACATAAGAATGTTTTAAAAATTAAAGCATCATGTTTATTGATCAGTTGAGTTTCTTTAGCTGTTTTGTCATCAGGCTAAACAGATTATGCTCATAATTTCCCTTTAATTATGCTGATTATATTGTTTTTATCTATTTTATTAATTGGAAAAATTATTGAGTTAAAGTCCCAAGTTTCATTAGTTGGTTTATCCAGACGTTTATTCTGATTTTACAATATTTAGTATGAATTAAAGTTTACAACAGTGCAAAAATAATTACTACATTAAAATTTAATAATTATCTCAACTGTTCCGTATTTTGATAGATCATTAGGAACGTCTTCTTTCCATAATATGTGATGTGTACTTCATTTTGGTGCTAATAATGAAATTAGTGTAATTTGTAGCCAAGTTCAAAGTGCCTGGTGTAGTCCATCATTTGATATAATGAATCCAGATTCTTTGATAAAATTGCATTCATCCCAAAAACAATCCTGGTGGACTGATGTCAGTTCTTATAAATAACTTCACCAGAGTATAATAAAAGTTTTTGCTTTCCCAAGTTATAAAAATGATTTTGAATGGTCGGTTTATACGTTTTGTACTGCTTAAAGAATCCATAAAAACTTATAATATACATAAATCAACACTGATAATTTATTATTTTAATAGATAGAAAATTATGTCATTGATGACAACCTAAAAATCTCAAGCCGTTACTTGTGAATGTTTATTTATTGCCATGAGACTACTTTGTCACTCTAAATATGTAGTCTTAGAGGTTTTTTCAACTAATTTCCTATTATTAATTGTTGTTAGTTAAATTCACAAAGATCTTTATTGTAGATTCCATATTATTTAGAACTTGAAAGAATTTGTAAAATATGCTCCCCTCAAAAATGTTAATGGCACAATTTGGTTATATAATCAAAAATGTTAAGTTTTGATAGATTAAATAGTTAATTTTGTTAATCAGCTAGAACCTATTAATGAACCCAACTAAAATTAAATTATTATTTTTTTTTTTTACGTCCGCTTTATGCCACGAGGGCTAATCGGGATGGGTTATCTATGGGTAACCAACCTCTTCTAATCCAGGAAAGTGAGGCTGTCACCGAACAGAATCGAGTGGGCTTGGGCGGGATTCGAATCCGCACCGCCAGCGTGGGAGTCGGAGACGCTATCCCCTCGGCCACACTGCAGCCCAGTATTATTATTATCATTATATAATCAGTAAATAATTACTATGTAATTTTTTTTGTCATCCTCTTCCCCAGCCAGTATTATTACATTTCTTCTGGCTCCAGGTTTTGAACGTGCTACCAACAGGTTCCCAAACATAAGTCAATTGTCAGAGGCAACACATTTTTCCTAACGCATTTTCCCACTCGGCCATCCTGCCACCCTTACTATGCTATTAATAATTATTAAATAAGCTATTATTTCATTATATATTAGTAATACCCACATCATAGCAGTTGCGTGCTCCAGGAAGGTGGTCTCCAATCTCAGGGCTAATCCATGGCTGGTATTACAAGGCTAAATAATTACTTGCTAAACCCTTTCCATGACCAATATGTGTGGACTTGGGAGTCAGCAAATATTACCATTGGTGGTAAAAATGTTAAAAAAAGATCGGATAGGCCAATTATCCTGTATACCATTCTGTATGGTTTTTTGTTGTTGTTGTAGAGGTTCCAAAACCTCTGTGAACTTCAGCTTTTTCCACAAGGATCTCTATTTTTCAGTTTTTGATGTTTTTCAAAGGAGCAAAATGTGTATTTTCCTAATAGAAAGTTATATTTGGACCTAATTACAATATTTTCCGATTAGTATTTTTTTTTTTTTTTTTTTTTTTTGTGATCAGAGACATCTATAATTAGGTAATATGCTCTATATCATATAATTAATAATCAACTTTTGATTTTAAATAACAAAAACAGAAAGTTTATAGTATAAATTAGTATTTTCAAATAAGTATTTGTCATAAGTGAAACAGTTTGAATATAACATGTTAAAAAATGGGGATTAAAAACCTTTGCTTCGAAATCCTGGAAAAAATGAATAAAGTACCATGAATTAGTACCTTCAATAAACATTAATTATTTTTATGGAAAAGCCAAGCAGAAATTCCTTATCATAATTTTCTGTACTTATTATTTATTAAAATTTTCATGGAAATTAATGCATTTTAATGTATAAATATTGCGAAATGTGTCTTATCATTTAGATAAAAAAAGTGGCATGGCTAGAAATGTTTAATTAAAAACCTATATGTACAATTTACTTATATGCCATCAAATTTATTATCCTATTTTGTTACAATGAGATTGTAATTTTGAAAAAATGGTTACTATCTTTTGATTTAATTCCTCCATTTCCCAAATTTAGACCCCCTGCTTTGATCTTGATAGATATGAAACATTCCCTTGGAAATAAACACTTTAAATTTAAATTGTAACCTAAAGTTGGTTTGTGGGCAAATATAAGCCATAGGTATTATATTATGAAAATAAATTTAATTTTTAAAAAATGAAAATTATTGATGTTTAAAAAATAATTATCGAATTCGATTACCAGTTGGGTCATCATTCCTTCTGGTCTTATAAGTTGTGTCCAATGTTACTTACTGGTTACATCTACTTTAGGTTCATTGATAAGTTGGATGGATTTTATTTTAAAAATAAAAAAGTTAAAATATATTTGAAACATTGCTACATATACTTAGTCCTCCATTGATTGTAAGATTATATTATGATTTGCATTCTTTTGGTATCTTGCTTTTAAACTATTTTTTCTTAAAATATTGACCTACAGAAACTTGAAACAGCGTTGTCAATTTAAAAAGTTAACTGTTAAATTTTGGGAAATGGTCATGGCTTCAAGAAATTTAGTGAGCTTGCTATATTTAACTTATTCAAACTTAGGCAATGCCTGATTAATAAATCAGTTGCTTTGATTTTTTTCTAACTGTTTCTAATTTTTTTTCTATTAATCAATTTTGTATGCAGAACATTCAGGACATTGTATAGAATCGCCCGCTGAAGTGTACCTTTATAACTTTGAATTTTAAGCGTATTGAATTTTATAGCATAGATAAATCTTGATTATCAATTAATAATATAGCCTATTATTATTATTATCATATATCTAAACCTCAAATGTGAGCTACTGTAGGTGACATTTCTAAACTTTACAGGAAAGCACTTTGAATTTTTAATTTTTTCATATTTATAGTAGTAAAAAAATTCAAATTGTAGTCAACACGATTCGTTAAATGTGTAGATACTTCAACTTTCCAGTCGATAACATGCACCTAGACAGCAATGAATTTACCACAATAATACCAAAATCAAGCTTTTTGCTGTTAAAACAGTTTACCTTTCAGGTATAGATATGTGTTTTTATGTTGGCCAAAAGTATATTAAACCTTTGCTCTCACAATTTAATTACTACAGGTGTTTATTACAAATCAGATTTCCATGCATTTTCTTTAATTTTATTTTATCAAGATTTATATTTTCTGATTAATACTATCCCGACATTATTATTGAGTTCACATTTATTTATCTTGATACTTTCAAATTTTGATTTATTATTTTGGTTACCTCCGATTCATTAAAATAAGTCTCAACCATGTTTTATGATATATAATAATTTGTTTTTTTTTAACATTTTGGTTCTAATGCTGCTTACATTTATATCTATTTGCTGTTACATAGTTACTTATAAATAGCTTTGGAATTTCAATTTTAATGGGAAATAAATCTAAAGCATATTGAAAAAAATTTGCTTTTACATGTTGGTTGTTCTGGGCTTTAAGCTATTTTAAACCAACATAGTTATTGCTGATTGTTTAATATTTTATTGACCGTTTAATATCTTTTATTTAATACAGATCTTTTAATGGTTACCCTGTTATACTTTATTAATCTCTCTCATATTTGTTTGCCTGAAGTACTTGATAGCATACTGATGATACAGTAGAATCTTAATTATTTGTGGTTTGATTATCTGGGTCTTTTATTAACCAAGGTTAATGGTTTCTCTGTATATATATTTTTTAATGTTTGTTTTCTCGATTCCATTCACATTTATTGAAAATATTGACAACATGAAAGCGTATTTGTTTTTCTCTAAAAAAAAATAAATAAGAACATACATTTTGTTGTTGATAAAAGATAAAGGAGGAAATGTTAAAATAATTGCAACAAATTCTGTTGCATTGAATTGGTGAACAAATGTGGCCAGAAGTTGATAAAAATTAGAAAAGATGTTGTGGAATACGTTTGTTCAGTGGAATAGTATTTTTCCTGACAAATATAAATTTATCATTGTTACACATTATGATTTTTTTTTTGTATCCTCATTCACCATAAGTAACTACGTAAAAATATTTGACTACCCATGCACCCCCCTTCCACAAGGATTCTCATATTGTATATATGTATGATGAGAGCATGCATTTTGAATTTTCAACTAGCGAAACAATTTTTTTTTTTCCTAAAGTTAATCCTAATAAATGAGTGCCTCTCCAGTGGCGTTATACTTCATTTTAACCAGAATGTTAGTTTTTATAATAACTATTATCAATTTTTATAATTACCTATTCAGAACAATTAATTGCTGTCAAGTTAACAGAATATTTATCAGGTTTGAGTTTGCTGCTGTTTGTTCTTATCAAGGAATATTTTAAATCAATGGATGTTTACTATTGAAATAGTAATCTCATAACATATAAACATCATTTAAATTAATAATTATTTTATTGATACATGGTACAGATTTATTTTAATAAATCATATATATTCCAAGGAAGAAATATTTTTTATTACTTTAGTCTCTTCTTCATAAACTCATTATTATAACTGGGTAAAAATGTAAGAATGTATAATGTAAGAATAAAAATGAGTATTCACTGCAAGTTTATATGAATAAGGCATTTTTCTTCCATTTTCTATACATAATAATAAATGTTGTGTATAAACAGCATTGGAGGCATCAATCACAAGGAATGTGTTCGAGGCTTGCAAAACGTGGTATAAGAGATTTAAAAGTAATAACTTTTATATCATAAATCTTCCAGATTAGCCAGACAATTTTCAAAATCTAGAACAAAAGTTTTTAATTCCACCTGAAAACAGTGCTGATGATAAAATAGATTATGTTTAGATATCGATATTTTGGCTAATAATTATATTTTTATTTTTAAAACCTAGTATTAAAAAGATTTTAGATCTATAATTTTCTAGGTATAAAATTAAAAAACATATTAGACTGGTCCATATGCCTCTAATAAAACATTATGATTTCACTAACAATTATTATATAATTGTTATATACAAATATTATATTACATCACCTCGCTTATTTTGTTTGCATAAAAAGTTGTAGTCATTACCGATATTGAAGAGATAGGGTTTTTGTAACACCAAGGAATATTATAACTTTTAATTAAATACAAATGAATAATAACGATTGTAAAACTTTAACACCTTCACTTACACTGATAAGATTAAATGTTTTTCTATTCACAATGTATGAAACACAGTTGTTTTTATTATCCAAAATTAAAATTAGTTTTCTTGTTTTGTTTTTTAGTATATTACTTTTTTCTCACACATTTTTGTATAGCATGTTAAAAATTTATGAATTTTCTTAACCAATTTTACTTCTTAATTTATTTAAAATTCTTTATAACCATTATAGTTATATTATTTATCTCTTGTGCTGATGTAGGTTCGGTATGAGGACGAGGACGAAGATGAAGGCCCTCAACCAGACACCACTTTGGAGCAGGGAGTTCCACTTCCCGTTAGATTCCATGGTCTCTTCCCTGCTGAACTTGCCTCCATCCCTTTAGAAGATATTGATCCATTTTATCACAACCAATTGGTATTTTGAAATTTTCTCAATTTTTTTTAATAGTTATAAAAATTTAAGGATTTTATTATTATTAATTTTACTATAATTTCTCTGTTAATATTGCAACTGTGGGATTTAGATTCATCCTTTTAAATAATCTGCAAAAATTTTGTTTTTAAAATTATAAACAGAAAGTTATTCAAGAGTGGTGAAATAAAGCAATACTTGAATATCACCAATTTTTTAAATCATAGTTCATAATTTCAATTATGGCTTTTTACCAATCTTAATTAAATTTTTAATAGGAACTAAATAATTTCACTATTATGATTCGTATGTGATTTAAAAATTGTTTTTTTTATTGTTTGAAAGTGAGGTCAGTAATCATATGGTGGTGTACCAAGAATAAAGTTGGTCCCATTTACTCTAGAACTTTGTATTTTCCAGGGATTCATTTGAATTTTTTTTTTATACAAAACATGTTTTTAGGGGATTATAGAAATAAAAATCTAGTTTTAGACTGAACGTTCATATTGTTTAGGTATAAATGTATTAACTTAATGAAAGAGGATAAGATAAGGTGCTGGCAAAAGATTAGGTTTATTGTGGAGTAAAATACAATAATGAAAGGGTAAACACAAATACAAAATGAACTGCAATAAAATGAAATTAATGAAAAGAAACACTAAATGAATTTAATGACTCTTAATAATTAACAGTGAACTAAAGAAATACTTGAACACACTTAGCCTTAACCTAGGAAAACAATGAAGCATGCATGCTAAAAGGCCCACGTAACTAATGTTCTATAAAAGAATAATTATAGTAATAAGAACAGAAAATTACTGAAAAATTATAAGAGATAAAAATTGCTTTGGTTGCAACCAACTTTATGAAAATAAATAACGGCGAACTGACTAGTATACTTTCGGCAAACTCACAACTCATATGCATACGGTGAACTTAAAACTTGAGCTTCAATCATTTATATGAACCTTGCAACAATAGTCTGTGATGAGCAAATGCACTTAAGTTTTTTCTCAGGTGGGCGTGAGAATAAGTTTGATTGTACTCACTATTATTCAGCGAATACTACCGTTCTGTTCTTCAATAAGGAAGTGCAGAACCTCAATCGGTGCCAATGAAATGCCAATTATAACACTTCAAGATTTTGCCTTAGCCTCTTGTTAAAAAAGTATCATTTTTCTGAAAGACGATCATCCTGCAGTAAATGATTTCTGCCTGATGGAAGAAGGCCCGAACTAATTCTTGATCATAGGCTCGAGAGGGCTTTGCTTCAGCTGTGGAGATGTGAGCAGGAGCTTCCCATTACTATGGGTAGGTGTAGATTAACCTGTGCCATAAATGCCAAAATGAATCGAAACATCTTTTTTGTACCCCTGACTCTAAGCAAGTAGTGTGATGGCTGTTGGAGGTTGTAAGATTTTTTTCAACATACAAAAACATACTTAAAGCTAACACACAACGCATTTATTTATAGAAATAATAGGAAATTTGTTTTTATTTAAATAATACTATTAAACTAGAAATTTCATTAACCCTCCGGCGGGCACGGCGCCTATTTGAGTTACATCAGCGGGTGCGCTGCAGTTTTTGGACCGCATCTTTGTTTTCTGTATATTTTATTAGAAAATAGGCAATAACTTACTTTTTTTTTATTTACTAATCGCTTCAGTTTTATACTATTTCTAATGAATGAAAATCATAAGTTGTATAAAGAGAAGGATGAAAAAAAAAATTAAAATAGCTATAGCGATAAAAACACACAAAAAACTTACAGTTGGTAGTATAATGTATAGAAATAATATAATAATAAATAGCTTATTATAATAAATGTTGCTCACATGAACCAAGGAATAGTGGTGGAAAATGGTTGACTGTTGTTATAACCGTTGAATCACATATTTTATTTTTGCCAACGTTTCGACGCAAATTTTAGGTCCTCATCACTGTTCTTTGGTTGATGCTGCCCAGTGAACCCATAAGGTATAGAGTATTGTAATTATAAACACAGGCATAGAAGTATGGGTCAAGGTTTTAAAGGAAAATAATAAAATATGCCACTAAATTTCACGATATACTAATTTAGTAAAACTAGACTAAAAATAATAGTATGTGTAAAAATAATTCAAACAATATTAGACAAAATAAAAATCAAAATACATGCATTTTAATCTGTGAAGAAAGCACAGCAAACAATAAAATAATTCAGCCTAGAGTGTCTCAATCTGTGAAACGAAAGGGCGCCTTGCGGTGTTTGGACCGCACTTACAGACCTACTGCAAATAAGGCAATAATAACTACTGAGGAAAACCGGAAGACGACGGGCACGACCGTCTAATCCTGTCAGAACATTTCGGTCAACAAATACCTGGAACCCTCAGCTCAATGATTCAATTAGTATTCCTAATATTTTGACAAATGTTCAGATTGCGGTCTAAATGCAGCAGCGCGCCCGCCAGAGGGTTAATTTATTCCACTAATAATTTTTTTCTAAAATTTTCCAATTTTTTTCTTGTTGAGGGAGAGGAAATTGACCCTGCTTGTAACTATTGTCCTCCTCCCCACACCCAAAGGTTTCGTTCCCCAGCATTCGAGTTTTGTACACACAGCAGCCATATTGTTCTTCCATGCCTAGAACCTTTTACCTCCACATTCAAGTTTTCTTTTTCAATTTATAATTAATCAATGCACCATGTTTTTGTAACCTTCCATTGGAGTTTGATCAGTGCTACGTAGAGAGCATCCCTAAATATTTTCCTGTGTTTCATTCTACATTTTTAATTTCAAGAATTCCTAAGTTCAGAATCGCCCTTTTCGGGAAAATGATCCATATATATCAGAAATTATATTCTTAAGACTTAACTAATGGGTATCTTATACAGGTTTTAAACATCAATTTTCAGGGCTCCTGATTCTCCTTTAAGCCATCACCATTTTATTTTTTCAAGATGTTAAATAAAATAAAGATAAATTTAGTTTTTCTTAAACTATTTTCAGATATTAAAGCATGACTTAATGATTAATATTAATAATGACCAAAACAGTATTAGCTACTCAAATTTCATTTTTCTTGAAA